>CM029530.1:21178924-21778924 GCA_017141395.1 Laodelphax striatellus
AAACTTCAATATTGTCATAACTTAAATTTTAATTCAACGTGATAATGAAGATATTTGAATCTAACATAATTTGAAATCCATTGATCTTTTGGATTCCCTTTGCTTTCAATCTGCTTTATTTGGGCATAGGTGAATAGTGGTGTTGATTCTTCAATATTATTCAGACCATGCTTGCAATAATTATACTGGAATATTAGTTTATAAATGCTGTAGCTGAGAACGCTATTGAAAATTGAAAATACAGTATTCACCTTCCTGGTACCCAAATTCTCCTTAATAACAAATTTTGTATAAAAATGTATCAATAGGTCCAATTATTGTAATCTTAATGTAGCTCTGTAGTTAACCTAGTGAGCATCAACTTTATCTGTGTTCGAAATTGAAGTTTTTTTTTTGGATGTTAATATCTTCCACTACTTGATCTAGATTGAGTAACTTAATCATACCCGTACACTACTATCTTCATGGGTTTCCAATTTTGTTTTTGCTCGGAGGAAAAGTACTGCCTTGTCCTTGGATAAGAGAAACTGCGATAAGAAAATGCTTTTTGTAGCTCGCTCAGTTGGTCGCATCTACAACAGACCAGGCTCAAGAGACGTCTCAGTTCCGTAATCCTCTGCTTTGGCTCTCCAAACGTACAAAACAACGTATTTGAAGCTTCGAATCGGACGTTCATTCTTTCTCCTTCTTCTCTGCAATACAGACATAACCTTCTGTGCAAATGCAACACTGAGATCTGATATGAGGAGGAAAAATCTCGAATAAATCTATAAAGAATAATAAGGTAGGCTACAGATAAATTTCCTTAAAAATTTTTAAATTTGTGAATTTCTTTACAAATAAATTTCCTTATAAATTGCAAAAACATAAAAAATTAAAAATCACTAGAATGTTACAAAAAGAAGAGTTGGGAACAAATATGATATAGAAATAAACAAGCTTCAACTAGAAATTCAGAGTTTGATTACAATAATCCCAGATATTTGAAATCACTTCGACTTAAGTATTGTATGAATTTCTTCCATAAGATGAACTTCCATAAGATGACGATCTAGCGCTAAAGAGATATCTCTCTTGAAAATACACATCAAAATTTATATAGCTGGTTTATATAATAGCTATTTGACATATTATAGTCCATGGATAATAGATAAGGTTAGGTTTTTGATATGAGCTTGTGTTGATGGACCCTCTATATTTTGAATGATGAGAACGAATTTTCTTTTTCACATCCAGCAGCTCAGAAACTGGAAATCCCGCTCCGCAATCATTCGAATTGAGAAGTGGGGAGTTGGAATTCAACAACCCATTCCAAGCCAAACTGCTTTTGCTGTATTATTCAGCAGACGAACCTCATCTTGTGCTATTCCAATGACACAAAACAACCAATGGTGTCAGTGCGAGCAACTGAATCAGTAACATAGATAACATAGGAGAGCGGTGGTGCTTTGTCTTTCCGTGGGAGTCTCATGAGATTTCTCATAGTCGGCATGTCTTCTCTCTCAGTGAGCTACAACAACTTTCAAAAATATTACAGAATACATGCGGCCAGTTGCACGAAAAACCAATTGAATTAAACCACTGTGAAATGTCGTCATTGCATTGACGTCAGTCTTGTTCATTTGCTCTCGTTGCATTGGTTACATTGACATCCTTTTACGGCGGTTAAATTCAATTGGATTTGTAAATGGTCAATAGAGAGCCGCCAACGTGTGATGCCCCCTGCCAGATCCACAGAGTATCATAGAATAAGAACTTCTATTCTCTACTTTACTTTACTTTACTTCCATTCTCTCTGGCCAGACCACGAAAACAGCACCTTGTTATCTGTTATTAATAGAAGTCGTGTAAAACCTCATTTTATAGAAATTTTTCATTTGGTAAAAGCTCTCATTTTTTAAAATCATTGAAGATTGTGTTGAGAAGTAGCAAGAATAAAACTATGAAAGATTAGCAGAGAGCATTTTCTCTGCTATTCTATTGGACATTTTAGATCGCTATTCAGTCCAGTATCCATTACCAAAAGACCGAAGAAGATAAAGATCCCTCAAACACCTTAGACCACCTACCCCAAATTGATAAAATTCTTATATATATATTTTATGGCAAAATATGTATACTCACATAGATCACAGAAAAAAATCATTATTCTTGTGATAAAATTATTACCCTCCATCCATTGCAACCAGACGTAAGCTTGAGTTCAACAGTATACATACTTCACTCTTTCATCAACAATTGTTTACCTTTTAAGTTTCTTAGCAGTTCGAATAAAATTTTTATTTTTTTCTGCACTTAATATTATACACGAAGCTGCATTGTAAGGACTTTCTGCAGATTCACAATCATAGAAATATTTCCTCATACAATGACATCAGTTTTACGTATGAAAATATATCAATGAAATTGCAAGAAATTATATATTATTAAGTGATGACCTCTTCCAGATTTACGATTGTAAACTTTTCCGCATACATTGACAATTACAGCTTGACTTATGAAATTTATTGTATGAATAAAATATTGCAGAAATGACATATTGTGCATATGAAATGACATATTAATGAATATGCATATTATTTTTTTTTTTGCTAGGGATGATGCGAGCTTGTGCGTGGGTAATGGAAGGATGATGATGAGATATGAATGGACCTACAGCTTTAGGTGGGTTCCGAACCACCGGGAAGCGATTTTATCTCATAGAGTTTTGTATTTATAGGAGCCGGTCACCGATACAACGGAAGTGGTAGGCGCTGTCATATTCATATTCTTATATATATGTTACATTATTATATTTAAAATTATATTTAGAAATATTACTTTAGAATTAGGCTACATTATTACATTATTAAAAGTACATTATTATATTTATGAATCATGATTTCCTGTTTTTGGGTTGACTACAGCAAATCCTTGTATTTTCGTGAATCCTATTGAGGATTTGAAAACAAATATGCCGTGCTCAACCTGGAAACAGCACTCATCAGTCTTCTATCAAGCTTACACACAGTTACGTCATAATATCAATTACAGACAACCTCAGTAATCCTCTCCCCACAACAAGAATCAGAACGTAGATTTGCAAGGCTTTCTTGATGAGTTCACCCTCAACATATAATACGGTGGAAAAAGCTAGTCCAAAGTTTACTTCCTCTCGTTCATTCCCAGAGGCATGTTTCATTGAAATTTAAAAGTCATTTAATACAGGAAAAAGGTAGTCAAGCAGTAGAAATCAATAGAACAGCGTATTTTTCAATGAACTTATATACGTCTGGTGTGTGATTTCTTCTGAAAAAATGTATAAACACTCGAAATTGTAATTTATGATCAATAAAAATCAAATCATAATCAAATTCATCACACAAAATCTTTTGAATTCTTTTTAGAATCTGGAGATCCCACTTTCCCAATGCATTGTAATGAATCATTATAAGAGTTTATCTATTTATAAGTCTTGTTCAAACTCGTTCTACAAATTTTATTCACAATTTATTGTTACAATACATCAATTTTTGAGTTTCACTCAAATGATAGGTGGAATGACAAAATTGGAGATGAGCAGTTTGGCTTCATGCCAAGTAGGAGTACAACAATGGATGCACTTTTTGCCCTGAGAGAGGTCATGGAAAAGTTTGGAGAGAGGAGGCAGCAGTTGCATATGGTTTTTATAGATCTATAAAAAGCGTATGACACGGTACCAAGAGAAGTGCTATGGAGGTGAATGAGGAAGAAGGGAGTGGCAGAGAAATATGTGCGGATTGTACAAGATATGTACCATGAATCTCACACCAGGGTAAGGCACTACCACCTAGAGTTACATAACTCTAGGTGGTAGTGGGTAAGGACAGGGGTAGGAGTGACAGAAAGATTCCCAGTAACTGTGGGCCTCCATCAAGGATCGACCCTGAGCCCATATCTGTTCAACTTGGTTATGGATGTGTTGACAGATAATGTTAGGAAGCCAGCCCCCTGGTCAATGCTCTTTGCAGATGATATTGTGTTGATGGAGAAAAGCAAAGAGGAAGTGGA
The DNA here is from genome assembly GCA_017141395.1 of Laodelphax striatellus. NCBI lineage: Eukaryota > Metazoa > Arthropoda > Insecta > Hemiptera > Delphacidae > Laodelphax > Laodelphax striatellus. Next base: position 21,182,954 of record CM029530.1, read on the forward strand.
GGAACAGCTAGAAAGGTGGAGAAATGCTATAGAAGGTGGAGGGCTCAAGATCAGCAGAACAAAAACTGAATACTTTTGGTTTGGAGGAGGAGGCAGAAATGGAGATGTGGGGTTGGCAGGAGAGAAGCTAGAGCGTGTGGGAAACTTCAAATATCTTGGGTCGTTTATATCAGAGGATGGGGGCCTTAGCAGAGAGCTGGATCACAGAATCCAAGTGGGGTGGATGAACTGGAAAAGGATGTCGGGCGTGCTGTGTGACCGGAAGCTGGATAGCAAAGCAAAGGGAAGAATATATAAGGCAGTAGTGAGACCTGCACTGATCTATGGCAGTGAGACTTGGGCAGTCAAGAAATCGCAGAAGAAGATGGATGTGGCAGAGATGAGAATGCTGAGATGGATGCTTGGGAAGACAAAAAGGGACAGGATCAGAAATGAAAGGATAAGAGAGATGGCTGGGGTGGTGGAGTGTTCAAAGAAGGTCCAGGAAAGAAGGTTGCAGTGGTATGGTCATGTTGTGAGGAGGGAAGAGGACTACGTTGGAAAGCGAGTGAGTAGAATGCATGTGGAGGGGTGTAGACCAGTGGGGAGACCAAGGAGGAGATGGAGAGACTGTGTTGCAGGGGACATGAGAGAAAAGGAGCTGACAGATGAAGAAGCCGGGGAGAGAATGGTGTGGAGGAGGAAGATACGGAATAGCGACCCCGAATAGGGAAAAGCTAAAGGAAAAGAAGAAGAAGAAGAAGATAGGTGGAATGACAATTCCAAGAATAATTTTATACCTGGATTCTTGAGTAGTCTGTGTGATACATTAGACATTTATATGGTGCGATTCACGTCAAGAAGTCAGCATTGCTTAGGTGGGAGTTTGCTATCCTTGTTCAGCACAAGGCAGTTGCTGATGTCTCTATCCTATTCGCACTGTGCATAGTTGCCGCACTGTGCATTGTTGTCGCACACAGTCCCAACAAACACGTTCGGTGCAGTTTTCTCTTTCTCTCTCAATGAAACTTGGCGTCAATGCTCCTCATATAAGCAATGCTGGCTTCTTGACGTGAATCGCACTACGTACAATATTATTACATTCTCATATGGATATTAGATAAGCTATCAATTCTTTCCCATAGCTAGCGTTCATCTCCTTCGAACTAAAATACTTACTAAAATTGAGTTATCGATACACCACACACCAAGCACATTAGATACGAGTATGGGTTCTAGGTCCAAACTGAATTTATCATAATCCAATGGGATAAGTGAGGCCTCACTCCCATTAGGCCCCTCCGTGACCTCACACGCTCACATCGTCAATCACTTTCATCGGAACTCCATTTATAATTACTACGCATTCACTAATTAATTTTCCACTATGTTTCCGATCGATAAACGTTATGGAAGGATAAATAATTCCTATGGCTTAATACGGCATACATACAGCTCAATGAACGATTCATGTTTATTAATATAATGAGGCAACCAACTCCATTATTCATGGTGAACTGTGACCTGCATCTGGACGCTGCTCTGGATCGTTGAATATTTTAGGGCGTGCACTGATGAAAAAGTGGAAATATTAATATATAATTTATTATTCTTGTTTAGATACGTGGCAGCACATCAATGAAAAAGAGCTCGACTTTGAACTTTTGATGGGATGACAGCCGCGCGTAAAGTTCTCGCGTACGTAAAATGACTCTCGAGGATTGAACTGAATTTTTAACACAATTAAATGCATCAACTCGCACGGGAGCGGTGCTGCTGGCAGCGGCCATTGATTTAGATTTTCAAATGACGTTATAGACCATTCCAGTATCACACACATGAAAATCAGAAGTTAAGTCTGAGGCAATCATGATAGAGAAAAATAAAAAATATCTTGTGCTGAGGAATACTGTAGCTCAACAGATTGAAAAAAGTGAATTGCTTTTTTAAAATTGATGATTCAGGAACTATTTTTGAGCATTGAACCTAGTATGAACAACGTCTTCATAAATTACGTTAACATCGAGTTCTAAGAGATGACTATGATCATCATAATGAATGATATCCTCATGAAGAATGTATAAGGAATCAATTTTCTTTGAAACCCTCAATGGATACCTGCCATGATCCAAGTAATCTATTATAAAAACCATTCCTTTTTACTGTGCTTCCACCACTGCGAGATTTGATGAGAAATCTAGAGTAAACTCACACTGATCTGTTGCATGATACTGTATTCCCAAACGATACAGTATTGAGCAAGCAAGCGGCACTTTGCGCTGCATGGGGTAAACACGTACACTAATAATAAACCATAGTTTCTACACTATGTTTACCAGTCAGGATCTGCATGTTACGGTATATTTTGTGGTAATTTGATAAGCGAGTATTCACTTTTGTGTTCCCTCTTAGAGCGGTTTCACACTAACGGTTTTTGGGCCGTTCCAGTGGTTCCATGTGTGGGAGAGAGAAGATTATGCCAGCTGTTTTTTGTCTCTCTCCCACAAATATAACCACTGGTAACCGCTGGTAGCCGCAACCGCCAAAAACCGTTCGTGTGAACCCGCTCCAATACTTGAATCTTTAATTGAACTGAATGTCACTGAAAATAACTTGTTCCATCCCGAATAAGATAAATTACAGTATTAAATTTTGTTACAAATAATATCCTATTCTTATTCATATTGATGCGAATTTTATAATCAAGCATAAATTATCAAGATGATAATTGGAATAAGAGTTGAAAATATTACGTATAAGATACAAGTATGTATCATACATAAGTAAGATACATGTATACATACAACTCGTATGTTGAAAATTGGGTTTGCTACTAACCGTAAATAACCGTTAAATGTAAATCAGGTCTATCAATACTATCGCAATCGATGTGAGTGTAGGCATAAATAGAGAAGTAACTTTGTATTTCTTTATCTGAGGTGTATGCAACATTACACATCTTGCTATGCAAGAACTTTGTCATTTCCAAAACTAAGGAATCTTGATTTGTGAGTTAAAAAGTTGTAGGAGAGAGTGGTGTATCAAGCACAAGCAAGTATTAACACTGATGTTTGGGGATGCTCGAGTACAGATTTGAGCCGGGCCGGGTGAAGTATCTAATAAGCCGTGTAGCAGTAGCAGCTAGTTGGAAGTTGGAAGACGATTTAATTAGAAACGAGACCTGGAAGCAGCATTGACAAAGAGAACAGGGTGTCAAATGGGAAATTAAACTCGGAAAACACGTTTAATACCCTAGATGCTATTAGCAGCTCCAAGCCGAAATTGGAGAGCTTCGTATGCATGCCTTTCCAGTAGCGATTCAACTTTATCCGATTTCAGCAAATAGTTTATGACATTCAAGTAATAGACTAAGCCCCTGCGCCCACTAAGCAACGTTATCTGATTTCAGTCACAACCCAGCGTTGCCAGATGACTACGGCTGATAGGTTAGATTACCCTATAACCCGAAAAACAGCCAAATGTCATCTGGCAACATTGGGTTGCTGACTGAAATCAGATAGCAGTTGCGAAGTGGGCGCAGGGGCTTAGTCTACTAAGTTCGCATTCCATAGAATCTCCAGCCAACTCTCTTGAATCGAAAATTTAAGAATTGTTTGTTTTAAACAATAATTTTGTCAAAGGACGATGCCAAAAAAGGTCCAAAACGTTTGATGATTAAAAAAGATGTGTTAACCTTCTGCTTTTGGTTGAGCTTGGTTCTAAACAACCGATAAGTGATTTCGAAGCCACATCACTTTAAATTTAGTAGTGTTGGAGAAATATCTGTAACCCTTCCAACAGGAGTACCACGCAAACCTTTCTTACACAATGAAGATGGATAAGATACTACGCTTTTTATTGATGATATTATATAACGCATATTATTTCCCTTGAGCTTTGCTTGAAGTTTTGGGTCAAAATTATTTTTCATTGCTTTTTTATTGGTTAAAGAATTAAAGAATTCACATGCAATTTTCAATTGCAAGCAACACTTCTCACAATAATTATCTCGTCGAATAGGGCTGTGCTACACTCTCCAGCACACTCTTGTGCTTGCACTTTCTAGAAAGTTTGCACAAAGTAAAAAGTGCAAAGTTTGCAAAAAGTGCAAGCACCAGACAAAGTGAAAACTTTGTGCAAGCTTTCTAGCACTGCTGTGGGATTATTTTGAGCAGTAAAAATATTGTACCACCAATCAGATCGACACTAACCGAACCCAAAAATCAACTTTAATGTTACTTACTACGTATTTCAGAATATTGACACAATTTAATCAAGTTGCATTCAATGTTGAAGAGTGTTCACAATATTCCATGAATATCGGATCACGCTCCAAAGTATGACGACGACAATACAAGGCCAGTGGTCGGAAATGTCAAAACATCATCTGCTCAATGAAAAGTGCAAAATGCCCACGGGAATCTATAACGTTGAAATATAAAATATGCAGCGCTCATACTCTCAATGGAACACAGTTTTTTCTCTCGTCATGTCGCACAACTTATTCGTTGCGTAATTTAATCCTCGCAAAGTCTCATGTGACTCTTTTCGAGTGTCGTCAGTCTTTGAAGAGAGGAAAAGAATGAAAGTGGCTGAAGGGTGGAGTGGGGAAGGGGGTAGAAGGTTAAAGCCAGCCAGCCCATCTCGAGAGGGCTTACATTACAACGGTATGGTGATTTTATGACTCGTTTTAATAGCTTTTAGATGCATCTCGCTCTGTGGCAGGCAGACGCGCTGAATTACGAGCTACGGCGACGTGTTTGTAGAGGTGGCGGCTTTGTGGTAGTTAATTTCTGGCTGGTGGAAAGGGACTTGCGAAATAGGGATGTCGTGAGAAAGAGAAAGATGGAGAGAGAGGTCTCTTTTTAATGTTGCCTCCACGCTTCTTCCACACGTTCGACTTTGATCATAAAAGCCACATCTAATTAAATGACCCAGTCTTAGCGAAAAACGATGGGCCTAAATGTTTTATACCCACGAACTTTGAACAGGCGCTGAGAAAAATCCTGTTCAAACTTTTTTCAGTCATTGGAGAAAGTATTCAATTGAAAAATAACAAATTATTTATTTCATAAAATATCCATTGATGTAACATGTAATGTTATAAGTGAAGAATTTTCATAATATGAAAAACCAATGTTCTAATTTCTTGGTTTTTTATTTGATAGCGATGGCTTTGATTGACGCAGAAATAATTCTGTTGTTTATTACTTTCGTACTGCTCAGCCCTCTATGCTGGAACTGGCGTCCATTACTGAAATAATTATAGAAGATTGAGTTAAAAGGAACTTCCATATTAAAGATAATAATCAATTGCAAGAAATTCCTTTTCTGGTTTCAAATTTCAAATTAGTGGTTATTAGATCATTATTCTTGATTAGTACGATATATCCATGTTGATAGCCTACATCTCTAGCAAAAATTATATTCATAAATGTTCGTATGGCTTTTTATCGGTGGAGAGACCCTTACAGGTAGGTTCCACATCGCCTTGTTTTTGTGTCGGTCACCCATCCAAGAACAGTCTTGAGTGTCCGTGGCTGGTAATTTATAGTGGTGATCAGTATTTAAACTTAAAGTCACAAATATTTCTGTAATATTATAGTCTGTAGAATGCCTATGATCTTTAGTGTGTATTTGAACGTAATATTCGCTAGGAATGTAATTTGAAAGGAATATAACGCTACTTCCATGCAGGAACTCTCCCCTATTCACAGAACGGGATTCTTGAAAGAATTCCACTTCATCTATTAATAGAGTAATTACAATTTAATTACCCAGTGTAAATTAATTTAATATTAACCATACAAGTCTTGAAATAAACTGATTTGATTTCCTTGAATTACATTAAGATCACTCTCCCATTAACGGGAGAGAGCAAGTAACGTGCAGATTGTGCGACCTTGTACTCTAACAACAATAATAATATGGTCTAACCACTGGATGAAGACAAATCAAATTCAAACTCTAATCAACAATTCTTATCACCGATAAAATTCGAAATCCAGTTCTGATCAACAAGAATAAATGCAAAAAAAGCTTATTGGGGACATAGCCTTGACGTTATTTACGTGTTAAAAATCTTTAGAATGGGTTTTACGAGGTTATAGCTGCTGGTGCTGGAGATAAAATAGAGACGCTTTCTGCTATCTTGATGTTGGTGGTGGCTTGAGTGGCGATGGGGTTGAGTACGATTGCAGCAGTCAGACACACTCACTCACATTTGCGGAGTGAAAGAAGAAAGCGTGGCGCGTTGCGTTGCTGTGTAGTGAGTGTGCCGCGCCGCTGCCTGTTCTCTTAAATAATTGAGCAAGTCGCTCGAGTGCAAAATCGTGTTCCATGCACAGGAGCAGGAGCAGGCCAGACCTGGACCTGACCTTATCTCCGTCTCTCGTTGGCACGTAACAGTGCGTTGGTAGGCCAGCATGTGTAGGCCTGCCTACTCCACTTCAGCCCGCCCCCGTCCAAAACTGTCCTTTGTACAGCGTTCATGATTGACGCGCGGCCGCCACGATGCCACTGCCGCTCAAAGGGAAAAAGGTCACCAAAACGCTTCAATTTGTCCTTTCCCACATTCCTTTTTTTCTAACGATACCGTGATTTCCTCGTTACAACAGGGGAGCTCTAGTGAAGCTTTCTAACAATTTGGGTCAAAAGAAAATATAGTATTGTGTTGTAGATCATAACAAAATCTGTTGATACTGTTATTCTTATTATATTAACAATATAAGAAATAATAAGAAATTAATAATAAGAAATCGACATTTTTCTATCTTTTTGTAAATAATTTTGATTTTGGAGTGGAAATTGGTGACTGAAATATGCTACGTAACCTAGATTTGGACTGCTTTGGATTACTTAAATTGGAAAAGGAACAGTTTTGAGCGTGAGCCTGTTGGACCTTCCATTAAGTATCATTTTCTACATTAATGAATAATGAAACTGATTTCAACGGTGGTGGAAATATCCTACGCTAAGCATTACCAGCACAAAACAATATTAATAATTCGCAATAACATAACAGCGTCCATGAGGGTTAGATTATTCTCATAATTTTCAGTTCCATTCATTCTTGTAAATGAAAACATCCGATTACTCTTCTGGTGAACACAGGCTTAGGACGCAAAATCCATTACTTTTGAATGGCCACTTTATTTTTGCCGTTATTACTTAGCTAGTTGATCTCATTCACCGCTTTTGTAAATCCGCTTACGACGAGGGTTAATCTACTATGCACTAACGAGCAAGGCATTACATTTAAGATAAGCCAAATCATACCTGCCAAGGGGATCAAGTTGAATGGGTCCGAGAGACAGTGTATTATCACTGCGAGGATATGAATGAAGGCCGAGTTGAGAACGGTTTTCAATTAATTATATTCGAACTTATGAACGCGCTTAGTCTACAGCCAGATGAAAAGGATTTATCAAGCCAAGTTTTGTGGTCGGTTCTTGCAAGGTAGTCTTGCCTTTAAGAGCTCTGAAGTAATTAACAGAATTAATGTTAGCTTGAAAGGAAGATGAAAATGAAGGAAGGTGAAGATAGCTAGCTCTCTTTCTCTCACCGCCTGGAATAATGAAGAGATAGATCACCCCGGCAATATACGAGCTAGAGCTAGATATTGTGCTGGTTGTAATAGATAGGGCGTCTGAAAGATAAGAAGATCGGAGGAATCATGTGACTGCGACTGCTTTCTCGGTGAAGGGGAGCATTAATCCGCCAAGGTAGAATTTCAAATGGACAAGTAATTTGATTTTCAGATTAGCGCGCCTGGTTGAGCCATGGAAACCGCTTACACACTCATTCTCCCCCCCCCCCCTACCTTAACTGTTCCTGTCCTGATTGCTGGCTGTCCTGATAATTATTCAATTTGGATGTAACAGCAGTGGATAATCAATGACCGGCATAATATGCGTTGTAGCACGTCACTCTCTATAATTAAAAGAACACTCGCCTTTCATTAAATAAGAAACTCAAACGACAAGCATTGAGACTCTAGAACAAGTTTCTAGAACAAATTTGGAGAGAATCAACCATATAATATTCATAGACAAAGTACAATCATAGTACTGTATCAAATACAATCTCAATCTGAATAAGAAGACTTGAAGTTGTCAAAACCGCACATATTTAATAAAACAACTAGATACCGCGGTTTCGGTAGTTACACCATGACATACATTGTATTTCTGGAGTTTAGTAAAGAGTTTACCAGAGATTGATAATGATGTAACAACCGAAACCGTGGTATCTCGTTGTTTTATCAAATATGTAGTTTTGACAACTTCAAGTCTTCTTATTCAGTATGAATAACTACCACAACATCACCTTCACTACTACACAGAAAATCTCAATCTTATTCTCACCATAATTAATTATTATTTACTCTTGTAATGTCATTATTTCCAGTGCTCATAACAAGGTATGCGTTTATCTGATATGCGTATATTACAAAATACAAAACAATACTGCAAATTCAATAGGCTAATAAAGAGAAAATCCCATTACAGCTAGTAGAGTTGACTAGATTGTTCTATTTGAATACCGGTAACCAATACAACTTTTTATCAGCAGAATACATTTTCATTGTAACATTTCAATTTCTCTATTTCATTTCAGGAAACAAACTTCAAGCTAACAAGCTTTTTCCATACCAGAAAGCCCCATCTGAGTCGCCTGCAAGCAGAAAATCGATAATTTGCTACAATATATGCATTGATTTTGTGCGTCAGATATTAATTAATTCTCGGAATAATAATCATCAGCATGAAACCCGGGCAATATGCAAATAGCAAATATGCCTTCCTTGCATAGTTATTGAAAAAGTGAGGTCAAATCAATACCTCCACAGCTTCAAACACAGCAGTGGCTGTTCAAATTAGATTCCATCGATATTGATTTCACTCATTTATTACAGTACAGGAGTTCTATAGCGCTCCCTATTGAAATAATTAAAGGCACATTAAGCATTGATGTATTGTTAATTCATGTTTTATAATTTCACAAAAGAATTGAACAAATTGAATTTGTTTGCTGCCATTATGAAGTAAGAACTGTACTTCATCTGTATTGTACATCTGCATTGTAGCCTACTGTAATGAAACTGTATTGCATCTTGCAGGCTGGAAATGTATGCTAATACTATTGGAAATACTATGATTCATTTGTCAACTATATAGGCTTAAAAAATCACTACGTATATCATCATCATCATCACATTATTATTGAGAAAAAACAAAAGACATTCGTCAAAAACTGCTCCCATCCCAAATAAAACACTTCAGTTGCAGATTAGTAAAATGAGAGAATTTGAGTCCACAAAAACTATACGAAAGGATACATACTATGCTTGTGTAATGTATAATTTTTTTTTAAACAACGTGATAGATTAATTTGTTGATCCATATTATAAACATACAAATATATATTGGATGTGAAATATCTGCTATGGTTTGTCAGACGTTTCTCACATTGTAGGATTTTTGGCAATAAAAGGTCCATAGAGTACTAATACTAGTGAAACGAAAATCCAAAGAAAGCTATAAGAAGAGTTCGGAAGATCTCCGCAACAGCAAACATTTGCAACAGAACTAAATTGCAATTTTTTTTGTTTCACTGATTATTATGTACGATTATTAAATAGCAGTTGATTAATTACAGTATAACGTCTAAATTCTTTTAATCAGGCCTAGATTTAAATATAGGCAGACTGGGCATTTGCCCAGAGCGCCAGCTTCAGAGGGGCGCAGCAGGCGCCACTTAGAAACTACATTTTTATTTGTTATATAAACAAATATAATTTTATCTTTTATTTGTTATATAAGTCCCAGGTAAAGTTTCAATACTTAAAACTCTTGTTACAAGTTAAAAACTTTTATTGCCTCATGTATAACAGAACAGTCAGCGATTAGGAGCCGACGCGAACGGACGTGTCTTCAGTTTTCATGTAATTGTTTATTTCGAAAGTAGAACATCAAACTGCGGACTCAAGTAAAATCGGCATTGCCAAAAGTGCGAGTGAGTGTGTACGCGTGCGTTGTCAGCAGCTATGCCTGTCGCCGCGTTCTGGCTGCAATTCGGTGAGTGCTGAACAATCATTCTATTGTGAAAGTGAATTATGTCGGACGATCAATCATCGGCTATTATTACAATAACAGGAGAGAATGAATCAGAAGTACGTTATGAAATAAAAGGACTTCAAACGGAAGCTGAAAAATTTTTATTAAAAGCCTGGAAGGATGCGGATAAAAAATTTAAACAGTCAGAAAAAACTAAATTGGAACTGAAAAATCAACTGGATCAACTACAGGAAAGGTTAATAGCGTTAGAAAATAAATCTAAGAGTGAAGAAAAAAAAGAAGAGGATTATCAAACCGATGAAGAAGACTTAGCTGCCGAAACAGAATGGATTCGTCAGAAGCGAAGAAAGAGGAAGAGAGTGCAATCTGATTCACCTCCAACACAATTAGCTAATAAGAGAAATGTTACTTCACGTGAAGAGAATCAATTGAAAGAGAATGCCGAACCCAAAAAATCTACCAGCTACAAACCAGTTGAAAATAAAGTTAAGAAACCTCCACCCATTATACTCTACAACATACAAGATTATCAAAAAGTGTATAAGATTTTGAATGATAAAATAAAAGGCTCTTATAAAGTTACTCTATTGAACAATGACAGTCTAAAACTCAATGTTGACTCTGAGGATAATTATAGAGAAGCTACTTCGGTGTTAAATGACGGAAAATGAGTTGGTCTTCTTTTGAAAACAAACAAACGAGACCCATTAGAGTTATTGTGAAGAAATTACACAGTACTTGTAACCCTCAGGAGGTGAAAGAGGAACTTCAGGAGAGAGGATTTAAAATATTGGATGTTGTAAACATTCTTAAATGGAAAACGAAAGAACCACTCCCAATATTCATGCTCACTTTTGAAAATACTGAGAGCATAAATAAAATTTATGAAATAGGTGTAATTATGGGTATGAAGGTTGAAGTAGTCCCGCTGAAAAAATCTAAATTCCTGCCCCAATGTAAAAATTGTCAAGCCTGGGGACATACTAAGAAATACTGCCAGAAAGAACCAAGGTGCGTGAAATGTGCAGGTCCCCACATCACTATCAATTGCACTAAAAACAAAGAAGCCAAACCCAAGTGTTACAATTGTGGAATGGAGCATCCGGCCAATTATAGAGGGTGTGTAGTAGCACAAGAGTTGCAAGCACTTCGAAACAAGAAAAAATCGAACAAAACTGTTCCACCAGTCAGTAGAAGAGACAATCCCATTGTACCTCAGAGAGATATAAATGACAGTAGAGTTAACGACAATCAGAGCTATGCTGATAGACTGAAAAATATTTCAGCTTCCAACAAGAATGAAAAAATGCAGCTTCAAGATTTTAGCTTAGGTAAAGATTTAGGACTGAACATTGCAACTCAACTCCAATTGATTCTTGAGAAACTAGTTGCTCAAGAACAACTTAATAAATCAATATTAACTAGGCTAGAAAAATTAGAGGATATCACAGTTAAGGAAGCCATCCATAAGAAACATGGAAAATAAATTTAAAATCATGACATGGAATGCCAATGGACTACTTCAGCACAAAGATGATCTATTGGCTATATTAATTGAACATAAAATAGATGTCTGCCTTATTTCTGAAACTCATTTTACCAAAGAATCCTACTTCAAAATCAGAGGTTACAAAACGTATCACGCTATACATCCCAACAACAGTGCCAGAGGTGGAAGTGCGGTAATTGTAAGAGAAGAGCTCAACCATCACGAATTTACAAAGATAGAATTGTGTAAGTTCCAGTCAATTTCAATCAAAGTCAAACTCATTGGCCAGCCAACTGGAATGATCACAATTGCAGCTGTCTACTGTCCACCACGATACAATTTGAAGAAAACCGATTATATTGATTTCCTAAGCAACTTCACTGGAAAATTTATGATTGGAGGAGACTTCAACTCAAAGAATACTTGGTGGGGTTCCCGACTGACCACAACTAAAGGAAAGGAGCTGTTAATGGCTGTTAATGAATACCACTGCGAGGTGCACTCAACTAGGAAACCAACTTACTGGCCAACAGACAGAACAAAAATTCCAGACCTGATTGACTTTTCATCACAAAACATATTTCATCAAATTGTGTTGAAGTTGAGAAGAATTTGATCTCAACTCTGATCACTCACCAATAGTTTTGACAATGCATAGTACGGCTGTTAAAAGAGAAAGACCACCACAACTCATCAATAGGCATACAGACATGGAAACATTTAAAATATGGTTGACATGAAAATAGATTTAAACACATCTCTACAAACTATAGATGAACTAGAATATGAAGTGGGGAGTTTGTAACCATTATCCAACAATGTGCCTGGGAAAATACACCACTACTTGGAAGCAGGATTATCAAAGGTAATTTCTACCCTGTGGCAGTAAGAGAATTGATAGCACAAAGGCCCAGAGCTAGCAGCTTATGCCAATCAACAACCGACCCAAGAAACAAAATACAACCGAATACAATCACATACCAACCGAGAAAGATGATACACGATGTCAAACAGCATCATATCAACAAGTACCCCAAGATTTAACTAATGATGCTAATACAAATTATTCATTATGGAAATCAACTAGAAAATTGAAGAGACCTCTTGAACAAGTTACACCAATAAGGATAGATCATGATAGCTGGGCAAGAAGCAACAAAGAGAAAGCCGATCTATTTGCTGATCATCTTGAGAAAGTTTTCTCACCCCATGAAGAAATAATCATGGATGAAGATCCTCATCATCTTGAAGCAGGAGTCATCCCTCCAACATCTCCAAGAGAAGTAAAAAACGAGATTAAAACATTGAGCAGAAAGAAAACGCCGGGATTTGACTTGATAAATGGCGAAGTACTGCAGGAGCTCCCAAGAAAAGCAATTGTGAAGTTATGTCATCTCTTCAATGCTTCATTTCGGTTGAAATATGTGCCAAGTTTCTGGAAAGTAGCCGAAGTCATCATGATACCTAAACCTGGAAAGCCACCACATGATGTATCCTCATACAGACCAATTTCTCTACTGCCTGTGATTTCAAAATTATTTGAGAAACTTCTACTCAAAAGATTGAAGCCCTTTCTGGATGACAATGGATTAATACCAACACATCAGTTTGGATTTCAATGTAAACATAGTACAATAGATCAAGTTCATAGAATAACCAACATTATTGAAAATACCTTAGAGGAAAAGAAAGTTTGTTCAGCAGTCTTCCTAGATGTGGCACAAGCATTTGACAAAGTATGGCATGCAGGTTTGTGTTACAAAATGCCAGGGGCGGATTAAGGTCTGTGTTTTGGGGGGGGCGGTTTAGGAAGGTCAGTTTTGGGGGGTATGGAATAGGCATGGGGGGGGGGGTCCGGGGGGCCTCCCCCGGGAAAATTTTGAACAATTAAGAGTGAAATACCGAAAATCTAGGCTCTAAAACTACAACGTTTTTCTTACATAAATACTAAAATTATGTGATATTTTTATAAAATTAATTATTTTTCCAGTGTAAATCACATCAAAAGTTCAAGTTAACATGAGATGAGCAAATTCTAAAATGAAAACACGCACACTGATGAAAAGTATGTAACAACCTGTCAACCTCAATACAAAACCTCAGTATGAAACAAACAGCCTCAATAGTCCATCTGGATACATTGAGATTTGAAGCCAACTTATGGATTTGAAATAATATGTTAATAATTTCATGGAACTCAGCATTTATGGATAGAGTTTTTTTTACCAAAAGACCCTCTTATGTATGGGAGCCTACCATACTACCAACGAGCATCAAACAAAAGGAAGGGACGGCATCTGAACTTGAATTGAAGAGGTTTTAAATATTAGTGAGTCCCTGCTTATTGGTACTTTTTTTCGTAATCAAGAAGACAGTAATATTGCAACTGCAATTAGAACATTTTAGGAGCTATTGTTTAAATTTGAACCATCAATAATTGGACTATAAATAAATTTGAACTATCAATATTGATAGATAATTGTTTTCCAGCAAAAATTGGTTTTGTTTCATTTATATTGACACTGTTCATGTTGTATCTTACAATGCTAAATAAATATTTTTGATTTGAGAATAATTAATATTTTATGAATATTTTAAAAATCTTGGATGGCCTGGCACCGCTGCTCTATATATTTGCCCAAATCCACGGCTCGCATGTACCAAAAAACCTCCTCGGACCGGCACTGCCGACGTTGAGTAGAAGCAATGCTTTCTACGTTCCTTTTAAAAATATAACCATTCAAATCCTCATTTTTGTTACAAAATAATACTAACGTATCTCTACTTTAATAATAATAAAACTACTGAAACTATACATATTAGTTTTTGATAAGTAATTGGACAGCAAAATTTTCAATCTCTGCGGACGGGGCGGTCGCCCCCGCCCCCTCTTAATCCGCCCCTGCAAAATGCAGCAGTTTTTACCAACAGAATACAGTCAGATAATGAAATCATATCTTCAAGAGCGTTATTTCAGAATCAAACAGGATGATGCTTTTTCATCTCTCAGAGAAATCAAGGCTGGAGTTCCTCAAGGAAGTGTGCTGGGTCCCCTACTGTACCTTCTCTACACATCTGACATACCTCAGCCCGAAAATGTAACAGTAGCAACATTTGCTGATGACACTGCAATTTTATCAGTAGATGAGACAGTGGAAGATGCTACAGAGACATTGCAAGTGGCCATCAACAGGATCAATACTTGGACCAAGCGGTGGCTTATAAAATTGAATGAAGCAAAGTCAGTTCATGTAAACTTCACAAACAAAAGAGTACAATACATCCCCTTAACAATCAATGGGAATATTGTACCCTTCTCCAACACTGCAAAGTATCTAGGCATGACGCTGGATGCCAAGCTTAGATGGAAAGAGCATGTAAAGAAGAAAAGAGAACAACTAGGAATCAAATTCAAGAAAATGTATTGGCTACTTGGGAGAACATCGCAGTTGTCAACTTATAACAAATTGCTTCTCTACAAGCAGATTCTCAAGCCGGTGTGGACCTACGGAATTCAACTATGGGGTTGCACCCGGCCATCCAATGTCGAAATCATCCAGCGCTTCCAGAATAAAGTACTAAGGAGTAGTGTTGATGCTCCATGGTACGTCAGGAATTCTGATCTCCATCGTGATCTGGGAATGGCGACAGTAACCAGTGAAATCCAGAGATTCGCCACAAACATGAGGAAAGACTCATCATCATGTGAACGTAAAGCGATCCAGCTGCTAGACGTCCATGGGATGAGAAGACTGAAGCGGAAGAAGCCACATGAATTAGTTTAGTGCCAGTGTGAAAGTGAAAGTGCAAAAGCAGAGTATATGTGAATGTGTGAAAAATAATATTAGTTCTTATTTAATATAGAAGGCTGAACCACTGGGTTTCACCTTCTTTACAATCATTATCATTTTAAGTTAGAATAGAACAGCTTATTAGTCCTTGACTAGGTGCTATAGAATTAAAAAAAAAAAAAAATGTATAACAGAACAAAGCTCATGATGATCCAACGCTTATTTTTTATTTTTAAGAAAGAAGACTATGAGAGACTATTTGTTAGCAGAGAGTCTTGATTTCAATCTAGCAACTCTGATTCTTGAAACTACCAAATACGTAGCATATATGGTAAACAAAATTATTGCAGTAGATTCCTATATATTCTTAATGAACATATACATTGTTTTGAGAAGATATGGCTTATCTGTAGTACATTATATTCATAAGATCTATTTTTATATAATAATTAAAGAACAGAATATGAATATAGATCCATGAAAGTATGAGTGTATCGAATGTCCCATAAAACCTCGATACTGGATAGGAAGATTAGAGAATCATTGAATAAGAATCGTGAAATGAGTAATAAATAATTTCTGAAATTCCAAATGAGATTAGTAATATTTAAATGAAGAATGGAATATCGTTGGTACTTGCCAGCCTATTTTAAAATTTTACTAGTTATTCACGACGGTAAAATATGACGATCTCGGTAGCTGAGAGAACCCCACCCCAAGCAAAGAATCATCCTTCAAATGATGGCTTTTTTAGTGTAAAAGGGTGGAAATGGAATGAAAGCTAACACGACTTTCAGGGGAAAAAGGGAAAAGGTATGAAGATGGCTTCTGACATCGTCATAATAGTGGCAGTGGGCTTTCTATAAACGTTCTTGAGGTTTAAGATAGGCTATATATTCAAATATATAACATTTCTAACTTACCAGCAATAACCTTCTATCATTTTTTGATACCTTTTGATTTATTGTCGAAAGTACTGATGTGAGGGCGGATTACGCTCGCTAGCAGCAAATACTCCCTATAAACCGTTTCGAAGGGATCAACCTTAATAAATCACATAAATTACGAATGGTGTGCCCGCATCCACTAAAACCTTGTTTTGTCTGCAATAATCAGCCTCAAAAATTCGACTCTCGTTCAAGTGTATTTTTCAATAATATTTACAAAATATGATTTCAAAAAGAAATCATTAGCTTCTTGTAATAGTTACAAAGTACGCGTAATAGTACATAATCGTTGTACCAGAGATAAACTCAATCTCTCATGGATAAAATCTATATAGTACGTTTAGTTCAAAACTAGATTCCGGTTCTAATGACGATAATGTAGAGTAATATCTATTAGGCCTGTTTCAAGAACTTTTCTTTTGTAAGAACTAGGACTGCAATTCTTTGCTTTAAAAACTTAAAATTATGAAAAACTAACACTGGCAAAGGCATATTGTAGGTTGGAAATGTATCACTCATAAACATCAACATAAGGTATGATTTGCGTATCATTTCGATCAATGCAATCGTATGATAATTGGCAAAAGTATGGTGGATTTTTACGAGCTAACCAATCAAAAGTGTGACATGCAAATATGCAATGTCCACACTGTTACTATACACTCTCTGTAGTTCATACTATTTTTCCCCTAAAGCAATACCAAAAGTTTTAATACTATACTATTTGAGCAATACCAAATGTTTGAGAAAAACTCTACGAAAGCTGATGGTGGTTAGGGGAAATCGTTAAAACTGAGAGAGGCAACGTGGAATATCCGATCAAGTAAAAGTGAAAATATAAAATTTGAAGCAGTGAAATCGGGAGACTTCATCGTCATGGAGGATTGCTACGCTTGCCACATGGTTGGGTTGGAGAACTTTGACATTTAACGCTACATTTGGGATAACGACGTGAATCCAATTCGAGCCATTAGTTCGCTACTTCACTCTCATGATCGTTTGAGCAACTTTTATTGGGATACCTATACGTTGACATTTTCCACTTTCTAGAGCTATTTGGAAATGGGGAATATTTTTTAAAAGCCTATAATCATGATAAGGAAGAAGATACATTAACCTATATTATAGATCTAGACAATAAGTATACATCTAATAATTATGATTAAATTAATGTAAAATATTAATATACGAGTTTACCCCATTCAGCGCAAAGCGCTGCTTGCTCAGTACTGTATCCTATATCGTTTGGGAATAAAATATCATTGCAACAGACTGGTAACAGTGTGAGTTTCCTCTAGATTTCACATCCAATCTCGCAGTGGTGGAAGCACAGTAGAAAGGAATGCACCAAAAGGTTTTTAATATAATCGATTTTCTTTTGAACTTGAATTTATTGGCTGAATCATTTCATGCAGCTAACTGACTTTGTAAAGATGTATGCTGTGTGTTATTTACTAAAAATCACATTTATATAAAATGATTCAAATTCTACCAGTCACTTCATGCAAATTAGAAACACTAACATCATACAAATTATTCAAAACTTCATCTTGCAGACAAAGATTCAAATTACTACAATCCGAATAGAGGTTGAAATTTAAATTTAAATTTATCTTTAGACATTGACTTACGTTATTGATTCCCCGTTTCTAGGACAATAATTCATTAACTAATGAGGCATTGTTTGGTGATTCATTAATTCCCGTTTTCTAGGACAATAAGGAAAAAGCGTCAAAAATAGTTTAATTTCATGTTTTTGTTTCTCTCTTAAAAACTTCCTGTGCCTTTGTACTCCCAACCAGAACTTGGTTCCCCTATATTAAAAATGAAATACATCATTTATAAAATTAATATATAGATTATTATTACAAGATGGATAAATAACATAAGATAGACAGTTACGGTACCTGCATATGCGTAAAACTATGAAATGAAACAAATAATCAGTCAAATTTCCTGAGTTCGCCAAATAAGTAGATGATAATCATTATTATATTATGTTTTGTAATGAATATTATCACGGGGTAAACCCGAGGTTGAGCTATGATACGGCAGCTTATAGTGCTTTTCATTCTTAAAGACCCCTGGCGATCTTGGTGCGTTATCCAATTGGAATGCCCGGCAACGTTGTCATATTGTGTGCTGTTCAATCATCTGGGCACAGTCTGATATTATCACTACTCGGTATGTTAACTTTGATGATTTAAAAGTAGAGCATAGACCAGAAATTAAACATTTGTTCATCACTAATATAGAAGTGTGCGTAATGGTAACGCTGCAGACATGTGATTTGCTAGTTCAGAAAGTGGTGGGAGATTGTCTCTGCATTCAGGGGTCATCAAGGATGAAAAGCCTATAGACAAAATTGTGTTAATGGAACATTGATTTTCTTATTTAAAACCTGTAAAATAAAGTTTTTCACTCTCATAGATTCCTTCATTGATTAAAACTAATGAGAATGGCACTGGGAAATCATAAATAACGTGAAAGTCAATTTTAAATTTTTATAAAAATTTATTGGGGTGTGTTTCATCTCAAACGTAATGAATTTGAAAAACTTCTAAATAATTCCTAAAAAACGGTACAGAGAAAAATTGAGAATAAATTGATGGCGATACAATAAAATTAAGTCTTGGTCATACAATGGAATACTTTTTTTGATAAAACAAATTATTCAATAATACATACTAGCAATATAATAAAGCCTATACTCAGGGGCCGTATTTATGAACGTCTTTTTGTAAGATTTACTTTGATAGCCTGATAAAATTTCATAAAGTGACAATCTCAAGCTAAACAGCCAGATCAGCCATTAATAGTAACTGAGAGTAATCATGGAAATTTTTTGAATAAAATTTTTCCATAATTATTTTTGTTACATCAATAATATTTTAACAGTATTTACGTTTTAGAATTTTCGCAATAAGTAATTTAAAATATAAAAAAAAACTAGACAAATTTTTACTAAACTAGGATTTCCCTGGTCATACAAAACTGGGACTATTGAACTTCGTAAAATAGTTTTCAATCCTCTTCCCCTTCCCCCCTCCTCCACCTTTCCTCCTTTCCTCTCATCTCCTCTCCTCCCTTCCCCCTCTACTCTTCTCTCTCCCCCACTCCTCTTCTCTCCACTCCTCTTCCCTCCTCTCCTCTCCTCCACACTCCATTTCTCTCATCTCTTTTAATCTCCTTTCGTTTCTTTTACCCTCCTCATATTTCTCTCTCCCTGTCTTTTCCTCACTGCTTCTATCTTTCCCTCTTTCTCACTCTCTCACTCTCCCTTTCCCCTGTATCTCTTTCCCTCTCTCTTACTTTATTTCCTTCATTCTTTTTCCTCCTCCCTCTCCTTCTCACCCCTCTCCTATTCTCTTTCTCATCCTCTGTTTCTCCCCTATTCTCTTCCTCTTCACCAATGAAAGATAATCTTTTTAGAAATTTAATCTTACGAAAGGAAAGTTCATGAATACGGCCCCAAACAATGAGAGAAGGCAAGGACAAAAGAAATGCAAGCAGTATAATACATAAGACATTTTTATAAAAAAGTCAAAACAATAGTTTTTAACTTAAAATTCTTGTAGGGCAATCATAAATGGTGAAATTGTGTTACATTTTTTGCAAAATTCAGAAAGGTAATTTTATATGATTCTCTTCTTTTTTTTCTTCGCCTTTTCCCACTCAGGTGGGGTCGGCGTTTCGGGTCAGTAAATATGATTATATTCAAATAATTTTTTGGAAGGAAATTATTCAATGAACAGTAAAATAAAAACTATTATCAACAGTTTTTTCTCTCATCATCGTCCTTCCCATTACCCACACACAAGCTTGGAGCTTATGTGGGCATCATCCCTAGCAAAAAAGTTATGAATTGTAATTTTTTTTAATAAAATGAATAGTTTTTTTAATGAATAGTAATGTAATGCTGAAATTTTTTAACGACACAGAAATAATTTTTTTATCAACTTAAAAAAGTATGGATTCATAAATATGGTAGTACTAGGCCTAGGTATTCATTTCTTATTTTTTCTCTTTTAACAATGATGGATGTGATGATTAAAAAATTAATATTATAGTAATTTCTGAGCAAACATTAATTTCGAAACCAGACCCGAATTTAATTCAATTCGTGATTGATGAAATCAGTCAAAAATTATAAAAAGGCCTATCTCAAATATTATAGAAGTCCATAAAACTATAAAAGGAGATAAATTGTTAATTTATTCATTGATTGACTGGAATTGATGAGATAATGTAAGAGGACAATGTTTATAGTTGTGAAAAAACTCTTGATAAACATAAAATTTGTGTACTGTAATCACAATAATATTGTGATTATTCAATGAATGCTTTTAATTTTCTGTATTCTTTCAATTACTTTTTTAAATTCTATTCTTCAGTCTTCAATTGCCTAATGCACTATTGTTCTATAAGAAGTATGTAAAGCATCAGAATATACAGTATAAGTAGATTTATTGAAAAATATTTTTTTTTAAATGTTCTTTTATTAGCATGCAATGGAAATGCTTGTGTGTATTATGAAGTTATCCATAACTTGTAATATAACTGAACTAATAGAGTTTTCTGAATATATTTGAAAAATTTAAATTCACACAAGAATTAATATAATAAGAATCTACAGTCTCTATAAGACGTTATTTAAAAATATGGTAATTTGTCATGTGTCTCATCATGAGCAATATTATTTAAGCCTACTTTTACTGCTTTAATATTCCTATAACTTAGAAATCTTAATCTTAATGAAGCATTCAATAATCTAATGTTATAAAAAACTAGTCATCTTCTAACATATCTAGCCTAATTCTATAAACAATAAATTGTATAGAAGTTCTATAAAATATATCTTAATTGGCTGGTGAATGCCAAATAGTAACATAGCAAATGATTATTATGATATATAATAATATATGATCATAATAATATGAACAATAATAATATTATAATATTAACTTATTATTATGATTGGTAATAAGAATGAACTCGACCAATTGCCTTTTATAGTGGAATAGGAATATTTTTTCAATATTGTTAAACCAATTTGCTTGAACTTATTATTATAGCATGAATATAATCTAAAAAACCATGTGAAAATGGGTCTGGAAAAGCTTCGTTGAAAAATAAAGGTGGTGAATTTTCAACAATATTCAAGAAGAAAGTTTAAGCATACATAGATTTTATAAAATTTAATTATATTTATTTTAGTCTCACTTCAATTCTTAATATCACATCCAGTTCATTAACGATCAATTAGGCATATAGAATTTTTATTAGAAAATGTAAGTTTTAACGGTACTGGAGTTTCATGAATACCTGCAAAATAAATGTGAATGCTAAAATTTATTCCAATCAACAACCATTCTTTTCACGGAAAACCTATTTTTGACACATTTTGTTCAACATACATCATTTAAAAAAATATTTTTAATGCGTTATGGACATCCAGAGCTCAGATTGCACTTAGGATTTGAATGTATTCTAGCAATTACAAATGAAACTTTTTATTTGTTTTACATACTGTAGTGAAATTCCCTACCAATATTCAGTATGTGGCAAAGAAAGTGGAATAAGTTGTTGAATAAGTTCAATAAGATACTTGAAAGTGAATACATCAGCCCCACCTTTATTTCTGCAACGAATCGTTTCCGTACCTAATGGTATGAAATGTTTACATCATTATTAGTGAGATATAAGAATGGATATGGTATATTGCATCATAAATCTGGATTTGAATGTAACTTACATAACAGAAAATGTCAAATTATCATAAATTATGCAGTCGATTCAGAATAGAATTCTATAATGGATGGGAAAGGAGTTGGAGATCCTTTATCGCTCCTATTTGTCATTCTCTGAATTCAAACTCGACGAACACGAAGCAATTTCTAGAAACAGATAAAGAAAAGAAATTAGTAGAAAAATAATAAATTCAATAGAGAACAATTTAAACTTGACTAAATTTACTTCAAATAAAAATTCATTCAACAGCAGATCTAAAAATGTACTGAACCATAAACTTTCAAATTTGGCCTTCAAGTTCAATTGGATCTCCAGACGCACACTAAAAAAGGATTCAAAACATTTCCAAAGAACAAAATCCGTACTTTTCCATAGTTTACTCATTAACAAAAAGTTTAAATTTGCAATAGTGATCGCACAAAGAGAATAAAGTTGGATGTCAGTGGCATGCAGAAATAAATGCTACTGCGCATGAGTGAATCTGAAAATTTTGGTTTCAAAACAGTTTGTTCAATATTGCGTAGTTCCACTAGCGTGATAATTCTAAGATTGATTTTTCATGATTTGGCTACAGAGATTGTGCAGTATACTATACACTCTCTGTAGATTAGGCTATGACCAGTTTTCTGTAGGTCACGATAGTGTCATTCTTTACTATTGCAGTATATTCAGCGAATTTACTATTCGTTATAATATTAGTAGTCACATTTATATAACTAGGGAGTAGGCGAGCCTGAAAGTCTGTTTTAACGGGCATGACAAGCAAAGCAATCATGTTCAATGATATAATTATGCAGCGAGTCTGTCTCCGCTCCGCCGAAAGCCTGGACGATGGATGCCCGATGGACGCCCTGGCTAAATGAAAGGCGAGCGAAGCGAGTCTACCGTTTAGTTCTGATAAATATAAGATTATTCCAATATTCTTGTTTTCAAATGTAAGTTTTCTAGAATAACTCACCCTTGACATGACAAATAAGCGAACTCCCTCCAAATTCCTCAATTTGTTTCAACCAAAATTCCTGGTGCTTAGCTAACGTGTCAGAAGGACTCTTGACTTCAACAAAAAGGCACTGAAATAAAACGAATAGTAAAGTATCATGTTCTCTTATTGTTTCTAGTTACAAAAAGCTATCGATTGAAAAATCATTTATGAAGTATTTTCACTATAAACCCTATCTTTCATGGGGTTAAGATTAACTCTGCAGTGTCAATTTATTCATGATAGAGTGAATATTAGCACTAATATAAGTACTGTATTAATTATTCAAATGCGCTGCGTTAAATTTGTTCCTGCACTGCAAACATTAGTTGGATACTAGTTTATTGTGGCTTTTGCAAGTACAGATGCCATATTCTATTGAATTCAATACAATACAATATTTTTTCATAATCGAGTCAAAATATTTAGCATAAGCGTGGATTCAATCTCATCACATTTGAAATTCAGTTTTGCATGAATTCTGGTGGTATATTAAAATTGAATTTATCAACGAGTAATCACAGATATTTAAAAAAAAATGTTATAAATAACCTAAAATATGGGTTTCAAGCCGTGTGAACACGATAGCATTTTCCGCCAAACTTCATCCAATAAAATGTCTTTGAATTGAACGGCTGATTTGGTCTACATTAGACATTCAATTCATTGTTCGCTGCATTATTATAACTGTCCAGGCAAGTCAGCTGTTGAGTTCAAAGTTATTTTATTGGATTGAATATGATGAGAATATTGATCGTGTACATAAGAAGTGAATGATACTACTATAGCATACCTGTTGATTCTTCCTGTTCCACAATGTGCAGTCAGGAAATCCTGATGAATATGTTGCCAA
Source organism: Laodelphax striatellus (assembly GCA_017141395.1). Taxonomy (NCBI): domain Eukaryota; kingdom Metazoa; phylum Arthropoda; class Insecta; order Hemiptera; family Delphacidae; genus Laodelphax; species Laodelphax striatellus. The sequence continues at coordinate 21,206,822 of CM029530.1, forward strand.
GTCTCTAAGAAGCCATTCAGCCACTGAGGCAATAAATTTAGTTGATAGGCACATCAGGAATCCCTTGAAAAATTAAAAAAGAATACTGAGCTTTGGAACTGTAATGAAGCTAGAAGAAAACAGCAAACATTTCATAAGTAAGTGATTTATAAACACTTTACTTCAAAGTCATCATGTAATGACAAAGAACCCCTTAAAAATTATAAAAAGAATACTGAGCTTTGAAGTGATAATGAAGCTAAAAGAAAGTAGCCAACAATTCATAAGTTACATTTATAAATTCTTTACTTTCAGGTTAGTATATCAAAGTCCATCATTATATCAGTTTTTTTTAAATGCCATCTCTTGTCATCTTCCCTCTCATAACCCACACACAGATCTACGACTCATATAGGGATCATCTAAAAACAATAATATTGAGAATATGTATTAAATATAAATAAATAAATGTTTCATTGCCAAAGTAAACAAATGATACAAAACAATAATATCATAAAACAATAATTTTTGGCGTGGCTGGAAAAGAGAGTCCCTGTGCTCCAGCCACGAGTTCTAACAAAATGAATATTGAAAAAAACCATTATGAATTTACAGCAATTATTACAGTGATGTATAAAATAAAAAACAAACATTTTTGAAATAATGAAACAAAATAAAGTATTGATACAACCTAAATACATAATAATTACATACCTAATTATTGCAACTATTGCAACTACATAATGTCTATTTACTACATTATGTATTTTACAGTGATCGAAAACTTTAGTTGAAAAAATCGAGTCGGAAATCAGGTAATCTGAAGATTTTAGTCTAAAAGATTAATTAAAATTAGTCTCATAGTATAACATGTAGGTATCTTGTTTTTCAGCATCAGGTAAAGCAAACAAGTACTTATCTTGACGTGAAATTTTGATTCACTGTCATTTCGAGGGTGATGCCCACATGAGCTCTAGTCTTGTGCGAGGGTATTGGGAAGTGTACTGATGAGGAATGAATTTAACGAATGCTTTTTGGGCAGCCGGGAATGACAACTTTTAGTTATAGTGTCCTCCGGAACACAGGAGTGACCCGAAAAAAATGTGTATAGTCAATTGTTTTTTCAATCAGTCAAAAGTTTTTTGTAGAGTGGACTTCATCGAATTTAATTTGCTACTTTGTTCTTTTGTCAATGTTTGCAGTTGCAGAGAACTTCAGAACACTTTATATATATATAATATATATATATATATATAATATATATATATAATATATATAAGTTATCTAATCAAAACTGCATAATATCAATGGTTCACACGTTGTAATGCTAAGTCAGCAATAGTATCTAGGCGGTAGCATCTTAGCGTTTAAGTCAGTTCTGTTTGTACCATCGAGCGTCGCAGACCTCCTCTGCATATGTATATCAGAGTTATTTCATACTTTTATTGTAAAAGTTTAATGTGATAATAAATTGAAATCTTTAAAAAGTGTTTCGTTTATTGAAAAACCATAAATTGTATACATATATATATATATATATATATATATATATATATATATATATATATATTTATATATTATTTTTACCGTTATATATAAATATATTATTATAATTTTATTTATTTTTTTGAAACAAGTACTTATCTTGACGTGAAATTTTGATTTACTGTCATTTCGAGGGTGATGCCCACATGAGCACTAGTCTTGTGCGAGGGTATTGGAAAGTGTGTTTCACTAAAACTATTAATCCATTGAATTCAAACTTCAAAATACAGGAAAAGCACTTACTTCAATATTTTTCAAATTCTCATGTTTTATCCAGTTCCAGATACTTTTATTGAAAGATTCACCAGCATGCTTCTTCAAACATTCGTCCACTCTATCATACACTGCTCTCCAATCTGAATTTTCGATAGCAATCAGTCTTTCCTGAAAATAGAGAATAATTTATAATATTAGTGTTTAGGTTAATGGAGTTAGTCAAGACAAGACAAGACGAGATTAGTCACTTTTAGTCACAGTACTTCACATAGTTGCTTATGAAGCAACACATACTGATTAGTCATTGCATCGGTGTGCGCTGCTTCATAAGCAGCTATGTGAATTATTGTGACTAAAGGTGACTAATCGCGTCTTGTCTTGTCTTGACTAACCGGTGTACGCCTAGCCTGAGTCAATATTGTCATCAAGATGATATAAAAAAAAGAGTAACGAGTGATTGGATAGGTCTACATAGGTCCACTACCAGCCCGTTTAAAAGCAATCATAGACGAAAATTTTCGAGTTAAAATGAAGAAATCGCTGAATGGGACAATAAAGTATTTTTGTATATATTAGGATATTCTAATATCAATATGCTAATATTTCTTATTTGCATATTTAAAGTGAGGAATTCCCAGTTATTTATTCATCTGTTCACAAGAGTTGCAGAATAGAGTTGATCCAGAAATTACTCTGCAACCCGACAATACCACAAAATTTTGAATCAAAACATATATGTTGAAAATATAATATTGTTGTTATACCACACATATATGTTGTTATACCACACATATGTTGAAAAGAAAAAGATTTCATAGTATTTGGTAAGACTACAATTTATTTCCAAACTGTTAAAGATTAAAATGAGTAGCTTACATTGTTTCAAAATAAAATATAAAGTGAGATAAAATGTTAGTGAAGAATTTAAGAAGAATTCATGAATTGATTGGTATGTAAAAGCGGTTGTGTACTTGGAAAATTTCAAGTATTAGATGAAAATTGTTCTGCTTTTGTTTTCAAGTAGGAAATTAGTGATACTGTGAGATGATATGACATCTGAATTCGGACTGTTTGTATAAATTGGAAGAGGAACAGTTTTATTAATTGATCAAATACCTTAATAGCAGATTCCCTTCTTGAATAGAATGTTCGACTCCCCCAATCCAGAGGCCTCATTTGATATTTGCTTACAAAAACACTCATCGTATCATTTTCAAGAGTGGGACTTTCAAAGATAATATCCCAGAAGCAAGCAAAAATTATATTTTTCAACAAACTTCCTTCGTCATGAACACCTGAAAATGAATGCAATTCATTCATAAAGTACACAATAATAATAAAAACGAATGAACTCGACAACATAAAGTTATAAATTAAATTTCTGTACAATGAAGAGCACAACCACAACAAGACTAGGGAGAGATCCGTAGACAAGGGCGATAAGCGCCGGTTTGATAATCCAAAGGTTCCAAGATCGAATCGAATACTATTTACATCTTGCAGCAGACATATTCGGATTTATTGGGTTTTGAATTGTTTGTTTTTTCAGATTGATTTCTACTTGTTCGCAGATTTGACGTCTAGTGGGATCGGACTGCCCATTGGGTGACCACGAGGAATAGCGAATTTTTGGTTTGGACGTTACTCAAGCCAGGAACGGAGAAGAACTGGGTTGCCGGTTTCAAGTTCATTAAATAATGCCATTTGAGTTACAATGGAGCAGTAGTCGCTACTAAACCAGATATCGTTCAGCACTGTTACAGAGCCCACGTCAATCTTCTCGTCGGCACTCATTGATTCAGTCATGAGCCGTTCAAGAATTGAAAAACTAATAAAATTATACAGATTTTAAATTAAACTCTCATCTCAAAGTTGTTTTTCGGTTGGTGACTGCACCGTGTTGTTCAAGATTTAAAAGACGTTGGAAATCATGTTGTGTTGTTGTAACTGCATTAATTTCACAAAAATCTCAAACACATATACGCGTTATAGTAGCGACCCCTGCTCATTATGCCAAATATGCTTAAATGGCATTATTTTATCAAATCAAAATCGTCAACGCAGTCTCCCTCCTTCATTCGTCTTTCGAGTATCGTCCCAACCAGAAATTACATATTACTCGCGGTGGCTAGTGACCCAATAGCATATTAACAATTCATCATTACGTATTACGTGATTTTCATTAGGCTATTAATGATAATATTATTAGGCTAGAGGTCAATATTATCGCAGTTGAAACAATAAATAACACCATCCTTTGGGCTGAATTTGAACCTACACAACCAGTTTAAAAAAAAAAACAACATTTATTACGTATAGCCTATTACGTACTGAAAATCGCCACTCTCCACCAAAATATACCCAACAATCATAAGCCAAGATTTTGCAACCAACAAAGGTGCAAAACCATTCATATTCAAGGTAAAGTTTGAACGAAGATTTGTTTATATAAAGTCCACAAAGTTGAACGAAGAAAACCCTCATTTCACTTTCTCCGATAACAAAATACATATTTTCTATACAGAGAACCATGTAATGATGTCAGGTTTATGATCTTTACAATAATTATTTTCACTTTTCTCTATTTTCATAGATTATTCCAAATCTCAATATATCATTCAACTTACCATACCAGCCACTCTTCTTGAAGTGATTTACAACTAATTCTTCAACTGACTGGTACAACGTATAATCCTCACTTTTGGTAACATATACCTTTTTCCTATTTAGCCACTCTTCTTGAAGTGATTTACAACTAATTCTTCAACTGACTGGTACAACGTATAATCCTCACTTTTGGTAACATATACCTTTTTCCTATTTGGTTTGTCACTGTAAAATGTTAAATTTTTGTGAATATTATTGTTGGAATCAGAAAACAAGCACGCAAATGATTTATGATCCAGGATTCAAACGAACTATTTCGGTCGAGTTACAAACTTGTAACATTGAATTATTTGATTTCTCAAATTATTCGAGTAAGGCTTATATCTAAGATATTCCAATCATTCTATTAGTTTATGTTATGACATTCAAATTTACAGGAAATATAAGAAATACAACTTACAAAATTAATTAAATTCTCAGGCATAACTCCTCTTCTCTTCTCTCCAGTTAATGCGTTCATTAGTTCAAGCAAACATTTTTCAAGCTGTATAACAACCATTGTATTCTAAAGCACTAGTTGTATTCTCATTTACTCATTGTTCAAATTATACTTCGAAAATGTATATTATCTACACTACACGAGCGTGCAATGCTCGTGTAAAGTATGAGTCGCATGAGGCTTAAAATATTTTTTTGGTTGTAAATTCACGACCTTTCTTTACATTTTTCAGTTCAACTTCATGTTGTATCAAACACAAAACTAGTTTTATCAAGTCTTAAATCAAAAACTCATTCATGAAAACTCCGAAATTAGTAATTGTGTATATTAATGAAAGCTAACATACCTTGGAATCGATTTAGCTAACACAGTTATCGTCTTTATAGCAGTACAACTGAACCACGGCAGGTTAAAAACAGCTTGCAGTTTTGATTTAATTTGAGCACTTACTGCCTTTTGTCGTAACATTGGTTTCATTTGAGCTAGTAAAGTAAACTGGATAAGTTGAGGTATCAAACCATCCTCTCTAGCTTTTTTGAATGTCGAGAAAGCCTGAAAATGAAATATTTTGATAAATAAGAGATTTCTGATAAACTTGACTATTGATGAATTGATTACTCACAAAAAATGTTGTGCTCTCAGATAACCAATATCTCATTTACTCGAATTCATAAGAATTCTAGTGCTATATACTAAAATAAATAGAACTACCAACTTTAATAACTTAGCACATCATTTGAAGTTTCTTTCCCTTCTAGTATTCTGATATGTTACTGATTCTTCTATTGTTACTGATATGAGAATGGCTGACATACACTGTCTTCAAAATCGTGATTAGCCTAAGTGAAGTTCATGTTGATTATCAACTACTTCATTTTACAATATGAGATTAGATGAGAAAATTTTCTAATTATATTCATGGCCACAGATCGCCATTGAATAACTAACTACAGTACAACGGCAATGGAACACAAATGAATAGGAACAAATAGATCTGTTAATAAATTTTACTTCATTCGAATTTCATTACCTTGTGAAAGTCCTTTTTTTGACGATAAATTCTAATCAAAGCATCATATATTTGGCCTCTTTTTTTGGAGAGGAAAATGTTTTCCTGGATCAATGTCTCCAAAAATTCAACTGCCTCATCCATTTGTGTTTTGTTGGTTTTGTCTTTTTTTAGTACATTAATATTACTAAAAACAATCCCAGCATATACATTTGCTGCAGTAAACTTCATTAAATAGTCTGGTGTTCTCTCCAAGATGCGTCTGAAAAAGTAATCATAATTTTAAATTCCACACTGATAAATTTAATTCTTCTGACCAACAAACCCAATAAGCAATTTCTCCATCTTCAAGTTTTCTTATCTTCAACTTATTTCAATGTAGGTACATTAAATTATTTTTTGCAATAGAATTTAATTCAATTAGAACAAGGAATTATCTATAAGATCGCATAACTTTCTATGATGTGTACAGTCATCTTATTTTTAAAATACCGTTGAGGCGATTTATATAAATGTTTGAATGATGTATAGGACGATTCTTCCATAAATTAGTATAATAATTGACAAAAATGAGGAAGGAGAATTTATACTCAATTATTATTTTTAACAAATCAAACTATATACAATTCCTATCACATACTTGCTTGCATCACTTCTTCATTTATCGGATGAAGCGAAGTTTGGACAGTAATGTTCACTTATTTCATCGATAACGAGAATATAAACAAAGTAGAATAGACAGAGCTAAGTCATCAGTACTATTCATTGATCAACAATATATTTTTGTTCTAGACAAATGAAACAATATTTTTCAGTAAATTTTCTGATACAGGTAGGCTACAGGATTATTTTATAATTTATTTTGTTGATTTCGCAGAGAAAACTCATATTTATTTCAAATATGACGAAAAACATTTAGTTTAGGAACAATCATTTTCGGACTCACCTATTGCTTTCAGAGCTTAAACACTGCTCAAATTTAGTCCTAGCGCACTTAACCAATTCCAATAGATGTTGGTGATTATTCGGTTTACTGTCTGTCATGACTTGGGATAGCAACTGTAAGGACTTTTCATACCTGAAACACATTCAATTTTTTGTTTTTAATCAACTTATAACTAACTCTTCGTATATTTTTCAACTGTAAATCCAGACTTAATGAAAAAGAGAATCTCACAAGTCATTACGAAACAAAGGGACATTGGCTTTCTTCTCATGTTAACAAAGATAATTCCATTTCGAGCCCATTCACTAACATAATTATAGTCATTTCAACTTATGACCATTGATCCAATAGTGTTAAAACAGTCGGTATGACGGTATTTTATACAACATACGAATTAAATATTTGAAAATGACATTTTCAATAACAAAAATTAGTTGGGCATTGGCTATAATATGTTTATGCGAATCAAGGAAGTTGCGTCCTGTCCTCACTTGGACAATGATTGACCTGAAACCTCAAGTTTATTCCGAATCCAAAGAACTGTGATCATACAACATTTAGCATCTACAGCTGGTCACCTTTTTAGTTACTCTAAACAATAGAGTAACTTATTCTAGCATGAGTTTCTTGCTTCAAGTCACCCCCTTATTGCCTTTATTATGTTTTTGTAGCAACTTGATGTGTTTCCAACTTGAAACAAAAACACTCAACAATTTATCGCCAATTATTATTTTTGAAACATACTTACTCATCAAAGTTCTCCTTGTTGTGGAAAACAACTGCATGTTTTACAACGAATTTCGGGTAAATATTCGCTTTGAAATTATTGTTAACGATGTTTTGAACCATTTTTTCCTCGACCTCTCTATTGTACGAGAATGAATATATCCTCAAACACTTGAGAAACGTTGCTCTCGGTTTTGATGATAATTTAACACAGTCCAGAAAATTCTTCAATCTGCAAAGGAATGAAGGTATTATCAAAACACTTTTAATAGATAACTTTTAATTCCAATGAACATTAATGAAATATCAACTTACAACCTGCTAAATAAAAATAGTTAACACACCATAAATTTGAAATAAGCACATGTTCTTCTTGCTTACTATCTGGGAAATATTAATTGAAAGCCAGTTCGAAAGGTAGACTCATTAAATCTTTGAAGAAATGATATATTATTACATTACAGTGCATACCTGTTTCATTAATTCATCTTCTTTCTGTTTTCATAACTCGACATTCGACAGCGCTCTACAGTTGTCATTGCGTGGAAAAATAAAAATCAAGTGTATTAAGGCGAGGAAAATTCTAAAAGGAATGCCAACTAATATGATAAAAAAGAAGGGGGAAGTATAAAATTGAATACCAAGCACTATGCACCGTAATTGAAAAACTTTTGAAGAATTCAAAAGAGTGATATAGAGAAGAGTAATATAAAACACTTAGATAGAATACAATATAGAACAATTACTGAGAAGACTTAACTTAGAACAAAGATCAAGGTATTGAAAACTAAATAATAAATGCACTCTTGAGACAATGCAAGGTTGCAGGATTGTGAATGCAGCACCATTAAACGTGTGGATAACTACAAATATTTGAATGTAATAATAGATAACAAGTTGAGTTGGGGGCAACATGTACAGTGTGTCAAAAGTAGGCTCAGGAAATTATTATTTGCTTTTTCTGAGCTCAACCAAGTGATGAGTGTGGATCAGTCCAGGAAAGTATACTTTGTCTATGCTCAGTCGCTGATCCAGTAGGCTATGCGAGTATGGTATCCAGGCTTGGGGTGGTGTTTCCTCCACGGTCATTGAACCGCTGGCAGTCACACAGAGAGCAATAATTGAAACAATATTGAAAAAAGGCCGCAGATACCCAACTAGCTTGCTATTTTCAGAATTCCCAGTTTCAAATATTAGAAAATTATTCATCAAAGCATCATTAATTCACATAAAAATTATAAATTTATCATTACTGGAGGCAGCCGCCGCCCTGCTTCGCTCACGTTATATCCGTCAAACAAACCATGTACAGCCAAAATTATTCACAAAATTCATTCAATTCATTTTTTGAAAATATTTTATCAATTTCTTATATCATAAAATGAATAATACATTTTTTCTACTTTCGGTTAGCTAGAGGCCCACATGGTGCGATCTTCATGGTGCCTTCTTCATTTTTCATGAATATGAATTTATCATTTCTCAACATTCTTTTGTATAATTTCAACTTAAATCAAATTTATTATTATTTTATTTTGTGATTGCATGTGTTGTCTATGGAACTCTCCTCCACACGCAGACGACTGGTCTTTGTGGAGGAATTCCTTATAATTATGTAATTGAGTTGAATTCTGATTTATTGTAAAAAAATATGAGAAGGAATAAAGATTATTTGAATTTGATAATTATAGGACCTGAATCTACTGTTAAATTTTTTGTCAGCGATATTCTGTGTATCATAAAAAGTTGTACCTACATTTTTATATTTGTTTCAATGGAAACAACAAGAATTTAAATAATATTTACTGAACACTCAATCTAAATACAGGGTTATCATAAAAGAATGGTGCGAAGATTGAATTTTTATAGAAAGCAGTGTTCAAGCCAAACAAACTAAATTAGACAGGAATCATGAACTGATTCGCGTCAAATGTTTGTCAGAAAATCGCACAATTCTTTAGAAGCCGCACCATTCTTTTATGATAACCCGGTATTTAGCCAATGCCTAAATTGAGTTTTCGTGCATTTAGAAAAGACATATAAAAGAAGGGGATTCATTGGTTATGAATAATAAATATTTAATCTTACTCTTTTCTAATCAGATAGTGTGAATCTCGTTTCCCATCCAATGTTGTTTGTTTGTCAGTCATTTTGGTCAGGTTCAGAATCAGGGAGCATTTATTTCCTTGGTCTCCCACTCTGAATAGACGACACATCTTTTTCAAATCAGGAATATTCAACAATTCCAGAAGTATATGAATATCTTCTTTGGTGTAGTCTGGAAGAAATGTTCATTTTAATCTTCTTCACATAGTTTTTACAAATATTTTGTATTAATGGTAAAACTACTATATTTGTATTAAATGCAATCTTCAAAATACTATGTGGTAAAATTCCATTAAAAGTACCTAGTGTGATCATGTATGACTCTAGAAATAAGTAAGCCCCATCGTCTCCTTCGTCTGAAAACAACCGCACTTCCGCAATACTAACATTGAATCGAATGTTAGGACGAAAACTGTTCCAGTTGAGATTTTTTTCAATATCAAAGAAAAAATTAGTAAAATAAAATAGAAATAACACAATAGTCCTACACAGAGTGCTTTGTATTCATACCAAGACCAAGATATTTACTAAAAATATATGAAGCTTTTGTGAAGAAAATATTCTACAAAAATATGATAAATTTGAAATTACTTATTATCAATCACTTAATTATATTACTTGATTGAAGCAAACTAAAATTATTACTTTCTGGAAATAATAATACTGGTATGCTTAAAGTATTATAAGTAGTAATTAGGTAGTTTGATACATAATGTAGCCTACTACTTACCACTGCTTAGTAGGCCCAATGCTTCAAGTTGTATCAAGTCTTCGTTCATTGATGGATTCAGATCTTCATAGTTGATTTTTGACCTCTTTATCCAAAAATGTTTCCTATCTAATAATCTAAAATAGAGGCATTTAGCAGAGCAGTTCAAATTATCAACCAAATTCAAAAGTCTCAATTCATTTTCATCGAACAGGTAGTGCTCTACTGGCAGAATTACTTTTTGGATATGTTCGAGACAATCTTCAAAAATCCTGAGGTAGACATTTGAGTAGAGTTGAGGATACTTTTTGTCTTCCACGTTGATATTTTTCGAAGTTCCTGGTGTAGAATCCAGAATATTACCCTGATCAATTGCCTCTTTCAATTTCGTGCCAATATTAGATTTGACTGCAGATTGGGAGAAATATTCGCTAATACGTTTCTGATTACTCCAAACATTATTGCTTTTACTCTTATTTGATCCATTACTGGTAACAGACGATCCTTTAAATTTCGCTTGAAAAGATGAGGAGGGAGAACTATTTTGAATTTCTTTCACAATTTTCCTATTAGCATTTGATCCAAAATACTTTTTTGGCGATTTAGCAATGTGTGGAGAAAACTTAGCTGGACTCGAATTATCAGTGATATTTGTTTGTGATATTTCATTCGCTTGACGTTTACTTTTCTTTGGTGTGGTGGATTGTTTTTCTGGGAATTGCCCATCATTTTTCTCTTTAGTTTGTGAGAGTCTTGTAGCATCGCATTTCTCTGAGAAACTTTTATTATCACCCTGTTGTTCTTCCATTAATTTCTCTAAATCATCTGCAATATCAGAGAAGCTCTGCTCCAACTCTTCACATTCCCATTGAAGTGATTCATCCAGGATCGAAGCATCTTCTTCGTTCGACTTGGAATCAGATTGACGTGTTTTCACTGGATCACTGCTTTTCTCTGTTTCAACGGTTGTTACAATATGACTTTCATTCGTTATGCTTGCATTATTCTCCCTAGTGGATGAGTTTTCGAATATATTACCCATGAAAATATCTGAGATATTTTGATGGGTATAAGACAAGTGTTCTTCGGTGATTGAATTTAATATATTCTGGGAATTACATTCAGAAATCATTGAACTGGTACATGATGAACTCAAACTATGAACATTCCTGAGAGTGTTGACCTCTTCTTCGTCTTCTTCTTCTTGAATTCCACTTGGTACATTCACTTCACGCTCTTCTGATGAAACATCTTTTAGAATACTTTCATCGAGATCATACGAACTTGAACAATGTACATTCGAGAATGAAATTTCTTCAGTCAGTGATATTTTGGATTCATTCAATTGTTGATCTGCTGCCACCGAGTTTTCTTTTTGTAGAAGACTTTCATCAAGGTCAGACAGCGAACTCGAACTTCGTACTTTTGTATCTTCAGTTAGCGATATTCCAGGCCCAATCAAGTTTGTTGCTTCTGTCCCAGAAGCCTCTGCTCTTTCTGATGAAACATTTTCCAGAATACTTTCATCAAGCTCGACCGTCTGGTCGCTATCCAGATTTATTGATTTATCTAATGAATCCCATATGAATTTTCTAATTTCATCAAGATTTGGTAAGATTTCCGTGTTTTCATTGTCGAGTAGGCTTATACTACCAACAGGTTTTTGTTTAGTTGTTCTCTTTCTTTTCTTCCCATTATTGCATTCATTTGATGAATTATTTTTACATTGTTGGTTGGCTGACAAATTTACATCTACCTTTTCATTGTCGAGTATACTACCAACAGGGTTTTGTTTAGTTGTTCTCTTTCTTTTCTTCCCGATATTCGATTCCGTCGATGAATTATTTTCACATTGTTGGTTGGCGGACAAATTAATATCTAACTTGCATTTGATAGGCCTACTCTTTTGACTTGATAACTTTCTCCTTGTTTTAAAGTGGTTTGATATGAGAGAAACTGATTCGGGTGGTTTTGTCTCCATTTCAATTTTTGGTGGATCAGCGTAAAGTATAAATCTTATGGACTGTAGGAAGGCTGGCTACTTGCTGAATTCCATATAAACATTTTTCAAGGTTCTTATCCAAGAATACTTTGATAAGATATTATCCACTAGAAGCGTTCTCGCATTTTATCTGAAAATGAAAAAAGTGATATAAGAATTAGAAGTGGAAGCTCAGGAAATTTGAAAATTATTCTACATGAGTACGGTAATGGAAAAAAAATTGCAAGTATAATTATAGTGAATGAATGGTCTTTGTGACCATGTTTCTCTATTTACCTACTAGGGCATATATATGCTCCATAGTTTTAGTTTCACCAAAGACGATAGGAAACTATTATTAAGTATTCTAATTGTCTTTGGTTTCACTTAGCATCAATGTTCATAATTTAGAAAGCACGTAAATGGTGAGAAGTGGAATACAAAACCACAATAGCCTGTTGGGGGGGGATAGATAGATAGATACGCAGCACACCAGAGTCATTCTTCCGAATAGGGTTCTTTCATCTTAAAGAAGTAAGGATCAGACTGTAGTGGCTGGTTATGGCTTCATCTTGGTCTCTATGTATAAATGAAAGGCAGATAAAATTCTGATGAGGGTTGAAAATGGAGCATTGACGACAGTGACATGGCAGTAAACCAACATGTCCTATTACAGTATTTAAAAACTCATAAAAATAACAATGAAGCGATGGTATAAGTCAATCCATACAAAGGAATATACCGTAAGTTATACGAATTACTCCTTAATTCCTTTTTCTGCATCAATGACCAGCAATGTTTATCTTGGAATCATCAGTAATGGTAAGGAGAAAGCCTGAAATTTTCATAAGAAATGAGGATATACACCATTACGGGACCAGACAAAGATATATGATTCATGTGCCTCAAGTAACATCAACCTTAGCTAGGAATGGGCCTCGATTCTTATGCACCAAGATCTACAATAAAGTACCAATTACAATGCGAGAGATAGAAAACGATGAAAAGTTTAAGCAGGAACTAAAAAAGTATCTGATCTGCAGACCATTCTATTCTGTTGAGGGGAGGAGTAAGTTTCTGCATCAATGACCAGTGAAACTGGATAGATGGCGTCATACAATTTAGATGGCAGGTCATGCTATAGTGTCCTTGTGTGCATGAAAATATTCATCCATTGAGTAAAATGGATTATTCTTCAGCCAGGCGGTAACTTTGGTCTTGAAAACACTTCCCTGCAGATTCCTAACCCTGTCAGGCATGCAATTAAATAGGCGCAGAGCAAAGATGGGGAAGGAGTCCTTCTTCTTGCTTGTTCTGCAGCGCGGGACGTCGATCATGCGTCTCCTCCTTGTTCCATAGGCATGGAGGTCCATTCTCAGCACATGACTGCCCTCAGCATCCTTGACATGCAACAGACTGGACAGTATATACTGATTGCAGACCGTGAGGATGCCCAGATGTGTGAAGATGGGTTTACAATGATCACAATGTCAAGCTGAGGTGACCACTCGAAGCGCTTTCTTCTGGAGCTTTAACACACTCTTACAACCCGCTGCATGTCCCCACAGCAGGGGTCCATACAGAACATGAGCGTGGAAAAGAGAGTAGTAGATCATAACCAGATATCTTCTGTTGAGAAGGGTCCTCAGTCTGCGCAGCAAATAGATCACTTGCGCCAGCCTGGAGCAAACACCATCAATGTGGCCCTCCCACGTTAACTTTGAGTCAATGACAAATCCCAAGAGCTAGACCTTGGATGTATGAGGAGAAACTGGAAGGCTGCGAAGACCACAGATGAGCTGCTGGGTCTCTTCCTCATTCAAGCAGAGTCCATTCCTTTCAAACCACTGCTTGGCTCTACTGAAGACTCTATGGGCCTGCAAGCCAGCCAGTTCAACTGTCCTTCCTCTAGCATGCACTCCTCTAACCATCTAAGTGAATTTACGGTACAATGAGAAAATTGCTATAATATATTTTTGATAGTACAGCCGTAAGTGTCTGGTTTATTTCTGTTCTGATAAACCAAAGGTTTCTGGTTCGATCCCATTTGGTCATCATCACAAAAAATCTGTCAAAAATAAGCCTAAATACCGCATTATACAGCATATAACCTCAAAGCTCTCAAGCGTATAATACGTTACAACTTACAAAACAGTTTTCTCAATTTCCAGTGTGATCAGATGTATATGAACATGATTCCTTCAGAAAAAATATTCCAATAACTTACATGACTTGGCGGTGAATCTCAATCCTACTGCATTCTAATACTGAAGGTAAACAAATACAAATAAACAACTTGTAAAAATAAAAAAAGATAAGAAAATTTGAGGGTTAAACAAGATCGAGATCACGGTGTCGACTGTCGAGCAGAGTGCTCGCTCGAGTCTCGATCGTCGCCAAAGACAAATTAAAAATACATTGAGAAAGGAAAATTTGATTGTTACTTGAAATGATTGATGAATTAAAAAATAATTATCGTTTTCTATCTTTAGTTGAAGTTAAGACCCAAGGAATTTGAAAACAGGGTTTTGTTTGAAAAAGCAGCAGCTGCCTACCGCTACCATAATATTGTTTACGAAAGGCAGTGGAAATTATTTTGCCTTCGGGTCAGCTGTCAGCTGGCTTTCTGCTATTCAGTTTCAGACAGTCGTACTTATGTCATGAACATTTTGTATTTGTATTGATTTTTCGTTACCGGTATACAATTTTATTGATAGAGTCGTGTGAGTTTTTCGAGTTGAAGTGATAATCATGTCGAATCATATTAATAGAGATGAAGAGGATAAGGTTTGTTACAATATTTCACTATTGCTCTGCTTTGTTAGATTGATTTTTGAATTGACACTTTTATATGTTTTTGTTAAAGGCCTAAGTAATTTTTGTTGTATGTCTATGTGGTATTATATTTTAATCTCACTTCATCTGCCCTGTTGAACTTGCTAGAGTCAAGTCAAATTATATTGTATTATCATCAGAATAACATGCTAGACCGATTGCAACCCGGGGTTGCTAACTGGGCAGGTGAAGTAAAATTTAGCCTGATTTTGTTCTTCATCTTGATAAACCGATCTTGACATGGTGGTGTACAAAAATAAAAACAGGACATAACTTTTAAAGATTAATTAATTTCATAATATCGAATTCAGTTGCAAAAACGTTGCTTCGCTCGAGATTCGGTTTTTGTGCTCTTAAGCTTTTATAGCACATTCTGAGGTTAGAATACCTATTTCAACTATCAATTTTCAAAATTTATAGCCTTATCTTCACTAGAAATGTAAATATATTCTATTCTAAATTTCATAAGTGTACGAACTTTTGTTTGTTAGATATCATGCAAACGGATAGCTAGACGAGCAGGAGTAGGCTACTATTGCAATGAGGGCCTGTCAGGCCCTTAGTAGAGTAAGTGAAGTGAGGTCAAGCAAAGAAGGAGTGTGGCCAGTCCCTAAGTGAAGTGAACTAAATCAAACCCCACCATTATGTAACCAGCCCCTAGGCTAATTATTCAATTTTCGTAAAAAACCTAACCTAACCCAACATCAATGCGTGCCGCTTTGGGCTGGCTCAATTTCACCTATACCCAAAATTATATCGTTATAAAATGATCAAATTTACCTATTCAATACGAGGCGGAAGGGAACTGCCTTATGGTAGGGTTTCCTTGCAATAACCGTAACATCTATGAACCAACGGGAATGGTCTCAATCGATAGCAAAGGCGGACTCCAGTATATTTCTGTACATTTCAGTATTCAATATCCATTTATAATCGAAGTTTAATTTTTGTTTCAGAAATTACTCCAGCCTTTTCAATATATTCTCCAAGTACCTGGCAAGCAGATCAGGGCAAAATTGGCTCAAGCTTTCAACTATTGGCTTGATATACCAAATGATAAACTCATGGCTATCGGTGATATTGTTCAAATGCTTCACAACTCCAGCCTTTTGTAAGTCATATTCTTGTCAAAACCAGGAATTTATTAATTATTCACTGAGAAAATATTATCAATAAAAATAAAATTATATATGTTCTGCCAATAAAGACGCTGGCAATTAAATGGATGGCCAGCTTTGTTTGACGTTTCGAAAAATGTAGCTGACATAATAATTTCATTTCAGAATATTGAAATTCTAAATCTGACAATATATTATTATATACATGTACACCCTCATTATTTTTCCTTCAGTTGCTATCTTTCAGCATTGAAAGATAGCAAATTTTTCTAGATTACCTTAGTCTCATGTTTTTTCTTTAATTATTTACCAATTATAATTTCAGATTGGACGACATTCAAGATAACTCAGTGTTGAGGCGAGGAATTCCCGTGGCGCATTCCATCTATGGTGTTGCAAGCACAATAAATGCTGCTAACTATGTGATATTCCTAGCTCTGGACAAAGTACTTAAGCTTGAACATCCTGAGGTAATAATATTCAATAACTTTGAAATAACAAGTTATTTTCAGGATTTTTTGTGAATGTAGCCTACTAAAAAACTCTATTTAGAGATGATACAATAAAACCTGTCCAGCCTGGTCTAAGTGGACGGTTCACCGCATTTTAAATTGAATTTAATTTCACATTCAATGTTTTGAATTGATCGATTACTCTAACCAAGAAATTACTATTATTTGTGTATCGAACTATACTGTGCAAAATTGATCGAGAAATAAAAGTTAATAATATATCCATAACACCCTGGGCACTAGACATTAATAGTGTTTTCATCGAATAATACTTGATAATAAGCCATCAGTCTTGGGTGTTTTTAATCCCTCACTATTGCTTTCTGTATGACATATTGTTCTAGATTCATTTTGGGTTTCACAAATTTGTTTGTTGTTGTACAGGCCACTACAGTTTACACAGAACAGCTATTGGAACTCCACAGAGGCCAAGGCATGGAGATATTTTGGAGGGATAATTATACATGTCCATCAGAAGATGATTATAGAGTTATGACAATGCGCAGTAAGTCGATGATTCCTCATTGCCATTTTATATGCTTTTTATTGTCTCACTTCTACGAGCCTATTTCATGAACGTTCCTAACAAAAGAATATCACGTGAGTGACTAACCCAAATACATAGCGAAAGAAAAAAGCAGCCATATTGGATTTTTATCAAATTTACAACATAAGTACAATTCGGTAGTAATTTCAGTAGATATGACATGTTTGTTACTTTATCAAACTGAATAAAAAGTCTTGAAGTTGTCAAAACCACAAATTTAATAAAACAACGAAATACCGGTTTTGGCTGTTACACCATTATCAATCTCTGTTAATGTACAGTGCAGCAGAATTTATCTCGTGACCGAGCGCTGTGATTAGGAGTTGAATGGCCCATCAAGGTGAACAACTGCCATTGGCCTAGATAAGCTCCTCCCACAATTGACGGTTTTACAAAACGTCACAGGAATGGCGGTTCAAAACAACTAACTTAGCAATGAAAGGAATAGATATTAACACAAAATAAATTGGAAATGAATAAATGTGAAACGTACTAAAACAAAGCTAGAACTGTTTGTCCATTGTCAGAACACGAGGTTACAACCTACAATTTACTTTCTAATTACAGTAATTTTTTAAGTTATATAAATTTTGAACAAGTGAAAAAAGGACAAGGATTCACATCAAGTGAATGCTTGAAGAGAACAAGGTAGAATAAAAATGAACAAGAAAACGTTATGATGTATGATTCAACACTCACAAGAATCCAAATTCGAATTATCATTATTATTGATTGTTTATATGATATCTGTGTGAGATTTTCACATTTTCTTACGTTAGGAACCTCTAAAGTACTAAATCCTTGGGAGGAGTCCTTTGAAGGAGAGATCTGTATTATGACATGGAATGAAGTCTCTCATCAATCTATAATATAGATTAATTATGATTTATATTATGAATTAATGAAAAATTTAACTCATGAAAATGATAATCTCACTAGCCTCTTCAAATCAGTTATCTGCCTTAAAATCATTCAACCTTCTTCTGCTTTGTCATTCAGGCTTCCACCACCAAGTTACTGGTAGAGTACGGTACCATAAAAAGTGCTGCATGGTTTTTCTTGCATCCATTTCAAATGCAAATCTTATGAACTCTTGGCAGTTTTACCTCTGTAATAATAATTGAAGTGGAAAT
The DNA here is from genome assembly GCA_017141395.1 of Laodelphax striatellus. Classification (NCBI taxonomy): domain Eukaryota; kingdom Metazoa; phylum Arthropoda; class Insecta; order Hemiptera; family Delphacidae; genus Laodelphax; species Laodelphax striatellus. Next base: position 21,225,290 of record CM029530.1, read on the forward strand.
TCTGTACAGTCTATAAACTCTTTGTTTAGTTATACATCAGCTTCACACGTGTCATACACATTATCTTGTGACTAATCCCTAACAAGCTTCGCAGTCATTCATCACTACTAGTCATGATGATTTCCTATACATAATGTTTATTTTACTGCTCCAGTCTACCAACCTAATCTCATAGGCAACCTCAAAAGTTAAATGTATGAATGAATACAAAAAGTTACCAAAAAATACCTCAAAAGTTAAATGGAGAATAAATTATGCTCCAATATTTTCTCCTCCTGATTGGATTAACTTGTGATCAGGTGTCGATAATACTTTCCACGGCTTTTAACTAACATTTTACTTATTGAGAATTATCTTTATTCCCATCAGTCTGTACATGCATTCGTTAATCAGCTTCAATTTTAATATGAATTATCTTATTTACATTGACGAATGTACCATTTTCTGAGCATCTTATAATTTTTTAAGGCTCTTTGTTTTTAGACTACATTAGTTGAATATATTCATCTCCAAAGAAATCACAGTGTCCATTAGCGTAATAAAAACACAAAAGGTTGGTTGAGATTTCAGATTTTTCATCAAATTCGATTTTTTTCAGAAACTGGCGGTCTTTTCATGCTTGCTATTCGTCTCATGCAACTGTTCAGCCAGAACAAATCGGATTTCTCGAATTTGACCGGCATATTAGGCCTCTATTTCCAAATTAGAGATGATTACTGCAATCTTCGTTTGCAAGAGGTATGAATAATATTTATAATTCATGATTAGCAATTATCAGTCTCCAAATGATTAGATTGAATAAGATTTGAAAGTTAGTTTGCTTATATTATTTTTGAAAGCCTCATCCTACTTCCAGTCTTGCTTCTTGAAAGATTATTATCAATCATTTCATCATCGGCTAGTATTCTTGATCATCAATTCAGGCATAGCCTAGTGATCTGGAGCATCGTAACTTTAGTCTGCTTCCGATCGAGCTATCAGCATAAAGAAAAATAGATTCCAAATTTCATTGACTTTTTTACTTGATTCCGCTGACTTGTAGTCGTTGATGGTAATAAAAATAGGCCTAAGTAATTTTGGAAAATCTGTAGTAGGTGAGTTCATTCTAACTACCAAGTATTTTTACTACTACCTATACTAGAACATTATTTCGATCAATATTAAAACCGTTTGACTTGCAGATTAATTTTTCAAAATATGCCGATTCGAATGTATTCTTCCTTGCATTTTTTATTGTTGTAGAACATGAAAAATTATCTATCTCTATTTTTATTATTCATCTATTCGTAATTATATGTTTATATAATTATCATAATTTTAAATTATTTATATTTATTGTATTTATAAATTATAGTTTTTTTGTATTAATGCTTTGTTTCAGTATTCGGAAAACAAGAGCTTCTGTGAAGATTTGACCGAAGGGAAGTTCAGTTTTCCCATAATTCACGCAATACAAAGTCAGCCAACTGATCAGCAAGTCATAAGTATCCTTTTATGTGATAATATAAATAAATAATCATGTTATTAACACAAGCATGCAAGCACATACAAATAGGAGTTGCTATCCATTTAGAGCTCATGATAATAATGAGATAAAAATGATAAATGTAAGTTTGAAAATCAGATTGTATTAGTAAAATACAGTTTTCCCACTAATTACTCGTTGCCAGCGCCTTAAACACTGTTTTGCTGGCAAGACCAATATTCATCATCTAGATGTAAGTTTTTTCAATTTTAATATAATAATATAATCAATATTCACGATGTGTAACTAATTTTTTTGATAGGCAATGAAAATATTATATTTATTTGAAGCAGTTGTCAATTAATTGTATTTCTAACAAAACAAATCATGATTATATGAGAAGATTTTATTCTGTGTTTTTCTGCCTTGTGTAGTGAGATTCTCGTCGTCTATTAATTTGTAGAAGGGATGAATGTATTCACAATTATGTATACGTTATAGTTCTTGACTCATTGGATAGATATTCTAAGGCAGCGAACGAGGGACCTGGACGTGAAGAAATACTGTATAACTCTGCTGGATAAATTCGGATCATTCCACTACACGCGTGAGACGCTACAGCAGCTTGACGAGGCGGCCAGGGCGGAGGTGTCCCGGCTGGGCGGAAACCCTCTCATGGAGGCGATACTCGATGAACTTCTCAGCTGGAATAGGAGTGATAAGGATTAGGTAATGCACAGTTTTTTTGCTTCTGTTTGCTCGTAAATGGTATTGAGTGAGGAAGGCCTCAAGCGGCCCCCTCGAGGGTTATCTAATTAAGTATTTAGATGTCGGCACAACCACGAGGCCAAGCGCTTCCAACATTTTATACCAGAGAGAGCAAACGTAAACATACCGTAATTATACGGTGAATATTATAAAATACAGTATTATAAAATATTGTATTATAAAATACAGTAATATTTTTTGACTCATCCTAGTGTTGGAGGGTGACGCCTCCATGAGCTCTAGGCTTGTGCGTGAGTAATGAGAGGGATGATGATGAGAGATGACGACTGTTTCTCTGACGCTTTTCGTCTCCTCCGAAAGACGGGAGTGGCCGTTTCTGTCAAAATCCGTTCCGGCAACTGTCATTATGTATTATAAATATCACAACATCTCACCAGACACTGTGTCAGAGGTATACCGTAATTATGTTTACGGCATTCATTAGAGGGTGTCGTTATCTCTTCACCTATCACAAAGCACTTGAAATAAAAAAATGTTGGTTGAAGATGAATCGTTGTAGTAACATTAACATCAAAGTATTATTATTTTATTGATGTATATCACCAAATCACCTTCACCACTACAAAAAAAGTTGAGAACATTACATTTAGTACTCAATCTAGTTCCAACCCATTGCCTCGTTTATACTTTGCAAGTCGTTTAGCAGTATAGTCCACTAGTTTTTAGAGATTTTCTGGAATTTTATGTTGGGGAACGCTTATTATTTTTATAAATGGTATTATAAGTGGCATCATGGCATCATAATTATTGTTATCGATTTTTAGCATAAATTTGTCTTGAAATTTCCGTAAATAAATCGACTTGATGGTTGCGAGTCGCCTGAAGTATGCCAGCCGATTTATTTATGAAAAATTATTTATAACTTGAAGAATAATAAATAATAATAATTTATTTCCTTTTCAAAACTAAAAACCTAAGAATACATTTATAAAATTGACTACAAAATATAAAACATATAATTTTATCAGAAAAAAAACTTCATGAAATTAACCCACTCAACTGTGGAATTCCATGTACTAGAGTGGGTGTAGTATTTGGGTGCAAATATACTTGGTAAGTGAGCTCACATACTATTATTTGAAATGATTTGTTCTATACGTTGTCTTCAATATGTATTATCCATTTTGAACAGTATTTTGAATTTTCTTTGGTGAGGTATTTCTTTAATATTTACGGGAAGTAGATTGAGTTTTGGTGCTAAGTGGTTGAACTGTCGATACAGTGCCTTCCTGGCAACGTTTGTGAGAAAGTTCCTATTTCTAGTGTTGTGATGGTGGTTCTTATTTTATTTCCTGTGTTTTGTGTAGTCTGCAGATAATTTCCTGGAGTAGAGCTGTCTTGCATCCAGTACACCAAATTCATTGTAGAGCTGGTCTGATGGGCAGCGAGGTGGCTTCTGTTGATGATTTCATGATTAATTTTGAACTTTGAGAAGTGGGTCAGTGAGAAGGATCCACCCCATACTACAATCCCGTAGGTTAGTAGTGACTGTACCACGGAATAGTACACCATCTTCAAGCACTTCTCATCTATCAACGGCCTCAACATCTTAAACTTACAGATTGTTTTCCTCAGTTTCTTGCAAAGATCATTTGTGGTGATCCCATCGCAGAAAACAGTCAGTGTAACTCCAAGATATTTGATTGTTGTTTTTGTGTATGGTGTATGATGTGCAGTTTAAGGTTGACTGACAAAGGTTTTCTGTAGGTTGTATGCTGTGTAAAAGTTAAAATGTGTCTTTTCATAATTGAGGGTTAACAAATTCTGGTTTAGCCAATGTGAAATTTTCTGCAATCCTATTTCAGTCTTTCATGTTAATGACCATGTTGGTCGAAAACAAGTGCAGTATCATCAGCGAAAGTGGTGATATTTCCTTCAATTTCCATACTGCAAAGGTTTATGTAGATAAAAAAGTATTGGACCAAGAACGGTTCCTGGGGTACTCCATATTCAACTTTGAGCTTATGCTTGTATGCCCATTAACTCTGACACACTGTGTTCGGTTTGATAAATAGCTTTGAATAAGTCCCATGCTACTCCTCTGATTGTTTATGGAGTCTTCCTAACAGAATATCGTGACACTGTATCAAATGCTTTTTCAGGTCTAGGAATATTTAAGTTTCTCACTGTTGATTTTCTCTGAAATTTGTGATATACATTGTGGATTGCATCATTCCTTTTATAGTTCGATGTTCAGCCATATTGATTTGGTGACAGAAATTTTCTTTTCAAGGAAGCTAATAAGTCTTGTTTTTACATTTTTCAAATATTTTAGTTAGAATGTTTAATAATGATATTGGCCTATAACAGTTCAAGTCTTTCTTATCTCCTGTTTTAAGATTGGAGGATAACTGCTTCCTTCAAACACTGAGGAAAACACCTTCACCGAAATTTTGTTAGCAATCAGTGTCAGCTCTAAAGAGCTGTACTGTTTCGTTTGAAGAGCGTCTGAAGTTATCAGGGCCTCACTATCTGATTTAAGGCTATTGATTATTTTATTATTTCTTCTTCATCCACTGGTGGAGAAATATTGATTCTATACTATTGTTGGTGATTATAGGTTCATTTGCATGCTGTTGACTATTTAATATTTTGTGCTAACTCAGATCCAATGTTTTGTGAAGAATTTGTTGAAAGTAGCAATTTCTTCATCATCTCTCACTTTCAATACTCTCCCTTGTATATTCAGTTGTTTTATTTGTGTTTTTGGTCGCTGGGCTCAGTTATTTCTCGTATCCCTCCATGTTTGTTTTGAGTCTTTGAATCTCCAAGCATGTGAAAAATATTGTTTTTGCTTCTTCTATAACTTTAGTTAATAGGTTTCTGAATCGCCTATAATATTCCAGTTGTACATTTGCCACATTATTTTTACATTGTCTGTGCAGTTTGTCTCGCTTCCTTATAGATGTTATTAATCCCAATGTGATCAAGTAATTTTCTTCTTCCTATGTGGAATTCTGTATGCTTTACATCTACCATGTGTTTTTCAGTTATAGTCACAAACTCCTTCAATGCACCTTCAGTACTATTCTGCGTAGACAGAGCACCATGTTTCCATAAGCAATGACGAAAACTTATCTTTATCAAAAATGTCTTTGTGCTGATTCTTCATTTCATTATTCAAACTTCAATGCTTTTATTTAGAATAGTAATGTAGTGATCTGTTATTGAATTTTGATATACTAATGGCATAAGATCTTTTGAAATTCAATATGTGATCCAGACATGAAGCATTGTTGTTGTTGACGCTAGTTTGATGCAGTGAGCAAATCCATATTCACTGAGCAAGTTCATACTCATCCAGTTGTCGATGCTTGTTTGGTTCTATGGTGTTTATATTGAAATCTCCAGCTACATGAAAATGTCCACTTGTTTTCTCAAATAGTTGTCTCAAACTATCAATGAATTCCGTCAAATCTGGATTGGAAGGTGACCTATATATTGCAGTGACAACAAATACGCTTCCCTTCTATTTCAAAGCGGAGATTTAAACAGTTAGCGTGTTGAATTTCTGGCTCCCCTCAACTTCGACAATGCCGGACTGACATGCACAATCACTCCATCATTCTGCGGCCAGTTCTTCTCTGTCGCATACAGGCTGTGGTTACTCATTATACGTGGCGTTGTGCCACATGAAATCCAGCATTCCGTTAAAACAATTACATCAAAATCACATTGTAAGTCTTCTAATTGGATCGGAATTCGTCAATGTTCTTGTTGTAGCGCTTCTGATAATAAAACTGATAATTTCAAGTTGAACGGTTTCCAATGCTGTTGAATACCGTTAATGTATTGAATATTTCAAGTTGAAATAATGTGCTTATTTAGACTCCGTTATGCCTACAACCTGATACGATTTTAAGGCCCTGTCACACGTAGATACTAAGTCACGCGGATGCTCGAAGAACAAACATGTGATTTTTAAATGGTGACGCTCAGACGAAGGCTAAGGATTGTGTTGTATGAGCGTCACCATTTAAAACACATGTTTCTTCTTCTAGTTGTCAGTATCCACGTGTGGTGAGCCACATAAAGGAGAGAGTTCGAATATCTGAAATTTCAGAAATTACACTGAAAACTTGTCGACTAGGAACGTGTAAACGCGACATAACCATTTTCAAGTTCTTGAACAATTTAATGAGAAGTCAACAATGAAATTCTCATTAATGTGATTCTCACTTCATCTAGAATGCACTGTTGACATCTCATTGTAATTCATGATGACGTGTGTTCCATATCGATGATGTGATTGGTCTGTAAGTACCAAGTTTACGGAGCCGCCAAGCTGGTTCTCGATCGGTTCTCTATTTATAGTAGTAGATTTGGTAAGTGAATTGTCTTGCTATCAGCAGATTTTCTACTGTTGAGTTGAACATCTACAACTACATGCTACATATGAATATTTGAATTTGGCACTTAATGCTATGAACCAGAATGGTTGGTGCCGTCTTCATAGTGCCTTAGTTCAGTGAGCTATAATGATTCCTCTATCCACCGATTATTTGTTCAATTTGCTAGGTTTCGCATTTAGCCATGTCATAATCCTTGTTCGTATGCCTCATTCTCATTCTATATTTTTTGTCCATTCACCTCTTAAGTCAAAAGTTAAATCAATCAATTTATTATCAAATTTTATAATTTTCGTTTTGATGTTGATTTTGATTGAGAAGATTTTCTCAATTAATGTTGAATAGTTTAGGAAGGAAAAACTAATATAACTACAACCGTAAGCTTATTGATTTCTGTGCGCCTGTTGGGGAATACATTTCCTGCAATCGCTAAAATTTCAAATGATATAACAATTCTCTCAACTTGTAAATATATTTCAATAGGTAGTTTAAACAAATTTAGTTCCAATTATTGTATTTCAATAAGATTTTGCTTTTAATATTTTTTCCTCCTTTTCAGGTATCCTTCTGATTATTATCATTAAATGAGTGACATGTGACAATACCGTAATAAATTATCAACTCAATGCTGGATCCCACCTTTGTCTTTCCATCATCACTCATATTTGTTGCGAAGACTTCGGAACTAATCAAATGAAGCATTGTAAGCTATCTTGCGGTCAATGTAATAGTCATTAGTCTTATTCTTGTATTTGTACTCTATTATTCTCTCTTTAACAATCAGTATTCTCAGTATCATTCGTCATAATTCAGCGCTTCTCTGATCAAGCAAAAAGAATATAGTTTGGAAAACTTATCTATTTGACCATAGGATTTGCTGGTGACAAGTATTTGCTTGAAAAACTTGATACACAGTTTTTTAGATCAACTTCACTAATTTTATTTGGAAGTATAAATGAGAACCAACGACATAGCTTATTAGCTCAAGAGTCATGTATTAATAATTCAAAATAATCCTAGTCTCGTTTCTATATTTCGATTCGTATTCTTCCACAGGTTTACAAAAAACTCATTTGATAATCGAAAACTAATGATTTTTCATTGATCAGAGTTTTAAATAAGAAAAACTAAAATTAATCCATCATTAAAATTAATCAATTTACTTGTAGAGCAAGATTAATCATCCACTTCATCTCCAAGTCAAATATTTCCATCTCTTTATATGAGATAGTAAGATATATTATATTCCTAGTAGTCTACAAGTAATCCTTTTTATTCTTGTGGTAGTTAATGATGTAATGCAGCTGCTTATCATAGTCGTAGTTGATGCCATTTTAATTGAAATAATAATATAAAACTGTAATATCAACGTATTAGAGTTATATTCAAGTTTGCCATAAAAAGCTCATTAACATTTAGAAATAAGCCCCTCAAACTTAGATATTATTATTGAAGTTTGTATGTGAATTAGAATTCGTTATGAGTAGAAGGCTAATCTGAAAATTTAATGTATTTTGAACGAAGTTGTAACTATTTCTTGGCAACTTAAACTTCTCAACTTACTATACCGATACTCACTGCCAACGCTTATGCTAATCATGTATGTAATTTTTCAATAATTATATTTATGTATGATCAAATTACGTGAAGTTTAGTGTCACTTTGAAACATTCTACATTCAATTAAATACATAGTTTACAACTTTATATACACCTATTTGAAGGATCAAGGAATAATATAGAAATATATTCGACCCTCTTGTACTCTGTAAGGTGTGAATAGATAATGTTATTTTATATTGTGTATTTTTTTCAAAAGTGTTGCTAATTTGATTGTTCTACATCTATTTCATTCTTATTTATTTATATTACAGTTGATGTTCGTTATATTTCATGTTTTCTCTATTGAGCTAGTCTTGGTAACTCTCTCTGCCAGGAATCGGTTGATTATTGTTACATTCCATTTTTCCCATTACAGTTTTCCATCACACACATTATACAGTTCTGTTCATGGCTTAAAATTAGACAATTTCCATTTCCATCATTTTATATTTATTATTTTCGGGCATTATTCCACTATAGCCTATTCTGCCTTACAATCCCAGACATTGATAAAGTAACATCTACTTCATTTTAAAAGTAACATCTCTCTTCATTATTCATCATAATGAATTGAGCGAAGATGCTTGCTCTGATTTGGTAATTTTTTTAGAATGCCTTAGACGTCTAGACCACTAAATTTCAAGATTCTGTAGAGCAAATACCTTAGCTACCAGCTTGGCTGATTATTTCGCAAATCATTGTCCTTCCCATGCACTGAAATACTCTTTCATCACCTAAATGCATTACGAGCCGGACTCTGAATTTGTAATTTTTTTAAACTCTCATCCCATCATTATTGTAACATCCAATTATTGTGGATACGATGCAAAATCGATTGATAAATCGTGAAATTTCTATCAATGAATTTTCAAATAAATTATTCGACCGTTATCATCACCTGGATTTGATAAGAAACTCACAAATTTATTTTCTTCAAGAACTGCTTTGTTTAGACTTGTAATTAATGATTTATTGTATAAAGATAGGTTGTTATGGAAACAATATCATGGTAGGCTAATATATACTTATTTAAATAAGAAATCTAGAGATATTTATTACCATAGAATAAGATTGATATAACCACGATTGTTTAAAATCCTAGTAAATTTTGTGATATGATTTTTAACGAAATTAGAAATAAAATTAACAATTTTTCCTGGCTGTGCTCTTCCCAATGACTGTACTTACATTATATAACTTATCCAAAAACATCATGTTTGAAAAATGTTTAGAGGAAAATACAATAAATGGTCCAATGTCTTTCTGAACTTAGATGTATTGTGTAATTACTGTAATCCAGAAATTTTGAGGGAGTATTTGGAGGCAGTATAATTTATAGATAATATTCCATTGCAGATTTCATCACACAAAATTCTTACTTATATTACAAAATGTATTCATTAATATATGGAGTTACATATTTTCAGTAAAATAAAATTGAGTATTGGATGCAGTACTTTTCATCTATACTGATTTTTATTAGCTATTCATTCTCTTCATTATACTCTTCATTAGTATATGAAGTACTCTTCATTATAGTTCTTTGATACTATTATATTTCATTCAGTCCGTTCTCAGGTCATTAAGACAAAAACTTTCCATTCCCTTTCGCTGCATAATTTATATCATGAGCTTAAATTTGACAATAATTAGGTCAGAACAATTCCTAGAAGTGAGAAAATATAAAACTTATTAACTAGAAATTAATATTATTATGACTTGCCGTATCAAATGTGAGTTCATTATTATGTTGATAGAACATTCTCTACAAAGTACTTATAAAATCTTATCAAATTATTTTCTTGTGGAACTACACGATTAACACTTGATGTTGTCTATTCAAGTGATTGAAGGCTGTATCAACTAGTAGATATTATCATGTTGTTATATATATTACCGGCCGACTACAAAATGGATTTCTTGGAGATACACCTATATTAAATATTGACATTCAATTTGCATTCACCTGAGCCAAAAGTAGCTCATTAGTTATTGTGTGTGAACATAGTTTGAAGAGAAAACGCAAACATGATACTTCATTTATATTCCCAGTCAATGCATATAATTATACTGTATTTCTTACACATCATTTATGAATGATTTAATGAAAAATTCTCTTAGTTTTATTATACTTACCCGTCGCTACGTAAACCTTCTTATTTTCTAGTTTTACCATCTTTCTATAAAGCATTGGTCTCCTCACTTGAAGGCATACGCATATTATCATATTTTGGGGAGGAAGATGACAATAAACTCTTTAGATAATAAGGTTATTGTGCCTGAGCATTGCAAATCAAGTTGAATTTAAATTTCTATCGCTTAGACTATATAACCTTATATAATAGACTTATATAATAACCTTCAACAGCTTATCATTTATTTAGTTTAATGTTTACTCATTACACACTATTTTTTTCCATCAGAATTTGCCTTAATTGGGGGCTCTAAATTTAATAGCAATGAAAATTTTTGTAAGCCCACTATCCTCTAAAGTTTCTTTAAGATTTGATTACTATACAATTTTTCTGTTATGTATAGTCTGATTTATGGTACTGTATTCAATGCTTATTGAGTCTCTGATTGTATTTCACAGGTTTGTTTTTGCTTTGATTTAGTCAAGAGTCGATATTATTTATCAAGAATTCTTGAAGAGCTTACTTACTTACTCCTTGGCGCTACAGCCCATTTAGGGCCTTGGCCTCCTTTAGAAGAACAGTAATAGTTTAAACGTTAAGTGCTCTCCACTTTGCAATCGAAATTTTTGTCTCGAAAATTATAAAAACAGCCTTGCTTAGGCTTTTCAATGGTTATGAAAAGAGTACTCAACTTTTATCGCTAAGGCAAATTAGTGCGTTTTATAATGATGAACGCTTATAAAAATTTATTCACTATTATGCAGCCATATTAATATTGTAAGGAAATTAAATTTTATGCACTTTGAACATTGTAGAAAGTTGTAATTGGTTTCAAATCCAGATATCTTAGCGAAGTGAACGATGAGCTGTACAAAGCATTTCTATTGATCTGCCTTTTTATCTTACCGTCAAGGCTCATAGACAGGGGAGCATAAATTTGCATATTCAATTCGTTATGAGTTATAAAACTCAACAAAACATCGTAAACTTATCATTTGTTTTACACATTCTTCAACATTCATTTCAATTTCTCATTGGTTTCCGGTATTCTATATGCTGATAATGTATTCTAAAATAAAACTAAGTACTGCTTAAATATTTCCACTATTTAGTAACTGATCCATTTTTTTATAATTTTACATAAATCAATTAGGCCTACCGATTTTTATGCATTCTCGTTTTCTGTTTCCAATGTGAATTCTATACGTGTGTTGAGTTATTCGCGTTGATTCAATATTCATAATCCTATCAATCTATCTTATTGTAGTATATTACTGTACATTTATAATTCATATCACATTTTTGATCGTGTTTCAATATACGGTACTGTATGTATATCCTAAACATTCAATTACCAGTTATCTTGGTTTATATCATGTATGTCTATTGTAGTTGTACCACTCCTGTAATTTCTGTCTTCCAAAAATGAGTCTTCCAAGAGTTTCCAATTTCCGTTTCCAAAATTATTCATAACTTTAATCGAATTTGTCTTTCCCCTCAAATTATTCTAAACCTTGTCACTAACCAATCATGACTAGAAATATATTACAATTTTAGAAATGTTACGTGAGAGTTATTAACATTTTAATATCTATAGACGTGAGTGATATGACAATACTTCATCAAACTGTAATGTAAGCTAGCTTTTAAAAGTGCAATGCTTTGTATGTTATAAAATGCCATTAATTTGAATTCTAATTTGACTTTTATTAAAAATTGTTCTCAATATAAAATCAAAACCATGGTTTATTATATAAAATGGTTTGTTTCAACCGCGAGAATAATTTGCATATCCAAAATATCCAAAATTATATGCATATCATATCCCAAAAATTATTATTACGGGTTTATTCTACATAATTGTTGAGAGACTAGTCAAAACTCTTACTTGAATACCGTACTCATATCAGTGTATTCATAAACATAATCCATTCTCAAAACATATTAATGATATTTCACCCCAGTTTATTGGAAATGTTTATGAATTTGAACTGTGCATGCAACGCCTCCAAGATTCTTCATAGCAACTCAACATTTGAGGCTGATGAGAAGCCACTTTGGAAAATATGTTATATTTTATCTTCAAAATTATTTCCAGCTTTCGTTAGTAAACAATATTCTTTTCTCTCAACCGTCATTAAAATTTATTTTTTTATAACGTATTTTTTCTGTAAGCCTATTCAGTGTTTTACTCCTACTCATCCTACTATATTTGAAATAATTAAAAAATAATAATCATTCTCAAATAAACTTGAACATGCATAATCAAATTCGGATCTAAGAATTGAATTCAATATTATAGACCATGGTTTTCTACTTTGCTAGCGAAATAACCCGAAGCTAGATGTTATCAATGTAGTTATGTTGAGTTGAAAATGTATTTCTGTCTAGATTATTGTTGTTAAATTAGAGATATAATAAACTTTTGAAAAGCTAAAGTTTACTCTCGTTTATTGGTAAATGGATCTCGTGAGTTTCTATTTGTTACTATGCTGCTGAATTTTAAAGTTTCAAGTTTTTGTTCAATGCTTTAAACAATAAAACATCTAGTACTTAAATTCATTTTTTTATTTTTGTCAAGTTCTCACTCATCTATTGCACTGTATGTTTGTAGCCTGGTATAATTTGTATAATATTCCATACTTTATCAAGAAAATAATATTATTAAAGCCTTATTTCTCCGAGACTGATCAGCAATACAGACCACAGAGAGTGTATAATACACAGTCTCTGTAATCAGCAATAATGCACTCTTATTTATTTTGAAGTAGGTATTTCAAAAGAGATTAGCCTGACCTGACCACATAAAATGAAATTTTCTACAGCAATGCTTCACTGCTATGACGTTTGATAGCAAGATATCCTAAGTGTCAATGCTATACAAATCAAGGAGCGGATTTCAATTGCTTTTTTTATTCATGAAGGAATAATTTGTTTATTGATAATTTGTTAATTGACATGCCATATATTACCAAGCTCTGCTTGGCATGCCGAGCACGCGAAATGCGAGTATGATGTTTGTTTCACCAAACCACAGATAAGGATAAGGATTATACCTTATCTGTGACCAAACTGTTGGGCGAGGGGGAAACACCATGCAGTGGTTGTAGGGGCTTATCCATAAAAAGGGGGTCCGTTGGTTTTCCCCTGGATTTTTTTTAAAATATTACGAAATTTCAAGATTATCATTTTGTCTATCTAGTTTTAATATTGTTATTATCTACAATAATATTACTAATAGGCCCGCTATTTCATATTATTTGAACATTCATACCCCCCACCAAAATCTGCGCCACTGGATTTATGTGTTTTTGAGCTTTCAGCGTATAGGCTATAACATCAGAATAAAATTATCCAGAATAAAATTATCTACTATTTTTTTTTACAGAGATCCTGATTGATCCGTTCATGTTGAAAAATAATTCTATTTTTAAAATAATTCTTTTTTAAATTAATTCTATTTTTCCATAAACTTACTATCAGCTGATAGGACGACTAATTTATTTACAGTTGTTACCAGCTGTGCAGAGTGCAGACTGCAGTGACGTTTGTTTATGCAACGGTGGTTTTTCACGGAAATCTTATCAGTATCTGGATTTACAATTCTAATGAATGGTTATATTTACAAAATGATTCAGTAATGAATCGAACTTTACGTTTTCACAACTTCAATTTGGGTTTCAAAAGATTTTCAAGCTTGTTCATGATTTTCAGTTCAAAACATACTTCGAATGTGTGTTTAGGTTAAGTGAGTGATGGATAGTCAATAAATGCAGAGCCACTTACAAGTGGCTGAACTATGATGATGTTACGATCAACGATAAAAGCCAATCGTTCAAAAATACTTTTTATACTTATTTGTGCAATTATTTTCATAGTTTATAAGTCATTATTTAGTGCAGATAATACACGTTTGAAAACTGAGGTTAGTACTGTCCATGTGTCTTGGATAACTTCATCTTGATATAATATGAGTATAATAAGAATCTTGGTAATCATATTGTAGTGACCATACAATGTTTCTAAAAATTGCAGAAAGTAATCTATCTCTATAAGACTCTGTATCTGATTATACTACCATGTTATATAGGTAGTAGGCTAATAACTTATTATAGTAGCCTACTCTGTTCGGATACTAAATCAATGACGTTTCCACGGCGGACAATTAAGTATCTTGCGGTTAGCTCCATGCTGTTCCAATTAGAATAGGCCATCATTAAAATTGAATCAATATTCAGTTGTTCTATTAACGAAAGTCGGATAGAGATATCCACGAAAAGGTTTAGAAAGTATTCATTATTGCTTACCAAAATCAAGTTAATGTTTCTACACCACCAATTTCTATTATTCTCCATGTCTCCTGAATATCATAATATTCTGTAATATTATCTAGATATTAATAAGTAAAACTCATCATACGTTTTTGAGCGGTGTTCTCATTGATTCTCCAAAATGATAAATACATATCTCTCTGTTACAGACATCCGATGATTCGTCTCTGAAATTCAAAGAAGATAGTTTTGTACAAACACAGAATCAACGAGGGATAAAGCCAAAACCAGTCACAATAAGTATATTCTACGAGTGCTTGTGTCCTGATTCACGAAGTTTCTTTCTGCATCATCTTTTACCTTCATATGAAAGAGCACCTCATCTAATCGACCTGGAGTTCATTCCTTATGGCAAAGCAAAGGTATAATCCCTTCATTCACTAACGCCAGAGAAATGTATCGGCATTTAATTTTGATGCTTGATGGTGGGCTAAATAGTGTATAATTTACTCAAGTGGTTTTTCTCAATATCAAGTAGCTGTATATTCAAATGAACAATTTTAAATTTTATTTAATCGCTTCTTCAAAATTAATGTGGCAAGTGATGAATGAGTCATGAGATTAGCCAACTATTATGATTAATCAATAAACTTCAATAATAGGTTGAGTTCTTCTGTGTTTGTATAAAATATTGCAAATATAAACAACTTTACAATTTTTTACTCTTAGTTTTCATGTAAAGTTGGCCACAATTATATTGAATGCTTGCTCGAGTTTGTGCGAGTAGAATTTCACTCGTACTTACTAGTACAAATGAACTTGATGTAACATATTTTATAAACCTTAGTTTTTCGATTTGATGTGAAATATTTTTCAAAAAAATGTTGGCATTAAGTTAAATTGAATGTTAACACATAGGGAGAAAGTGAATGTCCTAGATGGACAGATAGGAGCATTTAAGTTACATTGATTGCGAGTTGGAACTCGTACGTTCCGTTGGCTGGTCACTCTGCATTCGTGATTAAGCATGCAGTTTAACCAGCCCAAAAGGCTGTCAAACTCTTATTAAAGAAATACTCGTATTTTACCTCTTGAAATACTGTAGTAATGGTTCTTATCTAGTTCTTGAATTACATACATGTTCTAGATGATTTGAATTTTAATGTCTATTCCATTGCTTCTAGTTCCTCAATATACCAAAATACTATCAATACTATATTTTACTATGAATACGGATATTTTGTTCATTTTGAAATCGATCCAAGAATGAATGAATATTCATGAGTGGTGAGTCATGAAATTTGCTTCCTGTTTTCCTCATTTGCCAAATATTTTTAGTATTAATATTACTGTAAAACCTTGTTTGTAGAATTGAGAATTCTTATCTTAATTAACTTCTATATTTATACCTATCATACACAAAGAAGAATCTGTTAGAGCCCCACCTCAGAAGAGATATTCACTCTTATGGTACAAGAAGGAATAGGATTATTGACATTACCTTTAGTAGATTAATTGTCGAAGGATAGGCCTAGTCCGCCTAGTTATGTTGTCGTTGGCGTTACTTAATTCAATAGACTACCGCAAATCTGTACTGGAAGCTTATTATATTTTCAGACAAAAACTTTGTATTCCTTTGTATTCATTAAACGAGTTTCTAGAACAAAAAATTGTTGCCCTGTAACTATAGTTAATTTGAATTGTTGGTAAGTTTGTCGTAGAGTTACACCAGTACGTTAGCTGAAGTTTAATTAAGCTACGATATTCTGATATACCGGTAATAATATTCTGATGAAAACAATCCCTTTTAGATTATATATTTTCATTTTTACTTTGACTGTTTTTAACTAGTTGCTGAATTGTTTGACGTTATCCATAATATTGTATTTGTTCCTTGGCAATAAATTTCTATTTATATGCATCAAAATGATTTCAGACTTTTATTGAGGACGGCAAATATAAATTCTCATGTCAACATGGCTCCGTAGAGTGTTATGGAAACAAAATCCACGCATGCAGCATTGCTAAAGTATACGATCAGACGACATTGCTTGAGCTGCTCTCATGCATGATCAATGACAATATGATTCCTGAAGAAAGAGGCGTACAGGTGAGTCCTACAGCAGTATCAAGCACTATCGTAGGTATCGTATGTTGAAAAAACTTCAACTTTGGTGACTGCTCTCAGTTTATTGTTTCCAAACATAAAATCCAATTTACAATGGCGTTCAACTCCAATTTACTCGAAGAGCAACTCAGTTGCGCGGCGATATCGCCTAGTCTGAGCGTCGTCATTTGAAAACACATGCTGCGTCGCCGAGTGATGAGTTGCTTTTCGATGTGGAAGTTTCCAGGTGTGAGTACTGAGTAGTGCCTAACTCGTTTGCGAATCTTAAAAATAATGGATTCAATTGGCGGAATTGTCATTGATTATTCACGATATGCTTACCAAGCGAATAGACCAAGACAATCCCTGTGCAGTTAACAGACAGCATGCAGTCCCCTACCCTTACACAGTCGAACTATTTAATATCTGATAGTGTACAATTAACTCAGTAGAAAAGGAGAGAAAATTTTCAATAAAGTATGATGAAGTAATCCAAAAAATATGATCATTTGATTATTTAAATTGAAGTCTTTTTTCCAAGTAAGACAGCTGTATGTATTTTGAGATTGGAAGCTTAGGATTGTAGTTCAAAAGAGCCCTCAACATGTACACTATCATGTTTCACCTCAACTACCAATTGGAGCTGTCTTATAGGCATTTGAATTTCTTACCATTAATTTTCACTTAATCATTACTTCATTCGAGTTGTTTTGTTGGGAATTTTCAG
Source organism: Laodelphax striatellus (assembly GCA_017141395.1). Taxonomy (NCBI): domain Eukaryota; kingdom Metazoa; phylum Arthropoda; class Insecta; order Hemiptera; family Delphacidae; genus Laodelphax; species Laodelphax striatellus. Next base: position 21,242,734 of record CM029530.1, read on the forward strand.
TGCTGTGCCGACCATGGTGTTGATTGGAAACCAATTCAAGAATGTGCTGCAAGTTCTGAAGGCGAATTGTTGCTCAAAGAGCATGGAGAAACGACTGATCTTCTGAGACCGCCTGTGTCTTTTATTCCTACAATTTTATTAAATAAGGTGACTTTCATATTTTTTTAAATTTTAGAATTGATTTCTAGTTTGACATTATTTTTTGTAAAAGTATTTGTTCATAGAATAATGGCTGGGTTTCACGATTCTAGTAGACGTTCAGGTTACTGGAGGCAGGTGACCAGAAGCAGGTAAACTGAACCGTGAGTAAACTTACTTGAACAGGTTACTGGCTTATCCAGGTTACCTGCCTCCCTGCTGGCTTATCCAGTCGACCTGCCCGAGGAGTAGACTACTTGAACAGGCCGGTCTTCCCAACCAAATATGCTTGTCACTGGAGGTGTTGAGGTTATGTTCTAATTGGGGTTGCTTTCAGTCTGTTCGTATTGATCATTCTGTTTGACTGTACTGTTCGAATGATATAAATATCGCTTGTTAATATCAATATCAACGAAATATCATCATGCGAAATCATATCTTTCATGACACTGTTCTGCGTCATTACTGGCAACATTCTTTTTTGTCGCGTGAACAGAGCAGAGGCTGCCAGGCAGGTAACCTGCCTCCAGTGACCTGAACGTCTACTAGAATCGTATAACCAAGTCATAATACACTTTGTTGCGTTTCATGTGAATCCTTATCTTATCAGCAAGTTCATTTGGGTTGGATAATTTTTTCATCCTTATTTTATCTTAGGGCCTGGTCACATACGATTGGGGTTTGATTTACTTCACTTAGGCCTACTCGCGAAAGTATGTATCTATATCGTATGGTATATAGATATACTTTTGCTAGTGAAGTGAAGTAAATCAAACCCCAATCGTATGTGACCAGGCCCTTTGTCTTTCATTAATTTCTGAATCACCAGGCTTTGTGCATTGTAGCAGTTATTTTAAGGGGAATTACTACAGGAAGTAATAGTTATGGACATCTTAAAATACTTGAAATTTCCATTATTTTTAAATGCTGTATTATTATCTTTGAAAATATTATTGCGCATCTAAGAATAGATTCAGAAGCTTCCTGTAATTAACTCGTAGATTTACATTTGCTTATTGATTCTACATATCACAATTTCTATCAATGCTTATTTCTACAAAAAATCATTTTCATTTCTAGAGCCAACGAGATCAACGCGCAATACTTAAAAATCTTTGGAAGGAATTGTGCAAACTATTTCCAAAAGTAAGTTTCGGTATATCGTGTTTTACTATCAATTTTTTTTTTAAATAATATGCTCGTTTATGTTATGAAATTGATTGAATTCTCAATTTCAATCTAACATGAGTGGACTGTATAACTTACAGCAAATTATAATAAGTAGACTCAGTTTTTCTGCAGTCAATATTGTTACAAAATAACAATATAACTGTAATTTATTTTTCATAACATTTTCCAATACTGATTACAGAAAATCTTAAGCCTCGTCGTCCACTAAAACCGTTTTTATCCGAAAACGTCCGAATTGAAACATTAAATCAAATAGCCAGCAGTTCAGAAGAAAACGGTTCTAGTGGACGTCGAGGCTAAAATTTACTTGTAGTGTCAGCAAGTTTTCATTACAATGTTTGTGAAAGATGTGGATTTTTTGGTTTGATTGATGTTAGCCAACTTTTTGCAGCCATAGGGCACACCGTTATTTGTTTTTCTCTTCCACCATCTTTCAAGAAGTTTATATTCGAACTATTTAACTTGCTTAAAGAAACGATCGGATAAGATAGATCGGAAAGGATATCCGATAATTTCCTACTAAACATACTTCATTGCTGGAAGTGACTCCCGACTTAAATTTTTCACTGACAAATTCAATCCTAGGCTCTTTATTTATTCATTCAGTTCCAACGGTTTACACCAATTCTTCCATGCGACTCCAAGTAGAGATTAGTCATAATTTACATTTCAAAGATCTTGTTGATTCATTATTCATTGTTTCTTTTCAGGAATCGATTCCTGAAGAGTGCCTCACCTGAACCTCCAGATATTTTTATTACCAAGAGTTGATAGAATTTTGGACAAAGTTGAAAAATGTGCTTAACGAGGATAGACTAATACGTATATGTATTTTTCTCAGTATTATAAATGATTTTTTAACAGAAAACACTAACGAAGACTAAGCTTAAAAAATTGAATTTAAGTTATTGCTTATTTTTTAATTTTGAGGAATCTAACAATTAATGAAATTATTTTATTAGTAAATACCTACTAGATTTTGGTTGAATTTAATCGGAATCTGATCTGTAGTGGTATATTTTCATATTCTTTCAATCAATAATCATTCAAGTTCATTTTTCAAAATGTCATTTCTATTTGTGTTGTGAAGTATATCCTACCCATAATGTTCAGTTTATAGATCTCAAACTGTGATTATTTTCAATTGATTAGCAGTTTTAAGCAAAAGGTTGTAACAGTAATAGTGGTATCTTGGAATAAATATTTCATAATGAAATTGTTCAATTCAATAAACAGCGTTTCTTTTGCACCTTTCTTTCGTGCGCCTTTTTACACGATGCGACGATATGACGTGGTTTGCATTGGTTAAACGGAGCTTCACTTGCCTTGCCTTGATTCCTCATGTGTGTGCTTCCATTCAACCCAATACAAACCATGGATACTAAATTTCGTATTGCATCGGGCTGAAAATTGTGTATACAGCCATCTAGTTTCAACTCTTTTTATGATAATTTTCCAATAACTTAGAAGCTGCAAGATAAATTATTTTTCCTGAATAAAGAATTTCTTAATTTTGATGGAACAGGTCTCTGTTTACTTCAAAATATGATAAAATTCATAAGTATAAGCTAATATAGTAGAATTTTTGAATTTGGCGGATGAATTGCTGTTTACAAATGGGGAAACAATCATTTGGAATCTCAACAATCATTTGCTATCCACCAAATTAAAAAAAAAAAAACTACAATACTGTAGCAACAACGGATTCAGGCGGCTGAAAAATTTTGCGCTGTAGTTGTCAGATATGGAACCGGTAAAACGAGGGAAAGTCGAAAATTGCTTGCTCTCTTCCATGAATTAGCAACGTTGAGCATCCAGTGCTGCCTTTTCCGAGCGTTTCCCCTGCATGATTTGAGTACCGTAGTCAGTTAGACTGATAACTCAAAATATCTCAGCCGCCTTATTTCGTGGCAGCTACTATGAGCATTTGTTCATGTAAACTTAATCAACAGAAGGTGTCTTACATTTTAATGCGCTCATTGCATAATTACAACAATTATCATCTTATTTGCTTCTTATAATAATTATCATTGATGAAAATTTAAATTATTGATTTTATGTCAAGTAAAAGCTATACTGTATTACTTTCATACTTTAGTTCTTAAAATTTAGTTGTAACATTTTTCGTATAATGAACTAATTTCAGTTTTCTGTTTATTTGTAAAATATTTTCTTATTAATTCACTTTTTGTTAAAAGTATGCTCGTATGGCTTTTTATCGGTGGGTAGACCCTTAGGGGAAGGTTTCACTTCGCCTTATTTTTTGTGTCGGTCGCCCATCCAAGAGTAGTCTTGAGTGCTCGTGACTTAACCACATGATCACTCAGCAACCGCTCTCACCGAGCGACAAAAGACAGATACTTTTTGTTATGCCATGGTAATACTTGAACTCTCCCCCAGATATTTGTGAATAAAATTATGAAACAGAATCTAAAAACATAAGTGGCATAAAACACATTTAAAAGAGTAGTCTATTGAAAAATTAATTGTTGCTACACCCCACAAAATGAAGTAAAATCACTGATGATTCAGATAAATAGAGCTATCATCAATGAGAAACAATTTTATGAATATTTCATTGATAAATTAATGAGAATTCCGTTAAAGATCTTTAACATGTAAAAACATACTTTGTTATGGGGGAAAAATGCTGAATGAATGAATAAATGTAGAAACTCCCACTGAATGGGTTGTCAAGATCACTTTTTATATGCATGTTACTCACGATTATCATTTCAAGCATAATACTTCAATGACCTCTTTAAAGTTTAATAGCCTTCACAATGTGCAAGCGCATTATAGTTTATTGATTCAATGCATCTCAAGAGTCTTGCTACAGTTTTAAGCGAAATGCTATGTTGAAAAATAGCGCAAACTTGACGAAAACAATGTTTTGGCTGAATGAAATGAATTTGAATCATATTGACAAAATGTATTCAAAATTTATTCACATTTCATTAGACTACATAAATAATCAGTACGCTTGAATTTACAAATGTGGCTAAAGATGATATTGGATTGCAATTCTTATCATTCAAAAATTATAATAACTCTAGGATCACTCCAGTTCAATAATTATTGGTATTTAGAAACAATGGAGGATAGTATAATATTTAGTTGGAAGCATTAAAAAACTAATTGAATACAGTATATAATAAGCTGTTGATAGAATAATCGTATTAAAAAGAAACTAGCAACTGAAATAAATCTTGGCAAAATAAGGTCAAGAATGTGCCATAAAACATGTATAAAACTTCATACATTTATTTGTAAACTTAGGCCTATTATAAAACTACACTTGCTGAAAAACTTTACTCGGAACTCACTATTGCTTATCTGCTATATTTCTTAAAAGCTAAGTTTTAGAATGACGTATTCCTTACGAATTTAAATTGAGCTATTATTAAAAAGATCCATTGTTAAGGCTATGCTATAGCTAAAGTCTAATTCAGTCTTAATGACAGCCTTCTACCATCTTGTCGATGCTTTCATATTTTTATGGTACTACATGAATTTTATTTGTCTTAAATTTGTAGACAAGTTCGTAAATCAATACAGTAACTATGTTCCCTAACAATTTCTTATGATACATATTCCTCAACTCAAATCCCTTTTTGAAATAGAAGTCACGAGCAACATCATGACACTCAGTTGTCACCAATTCAACTCCAGCATATTTATCTTGGCAAAACTCTAAAGCTTCTTTCAAAAGTGCTGCTGCTATGCCCAACCTTTGATAAGTAGATGACACCGCCATCCTTCTCAGCCAAGCATAGTCCTCGTTATTTTTACTTCTCGTGATTGCAACTGTGCCAACAATTTTTTTGAAGTACAACGAAGAATCGATATTTTTACTGTTGAAGTCTTGTTCACTTAGAATTGTGCATTTGACAGGGCCACTATTGAAATTTGTTACGGGTTCGAAGGCCTCAGCAACCCAGAAGCCTGTGTACTTTGAAGACATGTACACACGAGGAATATTGTACATATCTTGTGTAATTTGCAAAGCTTTAAACTTATGGCCAGAATAGATGCAGAAATACATGAAAACCACAACTCCAGGAATAGATGCCAGACAAAATCCAAACGGAAGTCCAAAAAATATGAATAAGAGTGCAGAAGATAAAACCATAGACTGAAATGTTATTTCTCTAGTCAAACCATTCATAAACGCTGTATTCACTGTAGACATAGTTCCTTCTTTAACTATTTCGTAGCACATATTTTCGTCACCTGGTTTATAATCACGTATAACAACGAAAGTATCCATGATTTATGCGTCTAATCCTTGAAGTCAGTGGAGAATTGTAAGAGATAATAATATTGTACTGTGAAATATTATTCTTTAAGGTAAAGAGAGGTTACCTTTCCAGTAACGTTATTGACAGTTTGTAGCAATTAGCTATTGAGTTCTATTGATATGGAAGCACTGAGTAAAATTTAAACACAAAAGAGAAAAAAAACTCTATTAAATCAAAGATACAAATTAACAAAACATAATTTAAAAGTGACTGATAAACAAAAAGACAACATCGTTTGACAGACGATTAGCGAGCATGCCGGAAAGATGTCAAAATTTTGTGAAAGTGGAATGTGGATGGTGAATCGGCGACGGCGACCGACTCAGTCAGATGTCAGATCCCAGCTGATTTGTAAAACTGCCCACTAAAATTAAAATAAGCAAACTAGAATAGAATATCATAAAACATTTTAAAAATTATATTTTCTATAATAAAAAAATTGAAACAATGAACTCTTATGATTTTGATGATGTCTTACATAATGGCTTTCTCAGAGTAAAACAAATATTCCACTGAATAACTTAGTTTTTAAATAATTAAAAATTAATTCTACAATGATATTTCACAATATTCTTGAATTTAATATCGATTGATATGCAATTGTCTATTGCCAACATTTCATATCAAGTACTCCAGCGGAAGTTCACGTACGTCTTTCCTCCAAAAACTTGACCATTCCTTCTTTCTTTCACAGGGAGTCTGCCTTCGTTGGCAGTCATTTGTAGTGTATTGAGAAAATAATCGCAGATCATCCAAAATGGTAAGCTTTCAATTTGAAATTTATAGATGACTATAGTTAGTTTATAGTATGTTATTCATAATCACCCATTAATTTTTACTCAAAAACAATTTTGTAATTGAAAATATTGAAATCTTCCCAGGTGTTGCACAACAGTCTGAAACGGTCTTGTCTCCAATCTGAGACTAACTCGAAAGACACTACCTCATTTATTCTTCCACAATTGATAGGCCTATGTTTGAACACAAATTATAACTCAATTGCCAAATTGCTATTCATTTTTTGTTTATCCAACCCAATGTCAATGTTTTAGATTTTCCTATTCTTTCCACCCATGTTGATCGGTTCTAGTCTTGAATAATTACATCTCATCAATTACATTCTCATCTTGTTGGCATGATAAATTTTCCTCAATTCAATTCCTGAATCAGCCGCAATCCTTGTATACTTCATACAAGAGTATTCTTCGTATCTATACTGTTCTATAATGTTGACGTTGAAAGTCGGTCGTACTTTATTAGGTTACGAATGTCATTGCATTGCTTTGTGAAATTGGCTAATTGATTTTTAATTTATCAATTGAAGTTTGTGGCTATCTTCATAGCCTATCTAGTATTATTTTAATCTAGTAACCTCTTGATGTAATGAATACGTATAAATTATATTCATGCTTTTAACGTTATGGCCTAATGTATGTTATGCAATTTTGCTTTTTTAATAATATTTCCCGGTAATAGGTCTTCACATCAATTATTAGGATCATTAACAAGAAGATCAGAATGTTATTTTATGTGAATGAAATGTGTTGAACTATGATTACAGTACTTTGATAAAAGTTCAGTTCATTACAGTACTCAAATTGCTCAGAAGTAGATCAGAGCTAATCTTTCATTCATAGGTGTGCAGTACCTATCTATCAGTTGATCTATTTTTGAGGTTGTCTTTGTTTTTCGTTTTGTTTCTGACATCTGAAAAGTTCAATGTGGTAGCCTATTGTGATGGTACAATGTTCTGAGTCGAAGGCCCAAAATTGACCAGATTTCTTCAATTGAACTCGTACTTGCTTCTATAAAGTCGTTGGAACTCATCCTTGACTAGAAGCAATAAGTTCTAGGCTATTTTCACGTTAGGCAATCGCAAGTGGTGACCGGGCCTCAACAACTCCAAGTTCGTTCAAAGCTTTACTCTCTCTAGTTCCTCATATAAGCTAATTTCTTCACAACAGTTACTGTTATTATAATTGGCTAGTCACATACCCCAAGAGAACAGTTTAGACTACTTGTCACTGTGAAGGATGGTTCCTGGGGTATGTCGGTATGACGAACTTAGTTGATTGGTAGCCTATATTTGAATTCTCGCATTCCCCATGTCCACACTTGGTCGATCTTGTGTGCTACACAGCATGTTACCAATGTTGAGGCTTGATGCAGCATGCTGTGCAGCACACAAATATCTATCAAGTATGGACATAGGAATTCTAAGTGCTTTTTTCAACACATATTCATATGTTTTGTTGGATTTTAATCGAAGTGAAGGTCTTGACAAAATTGAATTGAAATAAAATAAGATATATAATTTTGCAAATTATTGCGATTGTATCCCAACGGTACAAATGCTTTCACTGTGTGAATTTGTGTTGCATGACGACGAACTAATTGATTGTGCTTGTTTGCAGGTCAACTTTACCGTAGACGAGATCCGTGTGATGATGGACAAGAAGCGGAACATCCGTAACATGTCCGTCATCGCCCACGTGGATCACGGCAAGTCCACCCTGACCGACTCCCTTGTATCCAAGGCAGGGATTATTTCCAGTGCCAAGGCCGGCGAAACACGTTTCACTGACACCAGGAAGGACGAGCAGGAGCGTTGTATTACCATCAAATCAACGTAGGTTCAACAATAAATCACATTTCCATCACTAAAGGTGTGCATACTTTAAAACGTGTAGACCGTCATTTCTCATTGAAAAATCATTCAATCCCGTTGGACTAATAGGAAATGTCGGTCCACACCATGTACAGTATACATGCTTACGTGTATCTGTGCCTAGTATTTTCTCTCCTGCACAAAGCGTCATTTTGGAGCTGAATTTGTAACTTGTTGCATTTTTTGGCATTGACTGAATGACAGTGCTTATGGAGTAGATCATAATCAGTTGATCTCTATGCTGTTTCTGGGCCTCTATCTTTATGCTCGTTGGAAACAGTAGAGGGAAATTGGAACAAATTTATTTTTTCAAATTGTCTTATTCTCTACACTCTACTCATTGATGTTTTCTTCAATACTATTTGTCGGTCAGTGAGTAATTATTCTCTGAACTCTGTAAAACTTGTTATTACTCTATGATGGCTGCTACTGGTATGGTTCGAGAGCTTGGGACTAGAATAATTACTGTATTGAACTTGAGTGAATTTTTCAGTTACTATCGCATTTCAAATTTCACCATTAACAATTAAGACGATATCATCAGTTTTTTATTTTTCAAATCGCTTTTTTTCTCAATCACCAACTTACTTGGATTTATCACTGAGTATATTTTTAATAAGTAATTCGTGTCCAGTTACTTCTTACAGTCTTGTCCAGAACCTCTACATCTAATACGCCTATTAAATTCTCTGTTATTAGTTTTATTAAAATTTCTTATGATTATGTTATATACCAATTTATATAGCCTACGGAATAAACTCTAATGTCGTTAATAACAATAATGTATTGTGATGGATATCTATGGTTTCTAGTTTGATTGAATTATGTGCTTTTTATGTTTGCAGGGCCATCTCTATGTACTTTGAGCTTGATGACAAAGATTTGGTATTCATTACCAACCCAGACCAGCGTGACAAGGGCGAGAAGGGTTTCCTTATCAACCTGATCGATTCGCCCGGACACGTTGATTTCTCAAGTGAAGTCACCGCTGCCCTGCGTGTCACCGACGGTGCTCTTGTCGTAGTTGACTGTGTCTCTGGTTAGTAATTCTTGCTAAACTTATTCCATCCACTGGATATTTGCTATATTTACATTTATGCTATACAATATTCTCTTGTAAAGATCTACTAACGAAATTGAATAATTCCTTTTGAAGCCTATTGGCTAGCACAAATTTAATGTCAGTCAACGTTTGATATCGAATCAATGACTAACTTTTCTGGTTGTCGATTATCAAACTTCCAGAAATTTTAAGACCATTGCAATTTTTTCTTAAAGCATAGTTTGTTCCACTAAGACCCCAATCATGTGAGTATTTTCAAGTTTTGCAATTATGTTGTAGACAATAGTTTGTTCAGTAAGACCTAGTTATATGAAGTATTTCCATGTCATACTGGAATGTCCAACTCACAATTACTTTGATAATGGAAACGGTTTTAATTATGAAACCTATTTGGGCTTGATCAAGTATACGAATTCATTACACTAGTTACGCAAGTATGAATGAATAATATGAGAAATTTGTAATGTAACTGGACTGCACTGGTCAAGTTCACAATCATTTAAATACAGTGGAATTTCGTTTTCACTTAGCTCAAGAACCGAGAAAAAATTCTTTCTATCTGGCTATTTGTAAAAACGGGATTTTAAATGTTATATATACATTTCCATATCGAGTGTGTTTTGTACGTTATAAAGGGATTCGTAATGAATAAATCCGTCGAGATTCCATTGAATTTACTCGGATGAAAATGGCTCATGAATTGATTTCATCGAAGTTTTATTTTCTAGGTGTCTGTGTACAGACTGAGACCGTGCTGAGACAAGCCATCGCCGAAAGAATAAAGCCTGTGCTTTTCATGAACAAGATGGACCGTGCCCTGCTTGAGCTGCAGTTGGAATCTGAAGATCTTTACCAGACCTTCCAGAGAATCGTTGAAAACGTCAACGTCATCATTGCCACTTACAGCGATGACTCAGGTCCCATGGGTGAAGTGAGGGTAAGTCACACAAGCAAACTATTCATTTCTTTCGAGAAGCTTTTCAAGACATTTTATATCTTGATAGTTTCATACTTATTGAATTCCACAATTGAAGAAACTAAAACCCTATCGAATGACGTGCTCTTCATCTACCTCCCTTGACATGAATATTCTAGGGTTTTTACTTGAAAATATAAGCTCTCAAACCACTACCGGTATTTTTATTATTACTGCTCTGTTTAACTTTCCATGCATTTTGCACATCACGTATTTCCAGTTACTTGGTTTGCTATAATTCTGAAGTTTCTTTCAAGTTCAATTACTAATCACTTATAATTACATTGCGTAATTCGTCTTTAGGCTATATTCTTGTGATTAAAAGTTCTACCTGTTTGCTGTTGCAGGTTGACCCCAGCAAGGGAAGTGTTGGTTTCGGATCCGGTCTCCACGGATGGGCTTTCACCCTGAAACAGTTCGCTGAAATGTATGCCGAGAAATTCAAGATTGATGTTGTCAAGCTCATGAACAGGTGAGAAATTTCATAAAAAAATTCTGTCGTGGACGATCAAAGTTATGGCTATTCCTTCAAAGACAAGAGTCCGGATCACAACGTATCAACACTAATCGGTGTTAATGATGATTGTTCTTCACAGACCTGTTCTGAATTTCTTTGATAGAATAATAGAACGGCCATCTGAATCACTGATCTATCTTTTTAGATGTTATAATTGGAACTTAAGTCTTTTTTAGAAGTTATATATTTTAGAAAATATAATTTTTCAATTATATTTACATTCTGTAATGTATTCCTTTATATTCTTTTGCATTCTAGTTTTCAATGTTGTTAATCTCTCTGTTGAAATAGAAAAAATATAGATCAACAAAACTATTATAAACATCAACCAATCGGTGTTAATGATGATTGTTCTTCACAGACCTGTTCTGAATTTCTTTGATAGATTGATAGAACGGGCACCTGAATCACTGATTGATCTATTCTTTGCTATTTATCAATATTTGCAAAGTGAGCTGTTTGAAACAACACGCTTAGCCCAAAACTGTTTATCTCCTGAATTTTTATATATACTGTTTTCGAAAAATATTGAATTCTGTATTTCTTTCACCAAAAAGATAATGAAGATCAGGATTTTTTGCCACAGAATAGAATTTGCATGAACGTCTTGTCATGATTTTAAAATAGGTATTGATGATGATAAATTTTCACAGACCTGTTCTGATTCTAATGATGTTACACAGAACCTCTATCTGAAATACCCATCTATGGCAAAGAGTGGCATGCTTTAATATACTAGTGGGCTTATTTGTGATTTAAATATGAAAATGAATTGTATTTTTGAATGAGAAAACTATCATAAACATCAACAAATCAGTGTTAATGATGATTGTTCTTCACAGACCTGTTCTGAATTTCTTTGATAGATTAATAGAACGGCCATCTGAATCACTGATTGATCTATTCTTTACTATTTATCAATATTTGCAAGTGAGCTGTTTGAAACAACACGCTTAGCCCAAAACTGTTTCTCACCCGAATTTTTATGTATACTGTTTTCGAAAAATATTGCATTCTGTATTTATTTCACCAAAAATATAATAAACGTGAGGATTATTCTGCCATAGTATAGAATTTGCATGAACTTCTTGTCATGATTTTAAAATAGGTATTGATGATGATAAAATTTCACAGACCTGTTCTGATTCTAATGATGTTACACAGAACCTCTATCTGAAATACCCATCTATGGCAGAGTGGCATGCTTTAATATACTAGTGGGCTTATTTGTGATTGAAATATGAAAATGAATTGTATTTTTGAATGAGAAAACTATTATAAACATCAACTAATCAGTGTTAATGATGATTGTTCTTCACAGACCTGTTCTGAATTTCTTTGATAGATTAATAGAACGGCCATCTGAATCACTGATTGATCTATTCTTTGCTATTTATCAATATTTGCAAAGTCAGCTGTTTGAAACAACACGCTTATCCCAAGACTGTTTCTCTCCCGAATTTATATATATATATACTGTTTTAGAAAAATATTGCATTCTGTATTTCTTTCACCAAAAAGATGATGGTCAGGATTTTTTTGCCACAGAATATATTTTGCATGAACGTCTTGTCATGATTTTAAAATAGGTATTGATGATGATAAAATTTCACAGACCTTTTCTGATTTTAATGATGTTTCACAGAACCTCTATCTGAAATACTCATCTATGGCAAAGAGTGGCATGCTTTAATGTACAAGTGGGCTAATTTTTGATTTGATTATGAAAATGAATTGTATTTTTGAATGAGAAAACTATTATATAAACATCAAATCAGTGTTAATGATGATTGTTCTTCACAGACCTGTTCTGAATTTCTTTGATAGATTAATAGAACGGCCATCTGAATCACTGATAATTCTATGTATAATTTTTGTGATGTGCTCCATTCTACTTGATGATTAATTTATTTTAACTTAATTTCCAAAACAAATTTATCTGGCAAAAATACTGTTTCTTTTGGCGTGATTATGGAATCAGTGTTGATGATGATTGTTCTTCACAGACCTGTTCTGAATTTCTTTGATAGAATAATAGAACGGCCATCTGAATCACTGATTCATTTTTTAGGTTTTTTGTATGCTTTGCAATCTATGCCTTTCTTGTGACGCCTTTAGTGCCTCTGGTTGAATGCATTTAAATTAACTCAGCACCATAACATTTTTTAGCAAAGTAATTTTTGTTGATTTCCTTGAAGGTCATGATGATAGTTGCCTTATCAACATTGACATGAGGTCAGGTCTATTAAAACTCAATGGGGTTTTATCAACTGTAAAGTTATTATTATTATTTTTATTCATGTACGAAATTTTAATAGCAATTTGATTTTGACCAATTTCTTATTTGACTGTTGGCGATTCACAAAATTCGTATTCTTTCAATCCAGTTCACAACTTTCTTAAATAAAATTTCAAATTGTTTGGCTAAGGCTACATAACACTTGTTGTATTTCTTCATCGACTCTTCATACGACTCGATTACTTTCTTACATTTTAATAATATTAATACCAATAATCAGTGTTAATGATGATTGTTCTTCACAGACCTGTTCTGAATTTCTTTGATAGATTAATAGAACGGCCATCTGAATCACTGATAATCCCACATAGTTGGGATCTTGAACATGGTAAAGAGTTTTGATGATATAATATAGTTTGATAATGATGATATTGAACAAGAATCATGAAAAACCTTCATGAATTCCTCATACCTCCACATACTTATAATAATGTACCCTTTTTTACTACACATTAAGAAGGAATCAGAAAAAATCAACCCTATCCAAGATCACCATAGTGAAGATGGCTAATTATTTAAAAGATCTTTCAAAGTGAGCTATTTTATAAATTAATAAATATAGTGTGTGATTATTTTTTTCAAGTTGATAATAATTTGTAGGGTGTGTAATAAGAATCAATAAATTCTAGTCATTCTATTTCCTCCTTATATAGAATAATGTTTTTGGGGTTTTCAATTTTTTATTCAAGCTCTATGTTCATTTCAGATTGTGGGGAGAGAACTTTTTCAACCCCAAGACAAAGAAGTGGGCCAAGCAGAAAGAAGATGAAAACAAGCGTTCATTCAACATGTACGTCTTGGATCCTATCTACAAGGTACGACTCTTTGCTACCTCCTCATTTCGTTATTCTTAACTTATCGCTAGATTGAAAACAATCTAGCCTAGCCTTGAGTCTTGATTAACATCACTGATCAGTTTTGATGATTGCTCTTCACAGAACTGTTCTGAATTCCTTTGATAGAATAAACCGATACAACGGGAAATCCAAGGACCCGATATCATAGTGTACAGAAAAAGAACAGGACTGTACTTTTTAAGAATTACTCAACTATTAACATTGCAATTAAGAGAAACGTTTCAATGTTTGGGTTAATTTCATGAAATTCAAGATCACACTTTTTATGCATCCTTCTATTAATAAAAATTGGCTATTCTAAAAAATATTCAACATAATTCCAAATTATCAATAATTAATTTATTTCAATAGAAAATGTATGGATAATAGATTAAAACTTGAAATTTGTTTGCAAAAAAATCGAACTGGGGTCCCGTGGGTGATAGCCTCTGAGCTGTCACAGCTCTGGTCAAAGCTAGCTCATAAAAACATTTTTCTATGTAACATGTGCTATATTTGAAATTTCATTTTTGCGTGTAGCTTTTCTTAAATTCAGCCTTTGATGTTCAAAATCGATACTATAGGCTTCTTACTTGATCTATGAAGGTATTATATTCCAAATTTCAAAAGAGTACGATCTTTTGTTCGTCAGATATCGTACAGACGGACACGAGTACGATCGCAATAAGCCCCTGTCGGTAGTGATGGAAATTATTTTTCTAAACATGGATATATGGAGCAGTAAACATCGATGGCAACAAAAACATCGGTCTCAGAATCTATGTTTTTCTAAAAAAAAAAACTTGTTGATTACTATAAATAGAACATTGATGCCCTAAACGTCGATGTTTTTTGTCATCACTACCTATCGGGTCCTTAATGATAGAAGGCCATCTGAATCACTGATCATTTACTTCTAATATTAGACTTCTTGCTCTTACAATTGAGTTACATAATTAGTAACCTCAATATTGTTCCTGTATTATTCATTACTGCCTGAATTGGTATCCCGTTATTTGTTATCAATGATGAGACTGAAATTATTGTCTTAACGTATTTTTCTTTGAAATGTCTATTTTTCCAATTACGTTTGAACAATTCAGATATTGAACATTTCTCCGATTATCGTTCATTTTTATAATGATTTATAATTTTGTATAAGCGATTCAAGTACTAATTGATAATCTTTCATTTCTAATGATATCGTCCATTTAAAATTTTGATAATTTTCTATAGCAGATGTGTTTCAAGATCCAGATCTAGACTCTACTCAACTATTGACTTTTTATCGATAGGTCTTTGACTGCATCATGAACTACAAGAAAGACGAAGCTGCAGTTCTTCTGCAGAAGTTGGGAATCGAATTGAAGCCGGAGGACAGGGAAAAGGACGGCAAGCAGCTGTTGAAGGTGGTGATGAGAACTTGGTTGCCAGCCGGTGAAGCGCTGCTTCAGATGATAGCCATCCACCTGCCATCGCCGGTCGTCGCCCAGAAGTACAGAATGGAGATGCTGTACGAGGGACCGCATGACGACGAGGCCGCCATTGGCGTGAAGAACTGCGACCCCAACGCACCACTCATGATGTACATCTCGAAGATGGTGCCCACATCCGACAAGGGCCGTTTCTACGCTTTCGGCCGTGTCTTCTCCGGCAAGGTGGCCACTGGACAGAAGGCCAGAATCATGGGACCCAACTATGTGCCCGGAAAGAAGGAGGACCTGTACGAGAAGGCCATCCAGAGAACTATTCTGATGATGGGGCGTTATGTGGAGGCCATCGAAGATGTGCCCAGTGGAAACATTTGCGGTCTGGTCGGTGTTGACCAGTTCCTCGTCAAGACCGGAACCATCACCACCTTCAAGGACGCTCACAACATGCGTGTCATGAAGTTCAGTGTGTCACCCGTCGTCAGAGTTGCTGTCGAGCCCAAGAACCCGGCTGATTTGCCCAAGCTTGTTGAAGGTCAGTTTCTCATTCATTCTTGCTAATGATGATTTCAAAAATTAGTATAAATACTATGTAAATCGTTCATCGTTAAGGATATGAGGCCAAAGAAAAAATCTCCATTCTCAACTACTATAAAACACATTACAAACCTCCAAAGGTTAAAACGGTCTATCCTAGTTTTTCAAACATGTTATGATATTTGATGTTTTTAAAGAAATTTTCATAAATATTTTCCTTAGTATAAATGGTTATTCAGGCGACGTGCACACTTTCTTATGAGAATTGATAAGATTCAATGACAGTGAGGTACCTGGCTCTACTGATGACTGTCTTAACACTCTTTTAATTTCTCTCCTCTTCTATTGGTGTGTGAAAATTTACGTTTTTCAAGTAATTATGTTAGGTACCATAATCAAATTATTCAGACGATATGGGCTAATTCTATTACGCCTGTATGTGGTCATTCTATTAAATTTTGAATTCAATTATGTTTCTTCCTATGTTTCATCATTCATTCGAAAATCATTTGCTGTAAAATTCAAATTATTAAAATAAATTAGCCGTCGATGACTCAACTTGAACAGTATTTATTTCAATTCTCCATCTTTTGTCAACTTGCAGGTCTGAAGCGTTTGGCCAAGTCAGATCCTATGGTGCAATGTATCATAGAAGAATCTGGTGAACATATTATTGCTGGAGCAGGAGAACTGCATTTAGAAATCTGTCTGAAGGACTTGGAAGAAGATCACGCCTGCATTCCCATCAAGAAATCAGATCCAGTTGTATCTTACCGTGAAACAGTTAGTGAAGAATCAGACCAGATGTGTCTTTCCAAATCTCCCAACAAGCACAATCGTTTGTTCATGAAGGCCGCTCCTCTGCCTGATGGTCTTGCTGAGGACATCGATAGTGTGAGTAGAAAACTCTATTTCATTGTAACGCATATATACTTTTTGCCAAAGAATTTTTGATGTTTTATTTTGCTTGGTTCTCTTTGGAAAATGAGGTTTCTTTTTTATACTTTGAATAATAATGATGAATTTATATTTCTCGAAGTATTACTTCCAAATTGATGCTTCACATGAAGTATTAATATTCGATCAAGCCTAAGCAACGACATAATTATGCAGCATGCATGATGAGTTTTTTTCATGATAAACCATTGCGAAACCCTAAAATTGTTAACTTACACATATTTATTCACAAGAAAATTCAGCACATTTTCTAGTGGCTCATTAATTATGTTTGAATGTCACAATATATCAGTTTATATCACAATATACCAGACACTGTATCATTGTGTATTGATTTCTTCGCTTTTCATTCTTCCCCTTTTTTTCTAGGCAATAACTGAACTATCAAATATTGATAGATTTTAATCGAATATTGGCTTGATTTTAATTTGTTTTTATATTTTTAGGGAGAAGTCAATGCAAGAGACGACTTCAAGAGCAGAGCCAGATATTTGAGTGAGAAATACGATATGGACGTAACTGAGGCCAGGAAAATCTGGTCGTTTGGTCCCGATGGCACAGGGCCCAATCTTCTCATTGATTGCACAAAGGGAGTACAGTACTTGAACGAAATCAAGGATTCCGTTGTTGCTGGGTTCCAGTGGGCCTCAAAGGAGGTGTGTAACCTTTCCAATTTATACATATTTTTGTCATGTGTTGGAGAGAAATTGATCAAAAACGTATTTGTATCATCTTGAAGAAATATATTTTCAAATTATTAATTATTAAGGTGAATTCCAAAAGTTTACATTTTTTGACTTGTGCAATTTGGTATAAAAATAGAATTTCCTGTAAGTGTCTATACTTTTGGTTTTTATTGTACAGGGTGATTTTTTAGTCCTGTTACCCAATTTCCAATGTAATTTATAAAACGGAAATTCAGTTGTATTAAAAATGTATACTGTAGTTCTTATATACAACAGAAATTTAACATTTTATTACTCACATTTATTAGTTACTAAAGATTATTAAAGAATATGCTCAAAATGTCCACCCATTGAGGTTATACACGCTCTGACTCTTTTCACCATATTAACAGAAACCTTTTTGAGAGTTGCACTGGAAACATTTGTGATTAAGTCTGTAATATTGGCTTTAAGTTCATCAATATTGTGAGAATTGTTTTTGGAGACCTCTGACTTAATCTCGAGCAGAAAATCCGTTGTTCATAAGATGACTGGAATCCACACAGAATGTTAAACACCCAAGGTTAATCAACTCACACTGCCGTGTGTATACCGATTGAGTAGGGCTACCAAATTCGTGTGACAAAGCAAAATTTCCCTTCATTAGAAATAAATTACCATACACGTAACATAGGATAACAGGACTAAAAAATCACTATATTTTACAATACTCGAGAAAAGTGAAGATATACAGTATTAAACTCAATTCAAATTCCTTTTCTATTCAGCAGTACTGAACATACAAAGGCAGAAAATTACATACACATTATACTACACTACTAAACATTACAATAATTATTAATATACACATCTTTGTAATAATTGCAAATGATTATCTATAAATTAGTTTCAAAAGACTTTTTGATGAAGTACAATTTCTTGTTTATCAATTTTTCAAGGAATGAAGTGTCATGTAGGCTTTGCAGTAGAATTAGAAAAAAAAAACAATAATAATTATATGAGTATGAGAAGATTGAAAATGATATATGATTTAGAGAGCATTGAAAAGTTTATCATGTTATCTTATCCTATTTTTTCTTCTCGTACTTTGAGTGAGTCTTATTTAATGAATCTGTAGTGTGTGAAGTGATGTTTTGGTATTTTTCCTTTATTACGTCTTATTCATTTTATTTAACCTGTATTTTTCTTCAGTAATTGAATAAATAGGTTTAATTTATTAATTTGACCTTAATATCAGTATTCATACTTTATTCTAAGTCATTGATTGGATTCGAGAGATTTAAAGTATGAATTGTGTTGCCTTGTTTCAGGGAGTTTTGTCAGAAGAGAACTTGCGCGCAGTGCGCTTCAACATCTACGACGTGACATTGCACGCGGACGCTATCCACAGAGGCGGTGGCCAGATCATCCCGACAACGCGTCGCTGCCTGTACGCGTCGTTCCTGACGGCGGCGCCGCGCCTCATGGAGCCGGTCTACCTGTGCGAGATCCAGTGCCCCGAGGTGGCAGTCGGAGGCATCTACGGCGTCCTGAACAGACGGCGAGGCCACGTGTTCGAGGAGATGCAGGTGGCTGGCACACCGATGTTCGTCGTCAAGGCCTACCTGCCCGTCAACGAGTCGTTCGGATTCACCGCCGACCTGCGCAGCAACACCGGCGGCCAGGCCTTCCCCCAGTGTGTCTTCGATCATTGGCAGCAGCTGCCAGGAGACCCACTCGACCAGGGAACTCGCCCCTACACTGTTGTCCAGGTAACTTCACCTTTCATTATTCCACGAAATAACAACTATATCAAGTCCTGTAAAATGATCAATTGATAATGAATTAGGGTTATTTCATGCCATAGTTGAAAGAATATTCTGGATATAACTCCTGTACAATGAGCCATTCTTGAATTGGCTTAGCGTTATTCTTAACTCGTAGTTGATGATGACAGAATGGCAGTACTTAGGGAGTAAATAAACGAAGTCCATTGATAGCTACCCCGGGACCTCTATCTTTATGTCTGTTTGGGAATAGCGAAAGATGAATTTCAACATTTCTGGTTTCATAAGAATTGAAATAATGACCGATGTGATTCTTGAACGTTTAAGATTGTAATACTCTATAGCTGTTACAGAACTGAAAGAGTTATTTTATCAGTTATTCAAACTCTGAATGTGAATGGATTCGTATCTCCTGTACAATGAGCAATTTTCGAGTCGATTGGGTGTTATTTTAGCACTTATTCGACAATGATAGAATGGCAGTACCAATGGAGTAAATAAAAAAGTAGTTCATTGGAAGCTATCCCAGGACCTCTATCTTTATGTTCACTTGGGAATAGCGAAAGATGAATTACAACATGGTTAGAACTTACTAATTAATTATATATTGAAGTTTTTATTCAACTTCAAATAAAAACTGATTTGCTTCAATATTTGAAATGGCTGCTATTACGTATTCTGTTCCTCATTCTGGAATGCGTTCAATATAATTATTTTTGTAAATTATGATTGTAATGACTTGTGTTTTCCAAATATGCTTGATTTTCCCTGCATCTTTCAACTTATATGTACCATTATCATCATATACAGTATTACCCTGTGATTCCCATATAATTCAATGCTCTACCTAATCTTGTAGAGTATTTTGCACACTATGGGAAAATTGAAGTGTTCTTTGTTTTGGTTGCTAGTTACCTTTCTAGTTGCCTGAATAGGGGAACACACATTTTTTATACATGGTTTTCACTAATGATATTCGTAGGAGTGTTGATAATTACATTTTCCTGTATTATTCTTATCTGTCCCATAAAATTCAATGCTCTACTCGATCTTGTAGAGTATTTTGCACACTGTGGGGAAAGTGAAGTGTGCTTCTTTTGACGGCTAGTTTCTATTCTAGCATTTCACAAAGAAGAACGTACAAATTAAAAATATGAATATTGTAGTGAGTTAGCAATATAGCTGAGGTGAGGGAAATATACTGTTTGTTTTCTCAACTTTATTTTCTTCTATTCAATTTCACTATAGTATGATGAGTGTTTCTGCTATCTGGTTCACTATTGGAATGTATGTTGTCTGAAATAATATTATACAGTACTACTCTCATTGTCAATAATTTCAAAAGACCACAAATGTTCTTGAAACTAACATTTTTTATTTTTGTTTTCAGGACACAAGGAAAAGGAAGGGATTGAAAGAAGGCTTGCCTGATATTACACAATATCTAGACAAATTGTAAGCCTAATAAAGAACTAAACAGGGAAACACATTTTTTATGATTCAAATTTCCCGTCAAACAACATCAATATTTTCATCTCATATTTGGGACTCAGCATTGTATATTCTTTTCGTATTTTTTGACAACTTATTTATATATTCTCAGTAATTTGTTTTAACTGAGGGTGGAAATATTGTGATTCAATTATATATTTTCTGTTTTTTAAAGATTCAGTTTGTAATATTTGAAGAGAGAATAGAGCAATATTGAATCCGAATAAGCTAGTTGGTTTCTTTATCTTCTTATTTCTTTAAGGGTGTGTGTAATTATATCAACAGTTCACAAGAAAAACTAATATTGTCAACGTTCATAGATGTTACGCCAACTATCTTGGCAAATCAATGACTTATTAAAATGAAAACAAATTGAAAACCGAAAGAAAGCACTACTACACTGATTTCAGAAGCCAATTGGTGTTCGACAACTCCTTTGAGGGTTTTTTACATAGAAGTCTTACAGTTTTGTTGAGTCAGAGAAACAACAATTGCTATGCCCACACTGGGTCGATTTTCTGTGCTTTACAGCATTCGACTCGTGCTAAAATTGGGCGGCGAAAAAACTAATGCTGCACTGCATGCTTTGCAGCACACAAAAATCGATCGTGTGTGGACATAGGGATTGAATTAGTGTATAATAGAGATGAAAGATTATCACTGGTACGGACACTCTGAGCTCCGTTCTGCACTCACTCGGAGCCATGGTTATTGATGGCAAAAATTGAAAAAAAAAAAAAACAAAACAGAAAACACCGATGTATCGAGCAGTAAACTAACATTGATGAATTTTTACTTGAACCCCATTTAATCGGCCTGAAAATCCTAATATTTATAACTATGTGGTTTGCTCTAGAAATCAGGTACTAGAAATATCTTGAAGAGTTTATGAAGCTCAGCAACGTCAACATGAATTTATATTGGACAGGTTCCATTAATTGATTCGAAAGGAATTACGGTGAGTTTCATATAAATTGGCAGCATTTATAGTGTGTGAAGCATTGACGGACTTGCTTCATCAATATTAAGTGCTGCCAATTTATTTTAAAAGTATATTGTTATTCTCCGATTCTTGTTAGGATGTGGAGTAGGTTTCATGGAAATTTGAGAAGTAGGTACAGGGAAAAATCTGATATACGTGAAAGGAAAAATGTATTAGCCTTAGTAAGCTGTACTCCGTTTAGTCTTCTGTTTGCGACATGACTTCTAAATTTTTATGAAACAGGTTCATATCTTTCCAAAGATGGTTTATGAGAATTTTGGAAAGCCTCAAATATGCCAAAAATTTCCTAGATGTCATCCAAAAACGACTTCGACAACTAAATAATGGCGGTAAATAACTCATGAGATGGTCAGCTGCCATTTTTACCAAGATAATTTGGTTTATGCTGTGCTCTTTTTTGAGTTAATTGTATTTCATTCATCAGGGATTTCAAATCTTGTATCTTCAAACAAACATTTAGTTGATTATAAAGGTTTTTTTTTATTCAATCAGGATCAAAAATTCTTAACGCATGATCTACTAAATGAGCAGTATGTGTTCTTTGATGTGGATAATTTTATATACTAAATCTTAACTTTTCAAAGAATGGTTCAAAAAGGTTTTTGCTCAGACGCAGTGCATCAAAGCGACTCGCTTATAAAATATGTAGAGTTTCTTCAAAACATTTCCCAATAGTTTCACGATTTAAAAAAAATCGCATTAAGAGTAACTGGCTTCTGTTAGGTACTAAGAAAATTCGACAAAAAAGTTGTCTAGGAGGGTACCTACTCATCTAGGATACAAAGTATTTATAGTATAGTGTTTCATACTTCAATTATATGGAATATGTTGTATTCCTAAATACTTGATGATTGATAGAAAATCGCCTCTATGCACTTGAAAAAATTACAATAAGTGCTATGGGCAAAGTTGAAGCAGAAGACTTCTTGACGCAAAAACATTTTTAACTAAAAAACGCAACTCACAAGGTACAAATGATACGAGATTTAAAAATACCAATTAAATGATACCAAATTTTAAAAAATAATGATTTTATCAATGGATGAAGAGAAAAAGAAAAGCTGATTGAGAGGGTATGGAAATGGAAACTGTTGGGATAATCTTGTGTACTGCTAGTGCACTTCAAATTTCCTTCTTTGTTCTGAGACTTTTATTATTGAAAAGTTCGTTGGTGAATCCGTCGGAGGAGACGAAAAGCCGTCGGTCCCGACTGCCTAAAAACAGTTGTCATCTCTCATCATCATCCCTCTCATTACCCACGCACAAGCCTAGAGCTCATGTGGGCATCACCCTCAAAAAAAAAAGAATTGAAGTCAATTTTAAATGATTTTCTTGGCTCACTCCCAAGAATAGCGATGTACTGTAATAGCTTCTCTGTAATTATTCCACCTGAATGCGAATCCATTGCATGTTGGGATATTTTCATTCGCCGAAGGGAAATTTTCGTCGCTCCGGAGGGAAACCTGGTCAACTCTTTCTCCTGTTGCTTTCCTTCTTTGCTACGATTTCACTCAGTCTCTAGTTTGGAATTGGATGTGAGTGACTGAGTTCAGTTCAGTTCGTCCGCTGTCGTTGCTCGGACTAATTTCAGGTAGTTGATCTTTGATCATTTTCGGCGTTTCAAGTGTTTTCCAATTTGAAACAAGTTAGTATAGGGCGATGAAGAGATTGACATTACTGTGCTGAAATCCATTTAATTTCTTTATCAAATGGCTTTAGGAGAATCGGAATTCAATAACTAGATTTTTAATTCCTACCGCAAAAAAATACTTTTTTTCATTGAATTGCTTAGACATTCTCTGGTTGAAAAGTTCAGTAATTATTGACTTTATCAATAGCGGATTTTGTGATAATATTGGTATGGAATGACCAGAGTTATGGATCTGGGAAATTTTTATTTGAGAACATTTTTCAATGATTTAGTACATTATGTCAATAGCAGTTGGTAAAATTTAATTCAGTGATTGACAAATTAATTTTACTTGATTTTTATCTTGATGTAGTATTGATAAATTTTAGAAATTATTATTGTATCACATATGATTGTAAAACTGAAAATAATAATTTATGTCATTACATTATTAT
Organism: Laodelphax striatellus; assembly: GCA_017141395.1. Lineage (NCBI taxonomy): Eukaryota > Metazoa > Arthropoda > Insecta > Hemiptera > Delphacidae > Laodelphax > Laodelphax striatellus. The sequence goes on from CM029530.1 coordinate 21,266,678, forward strand.
ATTGCTCACAATCTCATTAATTTCTGTCAACTATTTGAAAATCAGTGAACTGTCTAATTATACCAATCATTTCGGTTGGCTTATGAATAATTTTTTTACCCTTAACTTCATAAAAAAATATATTGAGCGATAGATCATGTTGAGCTGCTAATTTCTTACTGTGTCCGATGAAGGAAATTGATTGTAGATAGTAATAAAAATTGAAACATTGTTGAATAGTGTCAGTGATGTCAACGAGTGTGTACAGGAGAATGCCGGTGCCGTCAACAGCATCTTCAACAATGACAGCCACTTGGCCTGGAAAAGTGGGCAAGTTACCCAAAAAACCTGATCCGAAATCTAAACGACCTGAGACAGCAACTTTGGAAAAACCTCTAGTACTCGATCCCAAACTCCTACGTAAATTAGACATGACAACATTATGCCGAGAAAAGCTCTTAAAAATTGAGAATCTTATAATTAGTCCAAGGTCGGACAGTGGAAAAATGTCTAGAGAAAAAGAAAGATGCTCAACAGGTGAGCCAAAAACAAAAAGGATTTCGAGAGGTCTCAACACAACTTATCGGATTCGCAGTAATGGACGAAAAAGGCTGGCCGATGTATTTGCAGCTGCACCTGCGGTCAATGTTGTTTCTACCCCAATGGAAGCTGAGTCTCAGGGACAGACTCTGGTTAAACGCGTCTCCAAAGTGCCGGGAAAAAGATCGCCGCTGTATCCAAAGGAGAAGCGGAAAGTTGATGTAAAGACGTTGAAAACAGTGAAAGAAGCGATGATGATTGAGTCAGTGACTGAATCAGTGCCTCCAACCTGCTGCACTTGTGGTCGATCGGAGCAGCCGGAACGACTTCACAGTCACCCAGTTCGTGCCCAGCTGAAGAAAACTAAAGTGCCCCGCTCTTTGGAGACTGAAAACCTACCAAGCTCACAAATTCAACCGAAAAGTTCTGTGCGGAAGCCAAATGCCATCAAATTCCGAAGTAACAAGATTAATCTACCCGAGCCGATACCAGAAATAGCTAAACAGTCCCCTGTTGCTCGTAAAAACACATTTCGTATTGATTCTTCAAAGAAGCCAGAGCCTTTGCAGAAACTACCTCCTGATTCACCCAGAAAATCGCCGAAAATCTCTCAGATTCCTATCAGCCGACGTCAATTCTCAAAGCCATCAGTGCCGCCCAAGACTCCTCCACCGTTTGTACCGACTTTGAACCCAGTGCAGCATTCTCCACCCAGCACAGGGTGCTCCCGGGAACGTCCTCAAGGTGACACCTCGTCAGCGGCGACCTCTCCGTCGTCATCCCCGAGGAAGCCGCGCACGGTTGTCTGCTACCTGTGCATGAGGGAGTTCGGAACGGCCTCTCTTCCACTGCACGAGCCGCATTGCTTACAGGTAGGCCGCTTTAAACCGTAAATCGATCGCATGCATAATACATTCTTTCTTTTGTGACATTTCGCTTCACTTTGCTGCTATTCTTGTATTGTAACAGAAGACTTTTGTAGGTTAACCATCTGGATAGAAAAATCAATTGCTGACCGATTTAGTAGACAACTACTCTCATTAGCATCGATCATCTTATTTCATCATTGTATTTTCCATTGTAATTGCTGGAATTAATATTGTGAGACTACTAACTAGTCTTGCAAATTTGAAAAATATTCCAATAATGCATGCGGGAATGAAAAATAATTTATTTATTCATTCATGTATAAAAAGAAACTCGCATAAATAAGTAATTCCTTTCTATATAGAGAAAGCAATATTGTCCCTATTATCAGTGGCGTAACTAGTCTGACTGCGCCCCAATGCAAGTACATCCCCAGTGCGCCCTATTCATAGACTCATCTCCCTCCCCATAACCACCAACGAAACTAATGACATTTCTCCGTACTTCCACACTTCCTGGATACTACTGAGCGGTCCAAAAAAATGAATCCACTGTTTAAAAGTCCATAACTTGCAAACTAATTGATGCAGTTGTCCCATCTTTGGTGAGAGTGTAGTTTAAAGTCCAACTTAAAAACATCACTTTAGGTGTTCTAAATGGCCACAATTCACATCCACACACAAAAGATGCCACCGAACTGCAGCAAAAACTACCTACTGACTACACACGACATTGTGCAAGCTATATCCAATTATTAGAGAAATATTATTCAAAGAAATATTTATTTATTTATTCATTTATTGGCAAGATACATTACAATGTGGGAAGAATTAACAGACATTTGTCCAAAACTGCTTCTTTCCCAAATTTTGATAAATAGTCCAGAGGTTATGTTGTTGATTCATCTTACTGAAATTGTGAGTCCAAAAAACTATTGCTCTGTCGTACAAGATGATTCATGTCAAGATTATTACTCTGTCGGAAGATTCTATAATTCATATAATTTATTATGTACGGTACAGTAATTTTAAAGTCAATTTATTTAAAAAAATTATTATTAAAAAAATTTATTGTAAGTAAAATTAAGTTACTAAACATTTCCAAACACCATTAATAATAACCGACGTAAGGGATCACATTACATAACTTACCTACAATTGATTAATGTACTTTTTTAGGGCGATAAAAAAAATAGACTACTTACTTTTTACTTAACATTTTATATTTATTTATTCAGTGCCCTATACAGTTTACATGATATCGCAAGCTGCAATATAATGTTCATGTTCCGTTGCTCAAAATCTGATTAATTTTACTAGATAATGCATTCTTACCGTCAATGACGGTAGTGACAACACTTTATTACTTTTGATATCGTCTTTTACTTCATTTGACTACATTTCCAAAGCAAATTACTTATTAACCGAAGCATGAGTCAAATCAGATTCATATTTGTCACAAAATTCAGAGGCTGACTTTATGTTGTTTGTCAGTAAACCGTATTAAATTATCTGGGTTTAAAAACTGTTTAAAAGAAAATGTATCAGTTATACTCACATAAGTATAGATTTAAACCTTTCGTTTAACTGTGAAATAAAAATATCAACAGCTCTCAAAATACCTTTTGAACTTTAATAAAGCAAGATCACTAAACTGATAGTCACTATAGAAATAAAAATATCAACAGCTCTCAACAATACCTTAACTTTCATAAAGCAAGATCACTAAACTGATAGTCACTATAGAAATTTCGTCAAAAGAATTGAGTCGTTAGTTTGTGCGTGTTGCTTTTGATTTAAAATTATAAAATCATTCTAAGATAGCCACGGTTGAACGGAAATCGGTTGTTGAAAAACTGAGACAACTGTGCCACGAATATTTTTACATTTATTTTCGGTAGCTACAGGGAGTTTTGCTTCAACGCATTTTTTCCAAAAAAAATTTTCCAGAATATCTGTTTTTGCGCCCCTGCTAAGGCCTGCGCCCTGAAGGCCTGCGCCCCAATGCACTGGGTTGCATTGGTTTGGTAATATGGCGTTAGTTACGCCAGTTTATTATTTGATAGAATTTCGATAAGATTCATTGCACTTTGTTAATATATTGAAGCAGAACAGTATTATTGTATTGAATTTTTATTTAAAATCATATCGCTACAATATTACAGCATGTAGTAGGAGATGTATAGTAGCATTGACATGAATAGCTGCTGACCATATCAATTAAAATCACAACAATTAAAATTATCATATTACATTTTATTAGGTATAATTTGATAAGTCATCGTAAGTTATAAACAGTTCTGCTTAGAAGTCAATTTTTTTATTTAAAAAAAATCGTAATTCTAACACATCGAAAAATTTCCATTAAAACAGTAAATTATAGAAATTTTCTATTATAACAGATAAAGATAAGAGGAAAATATTACTGAAGGAACGATTTTTGTTGAGACGTTTAGAAAGATTGATTTTGTAGTCCAACAGAAAGCTGCAGGCAAACATTCTATGAAGAATAGAAACATCTGTGAATAAAAGTTGCCCTTTGACCTTACTAGATTTTCAAAAGCCTTTCAAGCGCATGGCAATTTCCATGACCTTATCCTGGTCTAAATAGATACACCACCCACGAATTTATAGAGACTTTTGATGCACCCAAAAAATATTCCTTTCTTTATATGCTTTCAGATTTGTTAAGCCATTTTGAGTTGATACTTTATTTTAATAACTATCCGTATTAATTGGTTTTCATCTATCCTGAAATTGTACGTATTAAAATAATATACGTACTCCAATAACATACAAGAACAACAACATTATAAACCTTCGTGAACAAACAATCCTATGCTATCATACCCTCTAACTCGCTATACATCATTATTGTTTTTTATGATTATGGTTAATTTATACTGTATCCAAACACAGCAAAGTATTGAATAGAAAACTGATTCAATAACAAAACATTTCTTCATAAAAAAATCCCAAACCAAGCTCCTCTCAGCACCAAATATAAATTATATCTTATTGCAAAATAACATATACCTTATTTACTATAGAGGTATGAGATTTTGTTAGTTTTCTCTATACGACAAATCTATCTCACTAAAAAGAGTCTCAAGAATTATTTCCAGCACTGAAATATTCTCTCCAACGCAGTAATAGTATAGGTAATTTTATGCGGATATTCCGTGCTCTAGTATGCTAACAAGTAGTGGTGACTACTGACCAGGAAACTCCTGATGAGCAGTTTCCTTTGCTTGCTACGATTGTTGAACCGCTACCTACCTCACACCACACTGGTACTACATGGATCGGTAAAACTTAATATGCACGCCAGCTGTGTTCCAACAGAATCAATATTTATTGCAAAATAAATTATTTACATTTAATTGTTACTAATTTTTTTTTTATCGTATGGCTTTTATTGGTGGGGAGAACCTTACGGGTAGGTTCCACCTCGCCTCATTGCACAATTTTTTTGTGTCGGTCACCCATCCGAGAGCGGTCTCGAGTGTTTGTTACTAATTGATACCAAGGTAAATATAGAATACAATTACCTGTATTCTAACTACCTTGATAGCCCAGGCAAATTAGACTTCTAGGTCCTAAAAAATAACATAAGGCTGGAAATGATCTCAAACCACTTTGGGCATCCCAAAGAAGGCTAATATGAGTTTGCGACGGTTTCTGAGTGCCGCGTAATATAGGGTGCCCAAGAAACCTCGAAATTTTGGTTCCGTTTCTAGTTATCTTCAATTTCACGTGAAACTAAGCGTCGGGCAGTGAAAGTGTCTCATCCCACCTTTTTCTTAGTAAATGAAATTTCCAAGAGATTGGTGCCTAACTCGTTCCTCTAAGTTCATCAACTACCGAGTTATGGTTTTCAAAAAGGTGGTAATTCTTTTGAGAGAAACTAAAATTCAAGCATTCTAAGTTTTTGATTGTTCATATCTTCCGTAAGATGTATTAGAATTGTGTGAATAAAAATCCTCTGGGGATAATTTTTATTCACAATTTTAGACCAAGTAGGCCTTCTTATCTTGTCTACTATTTGACAGAGTTGTTAACAAAATTCCTTGCATTTCAAAAAGTGACCATATTTTTGGTGTTGAAGTCCCTTTTTAACACGTTTCTATGTACTTACGCTATTGAAGTATCCCATTAGAATATTGTTTCAGATCATTCTCCTCAGAATATCTACTTTTATGGTGGTCCCCAAAATCAACTTTTTTAAGAAGTAGGAGGTAAGAGAAAAGGACCCTTCAAGGATGATAAACTGAGGACGCCCCTAACTTTCCTATAAGGGACGGATCTCAACAGGCAATAGCTCATTGTTTTCAGCTCATTACAGGCAGTTCAAATTCATACATCATGTTAAATTTGGTCAAAATTTCTAAAATTTATTGCGCTCAAAGAGTCCTTGACTCTATTCCATATCATACCGAGAATAATGTTATTTTCTGTTTTCAACACATCTACCTTGAATTGAAGTTGATGATAAAAATTGTATTTGGTCTCACCAGTAGAACAGAATCTCGTCTTTCATTTGCAATCATTTGCGACCAGAATATCGCATCACTCCCAAGTTGAAAACATTTGGTTTTGTGTAAGTCGAAAAATCATCAGAATTCTTCCCTTGTTCATGTTTAGATCAATTTTTCACCCCACTAAAGGTGAGTTAAATGGATAGTTGAGCTAATTATACACGTAGAGAATAAAATTCCTACAATTTGAACCCAGATACATGTTCTTTACTTCATTAATCCCAATTTAGAAGCCAACTAGTAACATAAAATAATGAAAAAACGTGAAAAATAGTTCTCTCATCTTTTAGATTGCATGTTATCAACTTGAGAATGCGATATTTTGGTCGCAAATGATTGCAAATAGAAGAGGAGATTCTGTTCTAATTTGAGACCAAATATAATTTTTATCATCAACGGCCTCCAAGATAGATGTATTTGATTTCCTTTGATTCTTTATTTCCCATATACCGAGAAGAAAGCGATTTTTTGTTTTCAAACACATCTATCTTGGATACTTAGTTGATGATAAAAACTATATTGGTCTCAAATTGTAGAACAGAATCTCTCTCTCTATTTGCGATCATTTGCGACCAAAATATCGCATTCTCGTTGATAACATGCAATCAAAAAAAGATGAGAAAACTATTTTTCACGTTTTTTCATTATTTAACACTGGTTGTTACTAGTTGGCTTCCTAAATTGGGATTAATGGAAGTAAAGAACATGTATCTGGGTTCAAATTGTAGGAAATTTTTATTCTCTCTACGTGTATAATTAGGCTCAACTACCCATTTAACTCCTTTAGTGGGGTGAAAAATGATCTAAACATGAACAAGGGAAGAATTCTGATGATTTTTCGACCTTACAAAACCAGGAAAATGTTTTCAACTTGAGATAGTGATATTCTGTCGCAAATGATTGCAAATGAAAGACGAGATTCTGTTCTACAATTTGAGACCAAATACAATTTTTATCATCAACTGCATTCAAGGTAGATGTATTTGGAAAACAGAAAATAGCATTATTCCTCGGTATATGGGAATAGAGTCAAAGGACTCTTTTGGGCGCAATAAAATTTTAAATTTTGACCAAATTTAACATATGATATATGAATTTGAACTGCCTTTAATGAGCTGGTAGAAAACAATGAGCTATTGTTTGTTAAGATCCGTCCACTTATAGGAAAGTTAGGGGCGTCCTCAGTTTATTATTCTTGAAGGGTCCTTTTCTTACCTCCTACTTCTTAAAAAGTTGATTTTTGAGCCGCAAAGTAGATATTCTGAGGGAGAATGATCTAAGAAACAATATTCTAATAGGATACTTCAATAGAAGTACATAGAAACGTGTGTTAGACTCCTCAACACCAAAAATATGGTCCTTTTGAAATGCAAGGAATTTTGCTTAACAGCCTCTACTCAAATAGTAGACAAGATAAGAAGGCTCACTTGGTCTAAAATTGTAGATAAGAAGAATTATCCGGGCAGAGGGATTTTTATTCACACAATTCTAATAAGATCTTACGGAAGATATGAACAATCAAAAACTTAGAATGCTTGAATTTTAGTTTCTCTCAAAATTACCCTTTTTGAAAAACCATAACTCGGGCAGTTGGTTGAACTTAGAGGAACGAGTTAGGCACCAATCTTCTTGGAAATTTTATTTACTAGAAAAAGGTGAGATGAGTTTTCCTGCCCGACGCTTAGTTTCCACGTAAATTGAAGATAACTAGAAACGGAACCAAAATTTCGAGGTTTCTTTTGGGCACCCTATATTACGCGGCACCTCAGAAACTGGGTCGCAACCTCATATTAGCCTTCTTTGGGATGCCCAAAGTGGTTTGAGATCATTTCCAGCCTTATGTTATTTTTTAGGACCTAGACCCTGTTTTTGGTCTAATTTGCCTGGGCTATGATTGAAACAAAGTACATTATAATGCGAGTGCATGGAAACTTTTTGATTCATAAAAAATTAATTCCTAATGTCATTAGTGTTAGAACAATTATCATTCTCTAATAAAAGCATCATTTTTAGAGATTTTTCAAACAGAATGGAAACGTTAGAGAAACAATATTAGGCTAAATCTGTATTTATACCAGATCACCTTATCCCTTTAATTATTTTAATTTTCCTTACCGAAACCTGTATTGTTCATGAGAGCGAAAATACCTCTGAAGTAAGTTTGCATAATTTTAAATTTTCATAATGAAAAGCTTCTCTCTTTAAATAGCTTATTTTTCATGATACCGACTTCCTCCATCTTTGTTATTTAGGCCTATTCGAAATCGATACTGCAGTACCGTACTGTTTCAATGTTATCCTTTCATTTATTCCGTTTCTCTAGCTCAACTAAAACTAATCCAAATTAGACTACAGAGCGTGCCATCCAAATTGGCGTCTAGGGAGGCTGTGCGAGAGATGGATAATCTTCCCACCACGCTTCCCTCCAGCCGCTAAGGCTAGTACAGCCAGTGAAGCAGAAATATAACATCATAGTACTGCTTAGGTAATCAGCGAATATGAATTTTTTTTATAAAGCTGAATTTCCCAGCTGAATGAACTTTGAAATTTACTGTACCGCAAGTCAGCAGGCACTGTAGTGGGAGAAAGCGATCAACGCGCATGCTCCAGTGAGACGCCAGTTTGGATGGCACGCTCTGTACCAGTAGTCAATTAATTAATCAGTTAGTAGCCAGTACTGTAACTATTTTTTTCTACGGATCGAGGAAAAGATCGTATGCAGTGAAAAGTAATCTTTGAAAAAGTTTTGGCACTACTCAAAAGGAAGCTTGAATGTTGGCAGTGAGCTCAAGCAATTTTTAACACAGCACACATATGTTAATCGAAGAGAAAACAATAGAGGTGAAAACAATAATTCGAAAAACGTTAGGTGGCCTATAGGGACTTATCGCACAATCTTCATTGACTGTCTCTGTTCTCCTACAATCTAGCGAGTTTCCTCTCTATCCCATATTTACAGATTCGACGCAATTGCAATCCTATTATCACAGATAAAGGACTATCTAGGTTGTCCTTTTCTAGGACATCTGTGCTATTATTCTCATGCACTGGTGATCGAAATCAGAGAGGATGGTTTAAAAGAGTATTGTACCATCCTCTTTGTCGAAAATGTAGCCTAGCTTTGTTGTCGGGATGAGCGATAGCTGGGACGAGAAAGAGTTGCCTCTCACTCTCATGGTGGTCGCTCGGTGGTCGACTGAGTTGATGTTTCACGTTTGACTGATTACGGTCGCAAAGCACGTGACAACGAGAAATCATTACTTGCTCAACAGGATTTTACTTTTTTCCGATGAAACATCCTTCAGGATCAGTGGCTAATTGCTGGCCGGTGCCTTGGAAAGGAGGTCGCAGGGAAAATAGAGGAAGGATGCTCGAATAGACGGGAAATAAGGCAGGCTTTATTGGTATCCAGGAACTGGCAATCACCTGTTTTTTGTAGAGGAGAGACTACAGTTGTGGCAATTAGGAGGAGAGCAGTGCCTTACCGCGACAAAATGACTTGGACTTAGTTGCACAACAAACCCAGTTGAGAGTTTGCTCCAATTCTAATCTAATTAATTATTTCTGAGGAAAATCGATGTTTGAGTTTTCTTCGAGTATTAGAAAAGCAGTTCTGCCAATGAAACCGTACTTAACTAAATTTCTTATTCTATGAATTTCTACTTGGTTCTACTAATTTAACAAGACTTTAGTGAAAAGAATGCTGCAGATTTCTGAATTAGTTTTGATTACTACTTCAAAATTATTCCAACTCGTCTGGACCTCATCATCCATCACATTTGAATGAATTTTACGAGTTCGAGAATTTTATTCCAGTTGACATTTCGCTGAAGCCGAATTGTGAGAAACTTTTGAGTGCATTGATCGGAATCTTAACAAGAACTATTCTTTGGAGTCCCATATTTTTCAGATGTTCATTCTCTGCTTGATAAGATAATTAATATACAATAATGTAAAGAAATTCAGTTATAACCAACCATTCCTGCGGTTTAGGCCCAAAACAAGAAAAGTAAGGAAAAGAGCTAAAAAAATGAAATGAAAAATTATTTGGTCAAATTGATAACTTGCATAAGAAAGCCTGCCTGCCTAACAATAATTCAAGTTTCTTTTTGGTAAGAGGTTATTTTTGTAATTTGTAGGTAAAACATTTCTGATTGCGGCTGAGCAATCAGAGCATTTCTTATGAAATCAGGCAGAGATGTTGCAGAAGATTATTATTTCTAAATTTTTGTCATACAGTGTATGACTCATACTAATAAGGCACCCATCTATCATTCTGAACTTGAAGCGTGATAAAGACTGTATCATTCTCAACGTCCTGACAATTACCTTAACTTTTTCATGCTCAGAGATCTTTGGCCTTCATTTTAAGAGAAAATTTTGTGACTCCTCAATCTCACCTCGCAGCGGAAGTCTTTTGAAATATATTTCTATGGTTTATTGATAGGGAAAAGGAGTTCTATGACTATTGACAATACCCCCTTATATCATCAATACCTCAATCATTCAGAAGCCTATAAGTATATTGACTCCCTATCCTATAGCAGCCTATTCAAGTACCTGCTCGTTCAAATGCAGGTGGAATATTGCCTGAGTTATCTTTTATTATGTGTGTTAGTTTGTATTATCTGTGTTGTGAGGTTGAACTCAATGCAAAAAAAAATGCAATCAAATAAGGAGGTACTGCCCTCGTGAAAAATAGGATTATTTTTGTGTACTCTTGACGACAGAACAATGAGAAAGTTATGTGTAATAATATCTACTTATTAATTAAGCTACATATTATGCAGCCTGAATTGTAGATATTCTCTAGGATTACATCATTAGTCCATCAATAACTCTCTTCTACCCGTATGGGCCTATCGTTCAGCTGACAATGATAAAGTATCAGGTATTACGTGAAGTAATTATTCGAAATTGAAAGTACTGTAGTGAATCTCCATTTTCCAATGAATACATCATTTCTGTAATTAATACGTGAATGAAGATGAAAAGAGAAATAAATTCATTGTTCTCTCTTATAAAGCAACTCACGTAGGTACCTTACCATTGGTAAGTACTTGAGGAATAAAGACCTTCATAGCTATCCTTGAGATGTTATCATGCGTTAAAAATTTGCGATTCTAATTCACAAAGCATAGATCGAAGAATTAATGTCTGCTAAGCGCTCTCATCGTATGGAAAACAAAAGCAATGAAATCATACAGCTTCCTTGAAATAAGGGCGCGGTACGCTGCTTATCTGAAATTGAAGCAATAAAGGATGCTGTAGCCTATATATATTTCGACTAGAATGATTATGACGTCAACAGTTTTCTGAAATCAGCTTGTTGATTGAATAAGTTATCTCTATTTTGCAGAAATTAATTTAGGCAATAAAATGTGGCAATGTACCTACTATGCCAAATGTGATGGTTTTTTTTGAAATCTGCATTGGTACCTGTACTGCAAAGTAGGGTACATAATAATATCGGTCTCTGCTTTTTGGTTGTAGAATAATCATACCATTACGCAATTTACAGGCATTATGTAAAATTAAAAACAACAATTCATTGATGTCTATAAATCGATACTTGAAGGGTTCTTATAGCTGCATTCTTGAATAAGGGCTTGGATTTATTATTTTCCTTAAGAAAATAAATAAAATTAATAATTATTGTAGTTTCATGCAGCAAAGTAAAATACAATTACAGGCATTATGTCAAAATTAAAAACAACAATTTCTTGATGGCTATAAATCTATACTGTAAGAGTACTTAGAGAGCATCCTTCAATAAGGCTTTAAGTTTATTAATTTTTCTTTTAAAAACATACAAAAAATAATTCTTGTTTCACGTTCACTGACATGCTCAGACAGCAAAGAAGAACACAAGTTAGGGTCCTCGTCTCCAAAAATAAAATCTATTTATAGAAACACTTTATCATGAATATAATAATAATTATAATTGTTGAGTGTACATACAGTTATTATCAAATTAATAGATAATCATTATTTAATACGCGTTTAGTAATGTTTGAGTTTATTTTTCAAGAATTTGTATCCATTCTATTTTATTATTGATTAACTCATAAAATAGATTCAATTTCCATTTTTATTTCAATAACGTAAGATAGTTTTTCTTTCAAGCTATGTTACTTGGGATTTTCTTCCATGAAGAAAGTTAATTATTTACTTTCCGATGACTGGACCGGCCTTGAACCTTACTAGAGCTTACTTTTTATGAATAATTTTTTATAAATGTGTACCATCTCACAATAATAATTACTATACATAGCTTCGGGATGTTCTTATTTTTGTTAATCATAGCAAGATCTGTAAACAAACAATTTATTGTATTCTTTTTTTTACTAATAAAAATATATTCATTCATTTCTCCCCATTTTATTTGCAGAGATGGGAGCGAGAGAATGCAGCGTTGCCGGCGCATCTGCGGAGAAGTCCGCCGTCGCGTCCTGACCGCGCTCTGTCGCCTTCCGATTGGAACAAGTTCGCCTACGAGTCCGCCCAGGTAAGCTACTTCTATCGCCAATCTGCAAAATATCTCGAAAGGAAAGCGCAAAACACATATTCAGCACACTCACCTTTATTTAATAGTCTCTATCTTCTGATATGGAAACATTCCAACAATTTGAGTGGGTTTAGAGACTTTTTCATCCGCTTAACCAAAAACTGTTCAAGTTCCTGGAGTTGATGTTCTACCATGACCATTCCTCTGCTAAATCCTACGCAAAAGCTATGAACTTGTGTAGGATTCATGCACAATAAATTTGAATCGTCTGTGGGTTGATGTGAGTCAGATTGAACTAGATATTGATGACGTTTCTCACATAGACGGGTACTATACCTACTATTTATATTCAAATAATAATAATTATTATACAGTTTATTACGCTACATATTGAATGCATATCAAAGAGGTATCTGAACTTTCAGAATAAATTGGGCAATCGAGTGAAGCTAAGTTTTCTGATTTAGCCCACTGTTGTAGTACGATGCTTTCCATGATTATTATACAGAAGAGATAGGATATATTCTGTTCTTCCATTGTCAACAAAATTCACAAATTATTTTTTTAATTACCTCAGAAATCAATCTTGCTCTATCTTGTACCCAACCCATGTTACAAATTCTTTTACAATAAGTTTTTCTAATAAAAAGTAACGGAACTCCACATCTATTTTCAATGAGTCAACGTTCGAGAGTTTCCTTCAAATAATTTGAACATGAACAGGAGAGAAGGCTTAATTAGTTAGTGATGATAGGACAGTTGTTTTTACCGTTTGTTAAATTTAAAACTCATCCGTCCGTCTATGGATGCTCAGTGGTCATGCTCTGATAAAATCCATTCAATGACTCACATCTCAATTTCTATTTGCTTGGCACTTGACGAGGTCTAAATGCGTGGATGGTTTTATGTAGGGCCTTTGCTTTTATAGAAAAGAGGCACACCAGTCAAATAAATACAGTCCCACTCAAATACAAATGAATTATGAATCTCTTATTTATTTATTGTTTTACTGTAGCTTTCTGAAATATATCTTTCACAAGCTGTGCAAGTATCAATTATTTGTGTCCTATTTTATTAATTTGTGTTCAATCACTTGTTAAATTTATTCAATTAAGATTTGTGAGTCATATAGGTACATTTTCCAATACCATTCACACAAGTTTCAATCTTGTGGGTGGGCATCATCCCACTACTTCTCATCCTCACTTGTTGGAACTCATTAGTGAATTTGTCTAAATCAATTATTCATCTAAACTTTTTACTTGGAAGGGAATGAATCATACACCTGCCCTATTCGGTACCCGATATCCTTTGTTCTTTTTTAGGTTGATTTATGTCGCGGCTCTGTAGAGCTTGAAACTTACTGGATCATTTGAAGAAATAGCATGAATTAATGAGTAGGGTATAGGGCTGTTCAAGCCTAGTGCCAGATTGATCCAAAAAGGGACGAATGACCGCTTGAAACCCAAACAGGAACACGCTTAGTTCGATGCTAGCGTGCGATCTTGGTCTGATTGTGGTGTGGGCGGTTATACGTTTCTACTTATTTAACAGGCTCACAACCAAAGTCTTAGCGGGTTCATTGAACTCTACAGCATGCTAATACCTGCCGTTTAGATATTTCTGTTCGTTCGCGAGCATTTGCTCACAAAGCGAGAGAAAAACCGCGCGCACCAGTCAACTGGAATAATAATTTTTCTCAGTAATTCAGTCCAACGATCCCTATATACATCAAATGTACCGTTGATAACGTATTCAGTTTATTGTACTTCCGTATTTTTTCCATGAGAAACTGCTATAGTAGGTCACGCCCAAAATAGCCACATGATATTCTCCAAGCATTGTGGACGAATTTTATTTGCAGTAATAATAGTGGATTTTAAGATTCACATGGATTTATAAGACTATTATTTATTTATAAAAAAAAAACATAAAAGGAAATTGGTTCTAAGGAAATATTCAAATTAAAATAGAAAATATGGATATTCTGTGAGAATTAAATTTTGTTCCGTGCAGTAAATCTTTGTATGACTGTTCATTCATCCCGTTCTAAAAAATCAGTTCATTAATATTATTAATATTCATAAATATTCATTAATTGTTTCAAATTGTAAGTAGCCTATAATAAATTATTACTCTATTAAAAAATAAAATGGCAGATAAGTTACCCGGTTTGTATAGCCTAAGGACAGTAATACGGGAGTGATTGTAATATAAAATCAATCATCTCATTACTCACTTTATAGCCAAATGTAATTAACGTAAGGTGTATTTATTTAAGGTGTTGACATTCTATATGGTTGATTTATATTCCTATGATTATCAATTAACCTAGGTAGATTTGTTTACAAGTATCATTACGAGCCCGCAATCAGAATAATGATTAATAATTTAAAGGACTGAAAAATCTATTCTTGTGCCTTGTGCCTGTATTATATCAACATTTAATTTTTTCGAAATTATAAATACAGTAATCAGAATTTATGGTTGAATACAAAAATGCTCAAAATTGATCATCGGAATAAGAAGAGATCTACAGATGAAATTTTCCAAGCTCGTCTGGCCTGAAATGAGTGAACGTATTGCACGTGTTTGTATTTGCCTGAAATGTTTCAAAAAAGTTTGTCTATAAAAAGCTTTATTTCTCTGTAGCAAAATTGCTGCTATACATCAGTTGCCACCCCAAAATTCCCAAACCCCTTTTTTTGCCACCCCAAAAATTGTATTATCAATTAGTAATCAGGCAGTAATAATTTCAGTTATTTGCAAACAAGTGAAAAATTACAGTTTATAAACGTGGCACAATCTTGATTTTTTATTTAACATTTTCACTGGCACACAATAATAGCTTTCATGTTCAAAAAAAAGGAAGGTTGAGACATGATAGTTCTGCCGCTAGAATGCACTAAAGTAGAGTCGTAGTCGAGTGGTTTATTCCATTATTCGCGAAAGTGGAAAGGACTCCCATTTCTCCCCCATTCCATAACAATAAAAATACCTAAGACAAAAACCTAAAACAAACCTAAGTATCAAATTTCAACATCTTCTGCCGATTAGTTCTTGAAAAAGCTGAAAAAATGCATAAAATCGCTAGAAAACCTCGAATATTGGGCGTATATTTGAGATGTTTTCAAAATCCGTTCTTAGTGCGCGTCTTTCAAGGTCTAAAGTGGTCGCCAAACTGTCGATCGCGAGCTACCGGTAGCTCGTGGGGTAATTTTGGGTAGCTCACGGAAACAAAAGATTGTGCCGCTTACAGGGCCTGCTACTGGAATTAATATATTTTTTTTAGTACCGTATTTAAAAACTCTTATTGAATATGAAAATATTCATGTGAAGAATTTCGTATGCTTAGTTACAGATGAAGCTCCTGCAATGGTAGGTGTGGAGACGGGTTTCATTTCCTTGTGTCGCAGAGACAGAAACATATCAAAATTCGTTTCTCACCCATTGCATAATACACCAGCAGTCATTGTGTGGAATGTTCTTAAATATGAACAAAATTTGCCTACAATTTGCCTTTCTCGCAGATATAACTGAGAAGTTGAATGATATTAATTTGCAGCTCCAAGGAATAGATACATCCTTCACGATGGAATGATTTCAGATGTACCGCCATTTTTCAAAAAGCTTGAAATGTAGGGAAAGAATTTGAAAATAAGCAATTCCCTAGTCTGAAGAAAATCAATAACCAGCAAAATCCTTTAAATAATCAAGGATAATCAAGCAATAATCAAAAATATGTTGTAGCTCTTTCAGACTTGAAAAAATTTTGATCAACGATTCCAAGATTTTAAAAGCATATTGATATACTGTACTTGCTATTCCATACATAGATTTCAATACTAGAAATATATCTTTGTAGGCAATAGAAGTGTGAAAAAAATTTCGCGTACTTTCTTTCCACCAATATTTCTTGGTAGCTCACTAGAAGATTTATAAATGCTATAGTAGCTCACAGGCTCAAAAGTTTGGCGACCACTGGCTAACCGAACTGGCATGCCGAATTTGAAAGCATTTGGTTCAGTCGTTGTTGAATAATCTGCAAAAACGCATTGAAAACGCAAGGAAAACTGCAAAAACGCCGATATCTGGCGTAATTTTAGGAGACTATTAATAAAATCTCAACATATTATTTTTAGACCTTAAACGAACCTAAGTACCAAATTTCAACATTTTCTGCCAATTAGTTCTCGAAAAAGCTGAGAAAACGCACAAAATCGATAGAAAAACGCGAATATTGGGCGTATATTTGAGATGTTTTCAAAATCCGTTCTTAGTGCGCGTCTTAAGGTCTAACTGAACATGCATGCCGAATTTGAAAGCATTTGGTTCAGTCGTTGTTGAATAATCTGCAAAAACGCATTGGAAACGCAAGGAAAACTGCAAAAACGCCGATATCTGGCGTAATTTTAGGAGACTATTAATAAAATTTTAACATCTTATTTTTAGACCTTAAACGAACCTAAGTACCAAATTTCGACATTTTCTGCCAATTACTTCTCGAAAATGCTGAGAAAACGCACAAAATCGCTAGAAAAACGCGAATATTGGGCGTATCTTTGGGATGTTTTCAAAATCCGTTCTTAGTGTGCGACTAAAAGGTCCAAATGAACATGCATGCCAAATTTGAACGCATTTGGTTCAGTAGATTTTTAGTTCTGCTGATGAATGAGTGAGTGCCATTTCGCTTTTATATGTATAGATAGATTAGCCCCTGCATTTCACATCACTGTGATACCCTCCAAGTAGTGGCGAAGCGTGGTATACTTATTTGGTCATCGCCGGGTATATTTCCTATAGTGGTATACAAATAGTAGTTGTATACAAAATAGTTGTGGTATACAAATAAGTATACCACGCTTTGCCACGGCCTCCAAGCCCCCCAGATCCCTGGCAGACCTTGCCACCCCATTTTAAAAGCTGAAATGACGCTCATGCTGCTATATACAGTGCTATAATTGACACATTTTTCATGTAGCTGCAGCTGTAATTGCCACCAATGAATTTTTACAGATTTGAAACATGAACAAATTAATTAAAATGGTAGACGAATGGAAAATATTTTTTAGGTGTATAATAAAGATTTGCACGAAGCTTGAAACGTTACATAAAAC
This sequence comes from Laodelphax striatellus, assembly GCA_017141395.1. Classification (NCBI taxonomy): domain Eukaryota; kingdom Metazoa; phylum Arthropoda; class Insecta; order Hemiptera; family Delphacidae; genus Laodelphax; species Laodelphax striatellus. The sequence continues at coordinate 21,284,226 of CM029530.1, forward strand.
CAGGATTGAGCTCAGTAGACTTGTCTGAGTTATCAGGGCATGAAAATTCTACTTTGTCACGTCAATTATTAGAAACGCAGCAGCTATACTCGACTGCTATATATACTGACTATACTCGACTGCTATACTGACTATATATACGGTGTGCAATACTCGACTGGGCGGAACACATTTATTATTAGATTGGAAAATTGGCCCGAAGATTACGCCATCGGGACTATTCTTCTCTGGCAATTATCGCAAATAATAAATGATGATAACCACTTGAAATAGATGATGATACTTATCTTGACAGAGAAAAATTACATTTCTTGATCAGTTAAATAATAGAAAAATTGGAATCATGATCTCAGAGGTATTGCGATCTTAACAGATCAAATTGATGCAGTTTAGGTAGGAAGCAAACAATCGTATTGCAAAAAAATGTGTAATAATGACACTGGAATGTTCGTGTGATCAATAAGTAACTTGTTTTTTCTTGGAATGCGTTTTTTAGAACGAGTAGGTTGTACGAATCAATTAAATTTTAATAGTTGATGATCTAACAATTGAAGTTGTACTCCCACTCATACTTCGTCCTCATCATGTTATCCAGTGAAAAATAATGGATTGTGATTCTGGTAAAAAACCAAAGTATTAACCTATAGGCTTTGGCCTACATCCTCTTGATATTAAAAAAAAAAAATTACTTATTGATCACACAAACATAATATTCAAGTATCATTAATACACCCTTTTTGCAATGCAATTGTTTGCTTTCTACCCAAAACTATGCAATAAAATTATTTCATAGTTCTAAGTCTTCATTAGTTTATAATTATTTGTGTCATGTATTTTCTGTTTAAGTTGCAAGTAATTGTATTATTTTGTTCTTCCTGAATAAATAGCTATTTCTATTTCTATATATTATCAGGAGTTCGCCGTAGCCTACTATCCTGCCATCCGTTATTTTATAAAGTTCCTCGTGTTAATTTACTCGAATATTATGTGTTATACATAGGTATTATAATATTATATTATCATGTATTCATCAAATTACAATGTGATTAATTTCTAATGCAATGCAATGATGAATGTATTCTATCTTGGAACCTTTGGATTATCAGACAGGCGGTTATCGCCCTCGGCTATACGGACCACTCCAAACAAATTAATTTTTGTACGTATTTCATAGTTTTACTACCAATGAGAATATAATTTTTATCAAGTTATTGATTATTTTCAGAAGCATTGTATATTCAAAGGTCAATCTACAAAGCCAATATAAGTCCTAATAGAAATTCGATTTTAATGACCAATAATCAAAGCGAGTAAGCACTACACAAAGAGAAATTATTTGTAAATTATTCAACAACTGCTGTGAGAGGCTGACAATAATTTTCTAAGATCTGTGGGAAACCGCCGCTATTGAAAGTAGTACAACACTTTCGTTTTCCAATACGAATGGAAAGCCCTGCTGGTAGAATTGCAGAACAGTTGCTTCAAGTTTTTTCCTATTCACTCCTCAAACTGCGATTTTCCATTGAGTGGAGCCTCTTATTCTGAGCGTCACGATACTTCTTTTTTCTCTCTGCTGTTTGATGCCAATTCACCAACTTCTTGGCTTACATAAATATTCATCAATTGAAACACCACAGAAAACGTAGAGGTTGTCTGCTATATTGTCTGTGCTTCTATTACACAGAATATTTTTGTGATGAAAGATAGGAAAGTGGTTGGGAATCGCGAAATAAGAGAATTAATTATTATTACCACCAAGGTCATCGTACAAGTTGAAATAATACGAAAATACTCGCAAGATGACCTCATTAGGAAAACAAGATTGGGAAAACAATTTTCTCGATGCAATATTACTACGTTTCAATTAATGGTAATATAATGTGAGAAGAATTTGATGTAGATTGCCTATTAAGTGAATGCTCTTAAGTTTTTGGATGTTTATAAAAGTGTATTCAATTTTTGATGCCACATAATAATTACTACAATTACTATATAAGAATTTATATTATAATATTATTGAATCAATACAACTATTCTCCATAACATCATATATCAAAAATTGTCAATAACTTTCATTATTGGCATCATAGAAACATTTTTATATCAAGTTTATGTTTAAAAACTCAAATAAGTATGAAATAATCTAATTGAACGTTTGTTGAGATAATCAGACATCCTCTAATGTTATTGAATGTACATTTTTTGTGATAATCAATCAACTCAAATGAAATGAATCTTCACTACGCATCAAATAATAATCCAAACAAAGCTTACTTTTTCAAGATGATACAGTCTTATTTCAAATTTTCACCAATGTAATTTTAATTAACATTTTTCACCAAATTTTTTATTCAAATTTTAAATATTCTAAAAATAAACCTCTCAAGCAGATTATTGTAAAACGCAAAATTTTCAAATCATGGAACTAATCGTTTAATGTCGTTTCAGGCGTCCCTGGTACCATGTGACAAATGCGGCAGAACGTTTCTGCCCAGTCGGCTTCCTCTACACGTGAAGGCCTGTTTGGGGATTAAGCGGTCCAGCATTCCAACGGCGACCCCTACTGTCTCTTCGATTAAGGTGATAGAGGTGAGTTTTTGTTTTTATAAGCTGCCAATTAGACTTTGATTATTGAATTGTGGTTGCCACTTTCGAGACTAACTAAAAATGTTCGAGCACTCATATAGGCCTATAGTTTTTTGCCTTTGACATCACCCCATAAAATCATCTTAATTATTAAGATTTTGATTCTTCTATACGAGATGGTTCTCTTATTTCAATAACACCCTGAAAAATATATGCCTACGTGAATGGAGACAATAATAATGTTGATTGTATTCATAATATTGTAATATCGATTAGTATACACAGTGTATAATTTATTAATACTAGATGCTTTTACAATAAACTATTACTACGATCCTACTATAATTATATCGATGATTATACTATAAATACTTTGAGTTAAAAAAAATTGTATTAACTTAATAGGGAAGGCTTATTTCACATTATGGAATTTCAATGTTGCTAATTAGCCTAAATAGAAATATTCAAACTGATAGAAAGAGAAATTCCAAGGTTGAGTGAATTATGTCACTTTCAAGTGAGTGTTGAAGTCACTTTCAAATAACTTGGCAGTTTTCAATAATATTTCCAAAAACAGAGGAAAATATTGATCTGCCAAAAATATCACGATTCTAAATCTCATAGGTCTTCAGTAAATCATGATAGAATAGTTCATTGCTCATGATGTACCGTACTGACTAACATTCGGTTCATTATTCTGAATTGTATGATAACAGTAATCAGTGTTCAAGCTCTGAGTTGTAATAATGATGAACAGAGATTAAAATCTTATTATATAGTATATATCAGATATATAAAAATTCTTTTAAAAGTTTGAGAATCTAAATTCATAGAAATTATTGATAAAATACTGATTCCGATCTAACCATGAGTCACGAAATAGCAATCCCTTCTAAACTGATCGCATTATTAATGAGAGTGAACAGGGAAGGGCTAATATTGATTGAGATCTTGGAGGTAGCATTCTAAATTGGCGATTAAAAACAACTGAAACACTGTTACACCCCTTACAGGAATGATGAGGTGCGATTTCAGCTTTCACTCATGCGATATCATCTGCAAGCCTATATCGATCGCCATTGAAAGCGCTGAGTGACAAGGGGCTAAGGGGGCGCACACACAATAATTGTCCATTCTATTCTATTGAAGCCGTTTGCTGAAAATTGATTGGTCGAGCTATGAGAGGGGGTGGGGAGGGGGTGAGTCCAGAGGCAAATGAGGACTGAAACGGTCAGTGTAAGAGACTCCCTCAGGTCAAGGTCGTCCATTATTCGCGTGCTAAAAGAGAGTACATGATGTTGACCATCCTCAGCCCCCAACGATTATCCTACAATCGTTTGGCTGCTATTATGAGTTATAAAACATCCCAATTTTGTAATTTTTGTTTTTATGGAACTAAAGCATGACAATCGTCACCTTCCAAATATATAACAGTAATTATTGGTATTTGATGGTCAATCAATAATTCTGACTAGATAAGATCTCAATCCCCTCAACAATATCAAGGTCACATCAACTGCAAAATCAATTAATTAAAATATTCATGGGAAGAAATATTAAGAGCTTCTTTGATATCGAGTGAATCTCATATTATAATATAAAATCAAGTAAGAACTATAATATTATAAAATAATTATGTAATCAAGTGAGAAGCTAGTTATTAATAACCTTCTATGTGAAGTGGTTTGACTCTTTAGCTTAGAATGCAATCTCTTGATAATTTTCGTCCAAATACATTCTCTAGAAAGTACATAATGACTTCAACTGTAGCGTTGGTACTTGGGCCTATCAATAATTTGGCAAGAACAAAGGAATGATTTTAATTCCAATTCTCTCCATTCTTTTTTTCATTGTACAATCATAAAAGAACATTCTATTATCATCATGTTTTACAATAGTACGTCACTTCGAATGAAATAATAGACCTATATGAATATGATTAGGAAAAAATATTTTTTATGTTTGTAAAATAAACGTAGATAAATAATTGATAAATAAATGAATATGAATGAGAATAATATGAAACCTGACAATAATAAAGTACGGGTGAGTGAGAATGAGAGTATGATGGTATTTTCAATCAATACAACAATTCATTTAAAAAAAAACTAATTGAAAATAAAAACAAAAACTGAAAGTTTTCTGAATAATATTTAAGTCTCTCTTTCCAGTATGTTAAATTTCTTTTGTGAGTACAATTTGATTTTCCCCATATGTTTTATTATTCAAATTCATTTAGAGACGAACAGTAGTATATCATTGGTTAACATTTCGTGTGAATCATATTATACAGAGTGGGTGAAAAGTATAGGAACGGCTTAATATCTCATATACAAAGGTAATTTGATAGTAGGTGACGTTGGGTATCGTACCCCAAATTGATAAAAATACTACTCAACTGTGACTTTGAAAATCTGGTCCGCCATCTTGGTTCTGCCATTAGAATCCAAGTTCATTTTTTTTAATTAGAAAGGTGGTCATGTTATACATGATTTCGATACTTATTTTAGGACAAAATGAATGCCGAAAACCGCACATCGATCTGTCAAACCGCTCCGAAGAATTGCCATTATTGATCAATACCAATGCAAATACTAAAAATTAATATTTTTAGGCTACATTGAAAATCTCTGACAGGAATCATAGAAATGATCAAGAAGTGAAGAGATTCTATGAAAATTAGAACAACCATGATAAATGTGGAAAAATACTGTATATATAAGCTATATTGAAAGTTTTGAAGAGTTGTAAATTCCGAAAAAAAATTATAACTATTTGACTACTCCTTAATAGCCCCATCCAATCTATTCTATCGATGCTTGCTTTCGCAGATTATTTTACACTTTATACAATAATTTCATTATATTCTGAGAATACAATTTGTAGGAGATTCTTGATAATATTGATTCGTTATTTTTATTTGTCCACATGAGCTGTTGCTGCTGAAAAATAAATATTCAGAAGGACAGTTGAATAGTAATACTTTTAATGATAAGGATGGTCCTCTGATGTTTCCAACTAAAAATATCTGTTTCAAAAACTTCCAATAAATTAATTTTAATGATAGGCTATACTTTTTCAATAAACATCATTAATTAAGATGTAAATGACATAATTTTGAAATTAGTTCGTGTCAACAGCCTGGCGTTCTGACCTGCTTTTGCTTTCCACCCTTTCTCGGCGTTTCAGAAGCTTTGCTTAGCTTTTGTAGTTGTTTGAAGATCACCTTCAAATGTCAACACCTTCCGAGAGCGATCGATCCTTACTTTGCTTTTGGGGCGGTTCCTTGACAGTTGAAAAACATCTCCATGATTATTTCCAGGTGAAGGTCCAAAGGTCTGATCATTAACATTTGGGAGCACTTCTTGTGGTAGGAATTTGTTTATTTGTCTTTCACCATATTGACTTTACTAATTATTGAATCAAGGACATTCTAGTTTGTTCTCTGTCAGTCAAATATTCAATGAATATTCCAGTACTTTAATGATTTACAAAGTAATTGATAGAGTTGTTGAATTTCATTGTACCTTCTCAATGTTATTAAATAAGGTATTAAAAACTGAATACCTTTATGGAAGGTTCCTATTGAACCTTCCTGGGCTGAGTTCAATATTGTGTGTTTCCAATCTAGCTAGGAAAAATCTCTATATTTTATAGGTAGAGAATCAATGAGACAGTATTTGGAGAATTTATTTTAGAGACAGCTAAATCGATTTTGAAATAGAGTTTTATAAATTTTTCAATTTTTAGCAGAATAATAATTGAGAAAAACTCATTTTTTGCATTTGATTTGAATTCAGAATGTTATTGTATTACAATTTAATTCAAATAAATTGCAAATACAATACGATATTTGATATGTATTGATATTTTTCAGGATTTAAATTTGTTTCCTTCATTAGGAAGAAAAACACCTTCTATCTACAACGACAATATTTACTGATTCTCTAACTGACTTGAAGATAAAAAATAATTAAATTTCTCACATTTTCGTGACATTTTTTGTTTTCAGTTCTTACTGAGAAGTAAAAAATGTTACCCTCTTATTTTATAAATTTAGTGTCTCTCAAAACAGTAACTGATATCAAGACTTGATGTTATTAAATGTTACATTGATAAATATCACATTATGACATTAAGTTGAATAAATTTAAATTTATGACACAAAAATAAAACGAGATAGAACCTATCCGTGAGTGTCTTTCCACCGATAAAAGTATTATTGTATTGTGTATGTATCCATTCTTTTTATCTTCTACTAAATTACACTGATTTGAAAAACTTTTAAGTAGAGAACAACTTGTCTTATATCATAGTACAATGTGTTATCAGTGTTATATTTCTAAATAAATTAAATGTTTGAAAAATGAATAATTTCAATCAAATACGGTACTCATTTTCTTTCGCAATTTCAGGAATGCAAGAGCGGTGATGATTTGACCAGTGTGGTGAAGGAAGGATGCTTCATTTGCGGCAGAGTGGTGACGCAGAACGAGTTGGCCAATCACGAGGAGGCATGTCTAGCGAGGTGGCAGGCGGACAACGACAAACTGGAACCACATCTCAGGCATCCGCTGCCCGCCAGGCCGGGACAGGAAGGTGAGGCGAGGGCTGCAGTTTGGGCCCCGAGAGAGGCCCACGCACACCAGCACTCAACACCGACACCAAATACGTTGTCACCGACTTTGTCGCAACCAACTGGATCGCAACCGACTTTGTCGCAGCCGTCTTTGTCGCCACCGACTGGGTCGCAACCAACTTTGTCGCCACGTAAACGTTTGTCGGTGTGCTGGCTGTGTGGACGGGAGTTCGGCTCTGCCTCCATCCGCATTCACGAGCCTCGTTGTCTGAAGCGCTGGCACCTCGAGAACGACCAGCTGCCTCCTGAACGCCGTCGCCCCGAGCCGCAAAAGCCAGCCGTCATCCTCACATCAGGTCACTTACTGGTGCACATTGCACACTTGACACAAACTTAAATAATTCAATGTTAGCTTTGTTGTATGTATTGTTGTACCGCCAACCTGAAAACGGGTCTGAACCACGGATTTAAGCTACTGAATAAATTAATAATATTTAAAAAATAAATAAGATAACAGAAAGCACGGTAAGATGAATACACGGTAGGAAGTAGACACGAAATCATGAGTAGGATGCACAGAGGTCAGCAGCGATTATGACGTACAACGCAAGGTTAGTGGATTTATACATAGTCTCTCAACATATACCTTGGTATGTACCACGTACCGATTATGTACCGCGGTTACCATGGAAAAGTTAACATTTTTTAAATTCTGTTCAGGGTAACGTCACACTTTTCAAAATCTAGGCTGGAATATGCGCGTGATTCCTACTGTGTATTCTAGTATCTGTGGATCTGAACATTATTTGAACTCGGCTTTGAAGGATCATTTTTCTGTAGTGGAGGACTGTTTTAATTAAACTTGATCTTGGCTATCGTGAACAGAAATCTCATTCGTGTGAAACTTTTTCAATTTAGGATAAACTTTGAAATTGGCTGGTCAAATGTAGGGCAAATAATCAAACTCGCTTGTCAGATCATGGACGATATTTTAGGAAGAAAGTCTTGCCAAATAATGAATACGATTTGAAGCAATTTGTCAAGATTTATATAAATGTCTTGTCCAAGATTTATCGGCTACATTTCTATATATGAAAATATGCTATTCCTCGACAGTTATTTACAAGTCTTCACATTAGTGTTGCATATTAAATATAAATTTTATATCACCAAGTTACTTTACTTTACTCACCCAACAAATAAATACCAATAATAGACTTGATTTCTGTGTAGACTTGACAACTCTATGACAGCTGCTAGGAACATCCCTTTATTTGCTTCAGACATTAATTGAAAAGTTTTAAAATGATGATTCAAATCAAATCTAAGAACACTTCTGTCCAATGACGTAAAGTCAATTCTATCAATTTTTGAAAGTTAATTTGTTAGTAAAAAATGAGAAGCCGTATTTCAATTGAATGATCAAACCCTATAACTATTTGGAATGTTAACCAAGTGGGTTGCAAGTCAATGTCTTCCAAGTACCTAATTGTATTTGATAACTAATTTGCTTCAACTAAACACTGCAGATTTAAGAACAAGAAAAGCATTCTCAAGTAATTTGACGTGAGAAAAGATTCTGTATTCTTCTTTCTGTGTCACTGCTGTTCTGCAAAATGATCCTGTTATTAATATTTATTATGTGGGAGGCAGGAGTGTTGAAACTATACCTACTTAGGTACTTACTTTTTTCTGAAACTAAAAACCATAAGAAACATGACTGTGCATTACAACATTGTCTCATAACAAAGGAACTCTTTTTGTAATGTGAATGTGAATTAATGCAATACAATAATTACCAAATCTCCCAAAAAGTATTATAGCCTATATTGCTTGTGTATTTGTTACATTGTTTACAATAAAATACCCTTATGAATTCAGATACTCTACTTTTCAAGTGAATACAAAAAAGTCAATATGTTTTCAGAGCCGGTATCTACTCATTTATTTGCTTCATTAGAGCACAGCATGATAAAAGAATTATACAGCGAAGAATATCTTCAAGTACTGTAATTAATTCCAGCGTGAGAAAAATATGTTGTATTCTTTCCTCGCTGCCACTGTTATGAAATGATTCTGCTCTTGATATTCATGATGTGGGAGACAGGAGTGTTGAAATCATACTACTTTAATTTCTTTTTCCGAAACTAAGAACTATGAAAAACTATGCACTGTTTGTGCATTACAACATTGTCTTATAACAAACAACATAACAATAATTTTTGGGAAATGTGGTAATTATTATAAATGGAGTAACGACAGAAGTGACATTATTTTATACATGCCTTGATTTGTCATTGTCCCGGCTCATTAGATTACTGGTATTGAATTAAGAAAAAATAATTTCTGTTGAAACTTGATTTAAAGTGAGACAGATTGCATGAATCACTCAATGTGCTGTTGACAGGAGAGTCATCTTATCATTTTGATGTTGATGTTTGGAACTTAAAATAATATATTTTTTTTTAATGAGAACTAGAAAAATAATATTGCAGTTCCACATTGTTCAATGCAGATAAGCTGTGGCTGGATTTCAAATCACAGTCAGTGTTTATTATTATTGAGAGATTCATGATCAATCATTATTTGGGACAGAAGCTTATTCTCAGAAAATACCTTGGACTTTTATAGTTCTTGGTATTTTTCAAGAGCCCTCTCTATCACTACCGTTAGCTCCCCTGAGCAATATATTCTGTGTTACTCAACAGCATTACAATGATCACATGATGTTACACTTGAAGGTATATTCATTTAATTTGGCGGATGGCGAATAATTTTCATTTAACATTTCTTTGATAACGGGTGATGTTCTGTTGATTTTTTTACATTATACTTTATTATAACATGTAAAACATATTTAAAGAAGAAATAAACAGAACATCACCCGTTACCATAGAAATGTTAAATGGAAGTTATTCGCCATCCGCCAAATTAAATGAATATTAACAATGATCAATATTGTTCTTAATATCATTGAGTCTTCCCTGTGAAAGATAGTATCCATTCTGTTCATTTTGCTACAAAATATGTTGTTTTCGCATACACAATCATGCAATATAATAACTTAAATTTTTTTACTATTTACAAATTTTCCAGAAGCAATTATCCCGGAATATTAAAATTTTTTGAAAACTAGGATACCTACCGTACTCTACTTTACTTAATTACAGTTTTGGAATTTTACCTGAATGGTGGGTCATAAATTACGATTTACCGATACTGTATGTAAAATAGGTATCAGAGTAGAAGATCTCAGAGAGTAAAAAATCATCAAACTCATTGATTTCTTTTATTTTTCAGATGGCAAAGTTGATAGAGCAGCCACAGACGAAGTGTTCTGGCAATCTCATCTGGTGCAGCTTGTTCCATGCTCCAAGTGCCACCGAACGTTCAATCCTGATCGTGTAGACGTCCACGAGAAAGCATGCAAAGGCCCTATTATCAAACACTAACATGACTTGATCAATTTTGTAAAAATAATGCTATATCAAACGCTTGTATATAAAATAATGTAGATTTGCATAACTTACTATTTTCTTAAAATAAAAACAGTTTAAACAGAAATAATCTATTTTCTATTGTATCTACATACAAATTATCTACAGGTGATCATAAACTCTTTCCGCACTAGCTGCGTGGTGGTATATATTGTTTTCTGGTTAGAATAACTGTACATATATCGAATTGTAGGTACAACAATTAAAGAAGTTACTTTTAACTTTTACTATAATGAATAATTTTCAGGTAATTCTTAATAACTTGTTTAATGAATAATTTGTTTTCGAGTGATTTAGTTTTTCATTATATTATTACACTGCATAAGTGATCACTCTGAATAAGTTGACGAAATTAACTTAAAATCAAACTTTCATCAAATTGATTTTTGAGTTTCTAGTGAACTTCATATCCTTCATTACAATTTTCAAATTAAATCTATTTTTCTGCTGATGAGTAGGCCTACCGTAACCCATTGAGAAACAAAAATTGCTTCATAGAACCACTAAGGCTAGGCGTACACCGGTTAGTCAAGACAAGACAAGACGAGATTAGTCACGTTTAGTCACAGTACTTCACATAGTTGCTTATGAAGCAACACACACCGATTAGTCATTGCATCGGTGTGTGCTGCTTCATAAGCAGCTATGTGAATTACTGTGACTAAACGTGACTAATTTCGTCTTGTCTTGTCTTGTCTTGACTAACCGGTGTACGCCTAGCCTAAAGCTTCTTCTTTATGTTAAAAAATTCACTACCGGTTGCTGATTTTTAAATCCAGTGATTTTAAATTTCTGAATATATTATGCTCTGTGCAAATATTATTTTATTTAAGCTCTAAAAAAGAATTGATAAATTGAAATTATTATGAATTCTGAATTGTGGTTTGATATACGGAATGAGAGAAAATAATATGACAATATTATTCCCATGATAAAAAATCTTCACACTTCTTCAGGGAAGCTATATAGGTACTTTGCTCAATACTTTTATGCGTTATTCCGTTAATTGGTTGACATTAATTATTTATTATCAATTAATGTCGAGAATATTGTCATTCTTGTAAAACCTAACATTTGTTTTGAAAAGAACGTTGCGAGTTGTCAAATTGAAAAAGTAAAGTATTACTGTATAATTATATCGATATTGCTGTCCTACTTTTCAGAGTAATAATATTTAATAATTAGGTACTAACATCAGAAAAACGATTTCGGACTTAATTGTAGCAAATTTTCAACTCAATTCGAAAAGTTTAATTTTTAACTAATATACGTCCTTTGAAAAGCTAGACTGCAACATCCTCGTACAAGCCTTAAACTAATGTGAGCATTACCCTAAAAAAAGTTGATACAATAATACTTCATTGTACATTGTATATTGTAGTTCATTGTTAATATTACTATCAAGTCTTGGAAACTCATACAGTATTAAAAAGTTATCATTCGATGTCAATAACTTAATATGCTAGCTTCAAAGTTCTTTTAATTACCCTTAACTTATTCGAATCTGACAAGATTCTAAACTTTCAATATTGCCGTTTGAAATTTACATAAAATGCATGAGTTATAGAATAATGAAATGATAGAGAATCAATCGCATTCATTTGAAAAATACAGAGTGGGGAAGAGTAATTTACTTAGGTATTTCAGTTGGTAGTCCTGAAGCAATGGCTGCGGCTAGAAGGTTGGGGTACAGGTCAATTCTTCTGAAAGTGCAAAAATATAATTTTTCATCCTTCATGGAAAACTAAGGAGAAACTCCTCCACAAAATCTGGCTCCACATTGACAACATTTGAATTATACTCATGGTAAATCCTCTTCATTCAGATTTTTTTATTAGATCTAAATATATACAGCTCGATGAAAAACTGGGAAATCCATTCAACTTTTCCAGTAACGACTAGAAGAAAGTTGGAGTTGGAAAACTATATAACATTCAGTATTGGATAATTCCCAAGTAAACCGGAAATTCATTTGAAAAAAAGTCATGAAAAGTCATTTGATAAACCGGAATTTTGCCATTCTCAGCTTATAGTCATCAGGCTGTTGGTCAAGTCTAATGAATAAAAAGTAGTGGGGAAATCTAGATTCAAAAAAAGAGAGTTGAATGATGAATTTCATTGAATTGCTGCGTTAATTAAATTTAAAAATATGCGGATCATATACGAATGAAATAGAATAGGTACTAAAGTTATAATGAAAAAATGGGGTATTGACTGAAAGAGGAGGTATTAAACGAAAAGTGGAGTATGAAATTGAGTAGTGTGGTGTAAGTATCTCTTGGAATTTCTTTGTACAAGCAAACTTCTAAAATTTAACCATGTAGGCTACATTTGCTAATCCAGCGACTTTGTGAATTTTAGTAATGGAGACGTGATCCTGATCACCGAATATTATTGGTAGACTATGAAGTTTTAGTACCTATAATGTCGTATTCATACTATGAATAATTTAGTTCACCTCATTTGCTGTAACGTAATGCAATTTATAGATTGTCACTGGATCTAAAAATTACTTTATTTCCACATTTACTCTCATGAAAATAATTTCAATGAACTATACTGCAACAGTAGTCATCTCTCATCATCACCCCTCTCATTACCCACGCACAAGCCTAGAGCTCATGTGGGCATCACCCTCAGAAAAAAGTATCACATTTAGTTTTAGAGGATCGAAATATTTATAGCCCAGTAAAATTATGATTGAAAGTAGATTCCACCTTGCATGAAATGGGGTAGTCGGTTTCTTTTAAAAATGTATGTACTGATAGTCCTGGGATGTTAAATCCAAGTTTTCGACCTCGGAAAACTTCCGGATCATCTCCAAAATTAATCCGTGAAAGAATGGGGAAATTTTGCACTTTTTTCATGTTTGGCCAATTTTCACCCTGAAGCATCACTATTTCACATAGGCCACGCAACATAAGTTTCTAGGTAAGTAATTGATAAGGTGTGTGTAAGTAAATTATTACCTACAATTTGAGACCAAATTTGTTATTGTAGGCCCAACAGATGACGAGATATAGGTCTTCAAAATTCATCATTGCACTGGTTTTTACATTTGGTCAAACAATTTTGACCCAGAAGCATCATTATTTCATACAGGTCAAATATAGATTTTTTAGAGAAAATTGAATCACCTATAATTTGAGACCAAATTGGTTATTATAGTCCCAATGGTTTGCGAGATATAATAAGTCTTCAAAGTTCATAAATGCTAGTACATTTCAAGGAATTTTCTCGCGGGAATCACGAGAAATTACCTGAAATCGCAAGAAACCGCTTGAAATGTACTAGCATTGAAGGAAAATTCAATGAACTTTGAAGAGCTATATCTCGTAAACTGTTAGGCTTACAATAACGAATTTGGTCTCAAATTGTAGGTAATTGAAGTCACTTTAAAACTTATGTTGGGTTTCCTATATGAAAAAGTGATGCGCTTTTTACGGTTTTTGGAGATGATCCGGAAGTTTGCTTCTTTTCGAGTCATCTTTTCGGTCCCAACTTGTAGTTCCAGTGAAGTACAGTGCCTAATTTTTTTTTATTATATATTTTTTTTGACTAAAACTAAATATAATAATATATATATTGATTTTTTTTAAAAGTTCTATTCTCGGATTATTGATTTTTTTGAAGTACCTAGTTAACAATATTATTGAATGTAGTTCAACATTTTTCCCTAAAATAATTAGAAACCTCTAAATGAATTATTATGCTAGATTGTTCCAATTTTCAATCAACTTATTCCATTATCGAGTGCACATGGATGAATCAATTAGTTTCTAATCGATTCCTTGTCATCAGGTAAAAATGAAGCAGGAATTGTACAAATTTTCAACTTAAAAAAGTTTTTATCAGAGGAAAAAATCAGATCATCAGTTTCCAACAAAGACACTACCTTGATATTGAACATTCCCAACAATGGACCCCTGCTTCCTGATTGCTAAGATTTTTTATATATTTATATATTTCGGATAAAAAATCTAGCTCATCAGCAAGGCAGTTGACTTTTTTCAAAACACATGCTATACTGTTAAGGAAGATAAAACTTGCAGTTCTCTTTCATCAAACAAGTTTTTCACAGCTGGTTCTAGTTGCAGAGAACCTGTTGGAGATTTGCGGTTGCCAATGGAGTCGAGTCAACTTTCGCAAGTTCCTTGTTTCCCCCACCACACAGCGCTGGTGTCTGTTTCTTGGGCCAGCTAAACAGCTGGTTCATCCAACTCTCTTCAGTTAGCGTTTAGTTCGGCGAAAGAGTGCCAGTGTCTCTTGCAGCACACTTCGGAAAGCAAAATTCAACAAAACCTTTGTTGTATTGTGCTTTTCCAATTACCGTCTATTATTTTATCCACGTGGTTGAAATAATCTCAATTATTGTAACGCCGATTTCCGCTCGCTGGAGAATTTTATTTATTTATTTATTATATTTATTACGTAAATAATACAAAATGAAATCGAAAATAGCTCTGAACAACAACGAGAACGGTCAACTGGATCAACACAACTGTGATACTAGTAATTACGAAGCGCATACCTGTTCTCAAATCAGCCATAGACATAAGAATAAGGTACGTAATTTTTATGAATTCAATCTCCTCTCTTTAAAATTAATATAATTATTGACTCTTTATTTTCTAAAGAGTATATTTAAGGACAATATAAGCTATTCTGCTCATCATTATGAGCAGAAGATAGAATAGAAAAAAAGGCTTTCAGTAATAACGAGTTCACCCCGTGCAGCGCAAAGCGCCGCTCACTTGAATGTTCTAGAATTCTTATTAGTTTTAAATAGTTGCTATTTTGACTATATGCAGCTGACAGCAGCTCAGTCATACCAATGAAATCCTACCTTTTACAGATGACTATTTATAGTCACTGTACTACTTTTAGCTTCTAACTAACTCAGTACATTTTAATGCCAACTGATGGCGCCACAGGTAGCCTACCTATTTTTGGTTTTCATGGTTTTTTCTCACATTCAAAATGATTATTTTCTAAAACAAATAGAGCCTGCAGAAATTCGATTTTTTACCTTTCTTTTGGCGTAAACCGCATCAAAAACGGTCCACTCAAACTTCTCCACAATTCTCTCTACACGGACTACAAAACTCTTTCAATATAATAGATTATGATCCTTACTTTTTCATTCTGAATTTCAAACACCTGTTAACTCGACATCTTTTATAAATACCGTATTGAAGTTTTCCTAGATTACTCCGTAATATGTTTCACATTCAATTTCAAATACCCGACACTCTGTATAAACGTGGAGAAACTGAATGGTGACACTAATTGAAAGAAATGTATAGGTTCTGTATCGTCCTGAATGTAAACCATTCAATCATATTTATGCTGGTTGAATGGGATTATGCGATCCCTATAAATAGGTAACATCTCATTCACGTGTCGTGCATCCATGTAGGCCTGTGACTTTATGTCTCCGCCATATGTGGAACATAATTTTTTAATCATAAATTTATAAACCTGGGTCCTGAGAGATATCAGTTTATAATTTCTCAAAACCCACACTGCATGGATATTTACATAAAATTAAATACAGTAGGATCTCGTTAATCCGGCCCTATATGGGGATTGGTAGGGCCGGAAAATGCCGGATTAGACTCATCGGGGGAAACATAGTGCCGGATTACTGGACGTGCCGGTGTATTAAACGGCCGGATTGTAGAGACTACTGTAATTGTATGTTACCTCTTTTGAAATGAGAACACACTAGCGAAATTATCAGCGGCCCATCACGGCTGCATTGCAGCGCGTCACAGCATTCAAACCCTATATCCACACTTGGTCGATTTTTGTGTGCTGCACAGTATGCGGCCAATGCTAAGCATATGCTACACAAAATCAACCAAGCATGGGCATAGGGAATAAATGAATATTGATAGAGTACCTGCACAAGTGCAGTTGGAAGCTGCGGTAGCCTACCTCCTTCAGACAGATATAAGCGGCTGCAGCCGCGGTAACGCAACTGCAACTGTCGCAGTGTCGCCGGTGTGTACTCTACAAGAACTAAACTGGATATGATTCTGCTAGTTTTTGCAAATCATTGTTCATTTCATGTAGTCCTAAGATTTAGGTCTACAGTTCTTCTCAGTCGATTTCTAATTCGAAATACATAATGACTGATGAGATTTTTTTAAGCGTGCGATAAGCATCTAGCAGCAAAGTTCGCTCTTTTTTCTTCTGCTTGCTCTCTCCTATTCTTCTCCCGCTGTTTTTTATGCTTCTTCTATTTTTCTTTTCACCCTTCAGCAAATTGTTTGGATTTGGGGACATGTCTTCTCCATAATTATGTTATGTTCTCATTTCTTGTCATCTCTTTTATGCGTCTCTCCAGTCCTTGCTCAAGGCCTGGACGTGGACATGCTACCCCATGCGTTGCTGACCTGATCTCTTGTTTATTATGCTTTGGTTTATTTTGGAATTGCTCTATCCTCCATTATTATTTTCAAATACCTCCATCTGTTATTCGTCTTTCAGTTAGTTTAGTAGAGTGGCCGTTTGGAGTTTTCGTAATCATAAAATTCGATTTCCACCAAAATTATTTTCCAGCAAGGTATTAAAACATGACCGATAAGAACGTAACAACACAAACAATAAACAGAAGGTAGAGCTTATTACTGATAAAGAACGCCATTATTCTATGGATACATATTGGATTCTGGTTTATATTTTTGTGAATCAGAATATGGAAATTTCAATTATTGGCATATTTAAATCTCACTCAGCCGGTCGTGGGTTCGATTCCATTTCTTGGTCTGATATTTTTGAATTATTATTCAGTTTGTAACCCAAGCACAAGCCTTGAGCTCATGTGGGCGTCATCATATAAATATAGAGACTGACAGCTCTCTCCTTGCTCGAGAAAATAGTGATAACAGGTCTCTTATCAGCGGTTCAAGTGTACCCATTGGCAATTTGATGCCAATGTCAATATGTCATTGTTTGTCTAGTCCTTGTCTGCTTGTCGATAACTAGCTCTCCCACTTGGATATAGAATCAAATAATAGAACTTATCCCTTCATTATCTGTCATGGATGAATCTCTTCCATAAAATCATGATCCCTGCGGCTCCCTAGTCGTTCATATTCACTGCTCATGAATCTTAGACTTATATCAATTCTCTCTTCTTAACCAATTCTCCAAATTTGGCTTATGTTTTTGAAAAATCTCCAAATTATTGCTCAAACAAAAATTAAAAGCAAAATTCGCTTAAGTAATTCTCTATGAACGAGTATTATAATAACTAATTCTATTAATTTATGAAGTTTTATCGAAAAGTGAAAAGGTAGATAATGTTTATTATTGTGGAATTATGTCAATGATGATGGAGTCAAGAATCATAAGTCTGCACTAAAGTGTACACCACTACCTCAAGTCAGCATTCTCCCAGATGCTTAATTATTGAAGTTCGCTGCTGTCATTTATGAAAATAAAATGCTTTTTCAATTACAATTTTATGGTTGCCATCGAAAGAGGTCATTCTGGAAATGAGTCCCTGAATGCTTAAGATTTAACTTTCATGATTTACAGCACAAAACATTCGAATTCACCCTCAACCATAGAAAGAAACTTAAAATAACTCTTATAAATGATGATCTTGCTGTGTTAATACTGTTATCACATTTAATATTCAAATAGAGATAAACTGATGTCTCATTTTCAAATAAATCATATCATAAATCCAAGATGTGATTGCTTGATAATTTGAGATATAACTGAGAATGTAAGTTTCAAAAATTAAAAAAATACTCTCACCTATTTTTCAGATTGAGGCTTGAAACTCGTTACTCCTATTTCGAATAATTAAAATAGCCAATACATAGGAAGAAACATGCATGAAGAAGTTTATGACTAATATTTATTGAAAAACACGAATATGGTCTCTCTCAATAATGCATTTGCTCTCATTCAATGCATTTGAAACACATTAGGATCATGTACGTCTCATGTAACGTGAGATGGAGAATTTGGGTCAATAGAATTTCCGTGTTCAAGAAACGAGGAAAGAACTTGAAAGATGTAAGAACAGGCGTTTACTATGTAATTGCGCGATTTCAGATGAAGGTGTACCCCACGCCAAGTTTTTATGTTGACTGTTGACGTAACAACACAAACAATAAACAGAAGGTAGAGCTTATTGCTAAAAAAAGACTAACCGTGAGTTCACTAATGCAGTTGGAGACGCTTGTTGATCTTACAATTTTTTTCTGAGTAAACAACTAATTATTCCTTTCAATAACAAACTTGTATTGAACGGGCTTATTTTGTAATAGGTACCATGAACTAAATTATTGTCTCTTGTGTTGACTCTCTCATTATTAAGCTCATTCAATGTGTGAAGTTTATTGATAATACAGTATTATAATGAACTGAATTATTTAGAATTGCTGCACTCTGAAGAATGAAGAATATTATATTGATTTTTATGGTTATTGAAACTGAAATTTGATGACTGATCAATTTATTATACAAAGATGCATTACAAAAACAATTGTCTAAGATTTCATTCGCTCTGTGATCCTTTGATTTTCAATTAATTTTTGTGGAAAGAATTCTATGAGATTTTTCCACTGCGGTATTAACTGAATTTGGACCTATACGGACCTATACTGGACATTTTTCCAAATTTATTTGGAATAGAATAGAGTAAATTTTGGGCTAACGCTTGTTTTTTCATTTCTTGATATTGTATTTTTGATCAAATAAATGAATTTATGAATATTTATGTCTATATTATCAAGCCAAACAAAATACTATAATATTCATCTCTGAAGACCTTCTATTCAATTCATCCATTTATTATTATTATTGAGAAAAAATATCCTACATATTATGAGGACTCAAGGAATGGCCCTTATAATACAATTTTAACACTACTAGAGAGATGAAATACTTTATTATACTTTTATTAAATTCGTCGACTTTAAACTGATTAATTTTTGAGAGCGGCAATAATAAATATTGCTAAATGATTTATGCAGTTGCAGAAGCCTAGTAGTGTGTTTACTCCACTTCAATATTTCAAGGTGATTGACAGTGTGGCCTCTATTAATTCGATTGATTAATTGTAATTAATTCAGACACAGCAAATAAACGTTTTTTGATTATCATTCAATGAATAAAATCATAACAGAGGTAGAGCTTACCTTCAAACAATCCATCAATATTTTTGAATAAGTTGATTTGTTTTCAAATACCTTGATCACTTTCAAGAAAAATTCTTTTCTAATCACAATGAACCTAGTATATCGGATAGATAATTCAATTTGGTTCTAAAGCAACAAATCAAGGTTGGTTTGGAATTGTTTTTGAAATAATAGATACAAAACATAACAGTTCTCTCATCAGCCACAGAACGGCCATCGCAACCGGTTTCTTGGCTATTTTGCCTTGTTTCTCTATAATTTATGTTGCAGCTTGTGTTTCCTGCTCGGAAAACTACGCACTCCTGCAACATTATATAAATCCTGAACCATTGCCTGTGCTGTGCCACTGAATACGTTAACTTATAAAATTCAGAAAGTACCGTACGGTACTTTCAAATGGAAAAATCGCTTCTCTATAAATCCATAGATAGAACGATAGAACATAAACATGTGATACAGAACTGAGTTGACAGTTATTCTACCTATAAAAAAGTGGTACCTATTCCACTGGAATCTGAAATAAATAAAGCGAAACATTATTTGGAATCCTTCAAAAATCTTTTGATAGTCCACACAGCCTGTGTTTTATAAAACCGGTACTGTATTTTTATGACAATGCAGTGATATTTATTTTCTTTGTCTAGTATAATAGTAGTCTTTTATTCTGAAAGTCTACTAGTTTAGTGGTTTATCTAATTGGTCTTATAATAGACTTATCTGATCCTCTATTTCCTTAATATAAAAAACGCTTTCTAAATTTTGTACTGCTTCTCTCACTCTCATAATAACAAATGAATTCATATACTGTACGTTCATTCATTATCTCGTTCTGATAAGTGACTTTACTGATCGGACATTTCCAATTCCAACTGTTCCAGCCTTATTCAACAAAATTATTTGATAGAAATATTTTTACATTCTCAATACTCACAATTTGTCTATCTCTCCAGTCAAGCCTCTTGCGAGTACAATCCACAAAAGTACAATTTGCTCGTACCAAGTCGCTTTCAATTTATTTACAAGTTTCATGTATAGGTTTTATAACCTAAGGAAAGATGATGATTGTCAATTAAATCCAGTAAGAAACATACGGAGGTAAGAAGATAGATTTGGAATAGGACAGAAGGACTACGACAATCAAAAATGTTGATTAAACCCTCAACAAAGGCTTCCCGCAATGTAATAAGCCTGGAAAAGAGGGAGCTGAGGCAAATAGTAAGCCTCCTGACAGGACATGGCCCATTCAGGTATATGTTACGGAAGAAGGGACTATGTCAGGATGATGAATGCAGATTCTGCATAGAAGAAACAGAATCAGCAGAACACTTGCTGCTGGAATGTCCAGCACTCTTGCAAATGAGGAGGAGACTTCTTGGAAAGGCAACCCTCCTACCAGAGGAGGCAAGAGAACTGGACTTCAAGGCCTTGAGTAAATTTTGCTCTGGCCTTGGATTATGGAACATGGCATAAGCCAAAGAGGGGATGCCACAAAAGATCGAATAGCGGTCGCGGTGGCCAAGGGTTAAAAAGCCCAACCCAATTTAAAAAAAAAAAAAAAAGAAGATAGATTGTGTGCCAAAAAAGCAGGTCAACTTCTTCTCATGGAAGTTCCTAGCTTTGTATGAATTGTAGTTCTCTTCTATCACTGAAAAAACTGAATGAGGAAGACTTGGAGAACTAAGATAGTTTGTTGAACTAAGATAGTTTGTTGTCACCAAATGGGAGGGGGTGATCCACTAGTGCAGGAAATTCACAGGTTTTGGCGCACTTCTAATAAGTTGAGACGAGTTTTAAACCTTGAGACGGGTGGAAATCAGTTGGAATGTTGTGAACGGGTTTTCAGAACAGAAGGTAAGGAGGAAATAAAGACAACGTGGTGAATTGTAGAAAAGCCTCGTCACGAGACCAGTCGATCACAAGCATTTGAAAAAAGCTGTCTGTTAGCAGCTTGGCAACATCCAAATGTTTCCTGTTTATCTACAGTCAAGGCCTTTTTTTGCCAATTCACACTCGGATAATGTATCGCTTGTGATATGAAAAACAAGCCGTTCTATCCTTCTCACAGTATTTTTCAAGTTCAGCTTGTTGAGTTCATAAAACTCAACTAATGAATTTTTTCAACAAAGTTGACATTTTCAATGAAAGATTTGCCTGTATAATTTGCCTAAAAATTAATATGAGTTATGCTTTTGGTTTTTAATCCTCTTCATCTCCAATAAATTGCAATGGAGAGACGAATAGAATTTTTTTCTCACGGTTTTGTAATATCCTTATTCTGAAATTTTTATAATACTTTGATGGCATTCTCAAATTTGTTGATTAGAAAAAGAATATCAAGGTGCTACTCATGAATGAAATAGTTACAATTATGAGTATAAAACCGCATATTCGCAATAATGACCTGATTATTCAACCTGCACTTCACAAGCATGCTCTATCGAACGTCTATTAACATGCTCTATTAAACGTCTATCGAACACAACATTTATTATAAGCCTTGATTATCTGTTTAAAAAGTTCGAGAAAAATATAGAAATATTAATACTGTATTAGGACTATGAACAATCGACTTTTGATTTAACAATTTCTCAATTATTGTCAGTAGTTTATCATTAGACCCTCTCTAAAATCTAATGATAACATAATTATGGATAAAATAAATTAATAATGCCCATTTTCAATCCCTGAGATAAGTTAGTGAAGAGGCTAATAGAACAACATTTTTATTGATAAAAATTACACATCCCTGGTGGGGATCGAACCCACGACCTTTGGATTAGAAGTCCAACGCGCTATCCTCTGCGCTACAGGGACTGTTAGTGAACTAAACATATGTTGAGTTTGTTTAAAATCACGCAAGCATCTTCGGAATTTTTTAAACTTTTGACAGTAAAAACGTTTTTGGAAGATGAGAAATATTCAATTCAATTTATTTATTCCAAATAAAAAGCATAATACATGATAAAATAAAAACAATACATGGAATAATTATTTCCTTGCATGGACTATTGATCCGTGCGCGGGGAAAGAGCTCATAATCTAGAAGACAATTTATGATAAACTTATGAAAAAAGACAAATGCTTAAAAATTAATTATACAAACGGAACACTGATAGACTACCTGTATCAGAGCACTTCATCTTTTGTGCACTATCAAATGGTCAGTCACCTCTGCTTATCATCGACGATAATGATGTCTAAAAATTAATAAATTAAATAAATATTGTTTGAGATGGGAAATTGTTGGTTTCTGTATCAATAGTTACCTCAGATGTGACGCGCGCTCCCGTTGGATGGACGACCGCTTGGTTGTCCAGAACCACTAATTAAGGCCCTTATTATACGAGGTAACCAGCTACCGTCCCCAGCGACCCAACTGGCTGCTCAGCTTGTCATGGGTCATTGATTCATATGTAAATGTTATGGATGTTATTACACGAGGGTAGCCAGCGAGGTAGACACACTTTGGCGACTGACTGGCTATCGAGCCCCATCGCCACTGGCTACCCATACTGGCGACGGAAAAATACGGGAGCTACTAGGAAAATACTATATAGGTCGCCAGTCTCACGTAGCCACAGTATGAGTTGCACTTATTTCATCCTTCGTAAGGGCTAACAACTCAAAGAAACTGGATTTTGACATTCGCAATTAATTGAAAAATCACACTGGCTACTGGGTTTGGTAGCCAGTAAGTCGCCGGCGACAATAGCTGGCTACCTCCTATAATAAGGGCCTTTGAAAATCGATTCTCGATTTGAAATCCACTTAATACTTCAGGTGCTTTTATATCTCATCTCTCATTACCCAAGCACAAGTCTAGGAATAATGTGGGCACCATCAACGAGAAAAAATAATTATTTTATTAACCCGAATTTCTTAAAGTAAGTTGATTAATTTTCAAATAATAATACAATATTCTTCTTGAAGTTCATACCCCCAGTTGTGATAATCAATGCATTTATTAATAAAGTTTTCCTGCTCTACTTATTGTTGAGTATTCCATAATAAAATATAAAAATATTGAAAATTTAATAAATAAACACCGTAAATAAAAAATTGAAACACATAGGCCAATGCCGCGAGACTTTTAGTTCCAACTCAACATATACATTGAAGAATATGCCATATGGATCTTAGCTCAATTAAAGAAAAGAAAATGTGTTTGTTATAATTTAATTATGGAAACAGTGTCATATTATTAATTTTTCTCTTAAAATATAAATCGGATACTGTACTATGTTTAGTGAGTTTCTTGAATGAATACGTTAGTAATTCTTTCACTACAGCCTCCTGCCGCTGATTACTCATTCAATTTTCACCAATTGAACACTGCTGATAGATTATAGCAACTCTTTCACTTAGTGCAAGCATCCAAGATGAGATTGGACGATGGCGAAGTCTTGGTCGATGTGGGCCCAATTAGCCAATTGAGTCGGGCTCTGCGAGCGAATGATGATCATACAGTTATAACACAGCACTTGGCTCCAAGACTTCCCCTTTAGTACTGATGCTTTAATGTTGCTGTCGCTTATTCTACATAAATAACAACAAGGCACTGTAGACACATTATATATCTTGATAATGGAGAATTGCTTTGAAAATACATATATGTACAGTAAAACGCGGATTATCCGAATTAATTGGGACCGGGGTTGAATCCGATAATCGAAAATATTATCGAAAATAATATCAAGATAATATTATTAAAGAAAAACGAAGTGTCACTCATAGAATAAACTTCGTTAAGTTTAACTGGCACAGAGTGGAGTTGTTACATTCATGTGGAACACAAAAACAGACACTAAGACAATGCAAATAAAATAAAAAATACAAAACTTATTTTCATTGAAAAATTACTTGGTTTTATATTAGGCTACGCTGATTTTTAGGACTGATTCGGATAATTGGCGGTTTGGTTGATCGGCGTTCAGATAATATGTCTAAAATATTATAAATCTATAATGTGCTATTTATATTCTTCTACTTATTGATCCTCTCTTTATTGAACTTGTAAATGTATTTTTGGAGACTTCTATTTTAATTTCCTAATAGTTGTGGTTTTTGGGAAGTCAATTTAATTAATAGAACCTCTATTAATTCACTCGTTTTCAAATATCAATATTGTAAATTTTATGAAAGTAGCAACTCTTCACCATCCATTATCAGATAACAAATTTTGATCAATTATTAGAATTTGCATTCTTATCTTAAGTTTTCATGCGGTTGCTCCAATTAGAAGTGGAAAAAGTCGCACCTTGAATTTCATTGTTATACAAACTATCTTATTCGTGAAACATGAAATGTGATAAAAAGAATTCCGACTTCCGGGATATGAGAATGAGCGTTCAGTAACGTTCAGTTTGATTGCTTGAGTTATTTTATATTTTTTCAAGTTATTAAGCGGATCCCATTGCCTTATACTCCACTCAGTATAATAATTCGTACTATAGTGCCTAAATGAATACTCTATTATACTCATTCTAATACAAGAAAAAATTGGGATATTCACACTGAGCTAATAGATTAGTAACTCAAAAAAGATCGTTTTTCACGACAAATTAATTTTTATAAAATTGACTACTAATGTACTAATACCTGTTCCATTTAGAATTAAAAATCATTAATGTATTCAGCTTTATGAATGTATTTGCTTTTGCTGTTTGTCTAGAGCTGTTTGTTGAGCTTTGAATACTAATTCAATATGCTCGGTTGAGAATGATTTTCAATGATCAATGGATTGGGTAACATTCAGAAACTGTTGATCATCAGATTTGAACCGAACTTCAAACCTCTGAAACAATAGAAATCATTGAATCGTTACTGTTGGCGAACAAAAATTCTCTGAAGCTTTATAATTCAGAAGATCAAATTGGGCTATTGTGTTGACGTTTTGTTGCCTAGCATCAATTTATTTTTATAATTGGAGCGATTCTGACACACAGCCCACTACTCTTAACTGTATTTCATTCTACTTCTAATGGTTGCCAAATTCCGTACACTGACTTCTATCCCCCGCTTCCGCATATCTTCTACTTTTTATAACATTCACACAAAAAATATAAAAACAACCAGGACTCACTGTCTCTAATTATAACTAAGAGGTGTGCCAAGCCATGAGTACAATAGTATTCTTGAATAAAAAATCTAGGAAAATAAATCCATACAACGGTGTATCCAGGGCCCGATATGATATACTGTTCGAAAATTAAAATAAGTGCTACTTTTTACAGTTGATATCAAATAGTATTCTCTGAAAAAATTCTAAATAGAACTAAAAATAAAATTACAGTCCCTGCCATAAATAGTTGAATAATATTAAAATCAGTTCCAAAAGGAAAGTTGCCAAGACCGAGATTCAAAGCCCGGTCCTAGTGCTCCACAGCATTCATAGTACATTTGGAGGTTAAAATACCTATTTTTTTGCTCGTAACTTTTTTAAAAAAGTTCAAAATCAATAGGCTGCTTACTTTGTCTATGACGATATAGTAGTCCAAATTTCAAAAGTGTACGATCTTTCGTTCGTCATATATCATCATCATGCGTACAGACGGACAGAAGGACGGACAGACGGATACGAGTACGATCGCAATAAGGCCCTATCGGGTCCTTAATAAAAAACCTAATTAAGTTAATCCAATTTATAGTTGGAATTTCAATCCCCTGAAAACAAATTCAGATTATCAATGATGGAAAAAATGGATTTTATCCAATCAAAATTCTAAATCAATTGTTGTATTTTTCCATTATTTGAATCTTTCAACTTTTGTAATAGTTGAAGTTCCACTTCTGGAGCTGGTGTTGTGTAGTAATAAAAATTCCCAAGTCTTTCTGGATCATGGAAAATTGAGCTTAAAGCTAAAGTTCATTATTGTCAATGATTCCTTCAGTAATATAATTGTCATGTAACTTACATGATGAATGAATAGTGATATACGATTAGCGGAAAACGTTTGTCAAAAGTCAAATTTCTCACTTCATATGGAAATGAGCTTCCTTTTCCTGCTAATCAGTGACTTATTGAGCTTAATGATGATATATATCTGTATATATTATCTATTATATTATAATGAGCTCTCTGATATGAGATTCTATATGATATCAAACAAAATCAGTCATTAAAAGTAGAGTAATTTTGGAAAGAATGAGTTTTGGATTGGAACATTAGGTTATTGTCTGACTTCAACTCATGAAATATAAATTATACTGTTACTACTCTTACTATATAATAATTATGCTAATTTCGATTCAAATAGAACAAGAGGATGATGCTTGTGATTTCGTATGGGCTCATATACATAATATAACTCACCTTATTTTGGGCTCAGAACTTTTCCGTTTGCACTTTTTTAATATTAGGTAATGTAGGTATGCTAACAAAGTTTTAGCATAACTGATGTAATTTATTATGAATGTTCTGTTGATTTCATACTATTTTGATTGTGTGAAACCTTTTATTACATATTAGTAATATGCAAAAGTAACTGGATGAGATGGAGTTTTTCAATTGTAGATCTATAGCTATTACAATTTCCACATTAGATTAAACTTCTATGCTGAATTTATAGTCAATCCTCCTCTCCTGATCCTGTTTATAAGAGGATTTATCAAGCTGATGAAGATCCATTCAATTCAAATTCATGCTTTAAAAACGTCATCCTCTTCTTAGTAGGCCTACTACATTATTTTTTTGGGGTATTTCGAATACAGTTGAGGGAACGGATTTTGACAAAAACGGTCACTCCCGTCTTTCGTAGTAGACGGTCTGGACTGCCTAAAAACAGTCGTCATCTCTCATCATCACTTCTCTTATTACCCACGCACAAGGCTAGAGCTCATGTGGTCATCACCCTCAGAAAAGAACACAAATAATAAAAAAATTTAGGGATTTTTCCTCATTTGAGTAGCGTTGACATAGTAGATAGGAATGGCTCAAATAGGAATGGAATGGATAGGAAATAGGAATGGCCCACGGATATGAAATTGTTGAAGCAGGTGGGTTGAATAAAAACATTTTTGTATTTCGACAACAGTCCTCTCAGTCGATCATAGTAGTAGTAGGCATTCAATAATAATTTATTGTTCGCATTTGAATTCAGTAACAAAAATTATATACATCTTATTACAGTGATTATGTATCAACTTTATATAGTCACTGTATAGACTATAGACTATTTATAAACTTTATCATAGTCACTAAAATTTATATAGGCTACACCTACTCACATAAATGGTGTCTATCTAATTGTCTTGAACAAATTTGAATGATTAACAGACCAATATGACGAGACAAGCAAACATACTTACACGATATGCTTACTTAGAACATTAGGTAATACAATTCTCATGCACTGCCGAATTACCTCTGACAACACATTGTTAACTAGGTCATGATCGCATGAGCATCAGCGCAGTAAGTTCATTTGGCTAGAGGCGGTTAGTTATCTTCATCGCTTTTACTTTCATTGCTATGCTGCAACTCCCCAGAAGAAAAATGTTATTGATGCCGTTGAACAATATTATTGTTGGTCTGTTTGACCGCATGCGAACGTACTCGGGACCACATGTCGAGGTCTTTTGGACCTCTGTCTCTACGATTGCAGACGAAATTTGTGGCTGTGCTGTAGCCTACACAATCTATAGTAGTATTCAATGAGAAATTTAGTTCAACTTATACGTATTCGTAAATTTGTATATAAAAAATTCGTATATAGTTTTTTATCGGTCAATCGGTGGAGAGGATCCAACTCGAGTGAGTCACTTTTATATACAAATTTGAAATTAATGAGAAAGAGGATAGTATATCTCATGATGAACTACCCCCTCCCCCCAGCAAAAATCATAATCTCCGATATGAAAAATTGAAAAACTTATGCGATTGGAGTGATTAAATTCAACTTCAACTTGATGTATCGAACTAACAAGTAATGTATGAGCATACTATTGTAAAGAGAACAATCTATCTAAAGAGAGTCAGAATCAGATTCAGTAACGCTAACCAAATTACCAGTCGGCGTCATTGGTCTAGTGTAGTTTATAATATATTTACGCCTGGAAAAGGTCAGTTTTATACGATACTTTCCGTATCAGCTAGCATGCGATCTGTAGGATAAGAGTTTTAAATTTTTGATCGTGCCTGCATGAAAATCAATATGTCCCAATTGATCTTTTCTACTCTATAATAAGTCATTCTGTTCATTCAACTTCCTTCATGACTTATTCATGAGGATATTATGTTATTATCGAGATCGAATTGCTTGAGAAATTCTTTTGTCATTGGAAATTTGTAGGCTGTCGGACTAAAGCCAGCCTAACTGACCACTTTGAATAGCTTCTGAATAAAGTCATGTAGCCTATTAACATGGACTGAAACGTGTTATGAATAAACTATCGTTGACAACGGAAAATGTCCTTGATTCTTTCTGTACATTGAATAAATAAAACTTTGAAATTGGCTAAGAAAATTCATGCTAGAGCTGAGAAATTTGAATCACAAATTCATTGACATACAGTGTTATCGCCCAAAAAATAGCCTACTTTCCTCTGAAGTTTCGTTTCAATTATTTAAAAAGTTTATCCATTCACTAGTATTGCCGCATGATAACATCCATTCTTAATACTGTACAATAAAATTAATGTTGTATTGTGAAATATTAATTTTATTTTCTATTTTTCCAGGTGAGAAAATATTATTGCTGAACAAGTAAATAACATCATACAACAGTGCTGACAGTAAGTGAAGCCAAAAATAAATTTAGAATAATTTTATATAAATACCGTAGTTGAAATATATCTAGTATAATGCTTGAAAATTTATTTCAACTATCAATAATTTATTGATTATGTATCATGATTGAGCGTTTCCTAATTTCATCATTCATCAAGATACATGAATAAAAATAAAATTGATCCATGCTTTTTTTGTAGTATTTATTGTGGTGAAATTTTACTTTACAGAGTAACTTATCAACTTACAATAATTATTTATATTTAATTGAAAAAATGCTTATCAAGTTGAGAAAATATCATTGCTGAACAAGTAAACGTGAATTTACAAATACAACACTTGCTGATGACAGTAACATAAAATATAACACTGATGACATGCCAAAGTACAATTTAGTGAAGCAAAAAGTACAATTTACAATAATTTTATATCAATACCTTAAATATATCTAGTCCCATTCTTGAAAATTGGTATCAACAATCAATAGTCAATATTATGGAGCTCCATTTTCTGGAATTTTTGGAATTCAACTATCCTATCCAACTGCATCTATGGATGTTTTGATTTTGGAAGATAATTTTTCTATTGGTGCGTCAGTAGCAGAGGTAGTCAATGAACTGGTTACTCCCAACCTGTTCTCTTGCGTCATAGTTTGCTGTATCAAACCAGTTATATGCGTAGCTCGAGTTTTTCTCTCCAATTTTATTAGAATCGTTATCAACTCTGAACTCTTTTCAAAACATGAGATAATTACTTTGACTATAAGCCCTGAAACAATGATCTTTCGATCTTGGTCTTCTTGGGACTCTTACTTCTCTATAATTGCTCTGGAAATCTGTGAGCTCTGTTTCCCCGAAATATTCGCTTGGGGAAATGTTTGGAATGAATAAATAGGATTGTGTTGGAAATATTAGTATAGGAAGATGCATTCCATATATTGTTTTTTCCATATTCTGTATATTTTGCATGCACTCCATATTTTGTGGCCCATGTATGTTGTTACAAAATAAATCTAACAAGAGTAGATCGATTCCTTTATTTTGAAAGTGAAATGTTTCACCTGGAAATCCAATTATATTATAATTCCAAGTTATAGACAACATGGTTTTCTCATCTATTATTTCAATTTTCTTTAATACCATACAAAGTTAATATTAATTATGTTACCGTATTGTAAATAACTGTTGACCTCAAAAGCGGCTTTCATTGATTAAAATATATTTATTTTTAAATAAGATATTGTTATCTCATATAGACTGTTTCATACCAGTTTGAATATTATCAAATAATCAATAATCACTTCGTGATTGGAAATCACGTAGATTTCTACTTTCTTTGTAGAAGATTTTTACTTTCTTTCTATAATCTTTCTAGATTGCAAATAATGTAAAATATGAAACGGTAATGGGATGATTAAAGTATAAATATCTGCTTGGATTGAAAGGAATTTAGTGATTCATACATAACGAAGAGGAAAGTGTAGTATCTCTTTTAAATTTGGATCATTCCTCCCAAATAACTGGTGTGACCCCCATTAACCCCCCGCCCACCCCCCTTTTGTGACGCACGTGCCCAAGTGCACCACACACCTGACTTCAGCTAACTAAAGATGCTACGAACCTGCTCCTCAATAATTGAGTTATTTTTGAAAACTAGACTGGTGAGAACTAGTGACAGAGCTTTAGTTCGCTCAACCTCTGCGTGAGTGAGACTGCCAGATCTTCTTTTGGCCATGACAATTTGGCAAACCGTCAGACTGACCTGCTTACACTGTGATTGAGAGTAAATTGTCGCTGGTCAGTCAGACCTTGTTGTTCTCTTGGTGTGAGTTTGCAAAAAACGGTTATTAATTTTTCCTTGATGCAATCAGTAATGGAGCTTCCGTGGGTTGAGTGGTCAATGTATTATGAAAAGACTCTTCAATAATAATAACAATTGTCTTCAATGCTAATGACATGATTCTTCAGATTCACGACATTCTAAAATCATCTAGTTCAAATGTTATGAATTACACTGTGAACTATGTGAAAATCACATTAATTGGAATAGTTATAAAAATAGTATTACCGTATCCAAAAATTGGGTAACCAATGACTTTTGGGAAGCAAGCCCTCTCCAAGTTCCTCTCCAAACCCTCTCCAGAGTAGAAGGTGGACGAGGAGGAGGAGATGAAAGGATGAAAGGAGGAGGAGGAAGTGGGGGGGAGAGAGAGAGGATGAAAGAGTACAAAACAAAAGAGAGAAAGAGCAAGGAAGGAAGAGACAGAGGGTGGAAGACAGGGAAAGAGAGAAAAAGAGAATGATAAAGAGAGAGTCAGAGAGAAAAAGACAGTTTGAGATAGAGAAGAGAACATAGTGTTTGAGAGAATTATAAAGAGAAGGAGTGAGGGTGGAGGAGGAGTGAGGGAGGTGGAGGAGAGAAAGAGGAGGAGGAGGAGGAGACGAATCTGAAACCATTTCACATAGTTCAATAAAGTCGCAGTTTTGTGCGACCAGGGAAGTCCTAGTATTATAAAATATAAAACCATGACACTATATCACCTATAATAGTTTGTACGGAACTTTTAAATAAGTGGGAATGAAATCTACTAGTAAGCCCCGTGGGCTGGAGAACTCGCTTGCGAAATTCAAATTTGCTGCGGTGTCGCAGCGATGCCGCCCAGTGCAGTCGGTTGATTTTTTATCTAGTCTAGTTGGCCCTAGGAATTGTCTGACACGTCAAAAAGCTTTTAATATGCAAGCCTAAAGAAAACTACGAATTTTCTTATCATTATATTCCCCAAACTGACTGCCCGTATACGAATGTATAGTGATATTGAGAAGTTATCTTTTTTCGCCTCAAAAAGGACGATGGAGTCGGTTAAAAGGTCAACAAACCAAGAATATGTGTTTAAAATTTGAGTTGATTTATAAAGGCGTTTGAAAGTTATCGTCGAACATACAAATAAACAAACAAACACACAACGCCTCGAGCCTTGAGTCAAAAGTAAGAATTAACTCGCTACACTCGTTCAATTAAAATATTGTTCAATATATATTCACTTTTTCGTTTTATTGAATCGAGTGATACATTCGATGATTGTGTACATACACATTCAATGGTTTCTACTTATCATCCAATTTAATTCAATGTGGCATCTGCAACTGTAATCTGTAGAATTTCGTCTTGTGGAATCTTTCTCTATTTATACAGTGTTTCTGTTTGGGTGAGAGTTGCAATTTGTGTCATGAGAAAACTGAACTATTAAACATTCTTGAAATCTTCACCATTCGGAGTAAATCAACCAAAACCTACTCTTGGAGATTTGATTGACTTTCTCTAGGTGTATAGGTCTACTTTAGAGAAGCCATTATTGGTTTGGTGCGTAATTGAGATTTCCGTTGGTTTTTTTTTTATTGAAACCAATCAAAGCAATGTTCCATACTCCATCCTATACAGGCCTACTTTCTCAACTGCTGTGATCGAGCTATTGTTCTCATATTTTAAAGATTATTTTTGGGGGTAAAAGGAGGCATGTGCGTGCATGGAGAGTGATCGCACACTATTAGGCAACATGACTTATTAAGACAATTTATGAATTGTGGATTTATCAAATACGAATTCCAAATAATTACGCATTTTCACATAATTGTATGAATTAAGTAGTCAGTGGAAGTTATTGCATGACGTCAATCATAAAAAATTTAGCTCGGATCCAATCCTTTCATAAAAAGTGAAAAAACCCTATTCACTCACGTTTTCCCAGTACAGTAGACAAATAATGGCTCAATTGTGTAACTGTACGTAATATGATTTTCTGAAAATATAAAGCAATGGTTTTGAATTATTGCTTTTATATTTTCCCATTGCTAATTCAGTGAAGCAATAATTATTGTTTCTTGGCGGCGAAATGATAATTTCAATTGTTGACGATTTATCAACAGCTGATTTCAAGGTTGCGAAAATCATTGTTCTTAGATGACTTGGCGTTCTGTACAAAAATCGTAACTACACTGTGTCTGTCTAATGCACCGAGAAAGTGTGCAGAAAAGAATAGCGCATGTCAGATTAGTGTATCGCTCATGTAGTGTGAATCTGGCGGGCACTTTCACTTTTGAAAAATGACAATACAATCGTTATCAAGTTTATTACCTCAAGGGAAAGCTTCAAGTTCTTTAGTCATGGAAATTACTTTGAGTATGTACAGTGTACATTCTGACCAATCATGGTTCCCTCTTCCTGGTGGGCCACACTCTTTCTTCCTCTTCATGAATAATTTTTTCCAATAAAAAAGAAGAGGGGAATGATTCTGAATAATTGTATTTATTCCTTGTCATGAGGAGGCAATCAAATTAAGCTCTTAACTCTGCAGAAGTGAGCATCTGCACTTGTGTCTATACAGTCCACCTATGTATCTATCTATACTAACCATATTTGTATTCTAACGGCAGTCTATCCCCGTTCATAAAGTGTATTCTAGTCTTTTCAATACTTCCAACCGGAAGTGCCTAAGTCAGTTGAAGCTTGAAGCTCAAACTACAATGATATACTCAATAATCTTCAATATTTAATTCTGTTTTATAAGGCATTGTGGTGTGGGAGTGGGGTTAAGCACCGAAGGGTCTTGGACAAGGGAGGCACAACAAGGGTCGGGGGCTTTCCCGCGGAAAAACGGGGAAAATACAATTCAAAAAACTGTTTTTGTCTGCATTTTTTGTATAAAATTGTTACCTGAGTAACATTCATCTGTTCATTCTGTAAATATCAATTCATTATCAATTTTCCCAACTATATTGGGGCGCAAATTCTCAAATTGACGCCTTCATGAAAATTAATACAATCTACTCCTCCAAACTTTTCCTGCTTGAAAAACGTGTTAAAACTGTTAACTGCTTCATCAATAGTTCCATAATCTGATAGTTGTTATTTCTTGAAATAAGAATTTACCTGTAGACCCGATACAAATTTAGTAACGGTTTCATCGATAGTTTCATAATTTTGAGTTGAGAATTTCCTTTTACGTTACAATAATTCAGCTCTTAACTGTTTCGTCGATTGTTCTACAATGTGAAGTTGAATTGAAAATTTTTGTTTAAATCTGGTACAATTTTTGAATTGAATTTGTTCTTGTTTGATGTGTTTCATCGATAGTCCTGTCATTGTTGTGTGCTGGCAAGTGAGTTGAGCTGTTTAGTAGGCGGGTCCATTAGTCTATTGTGGTCGAGCGGCCGTCAGCTGCATTGAAGCGGCAGCGGCAGTCCGCGAATATTTTGAGGCCACGACCTCCTTTCGGTGCGAAGAACTGTCTGTCTCTGGTCTCTGCCGGCCATGCACCGCCTGCACTAGCCCCGGTCCGGCTATAACAGCAACCTGTTGCCAATTTGTTGGAGTAGGGCTTTGCTTCGGCATTTCTTACTTCTCTACTTACTACTGAGAAATTCTAGTCGAGAAACAATAAATGGAAACGAAGATCTAGGTAATAAACAGAAAGCATCTCGGACTTGGTTATGTAGCGGCGTCCTAGTCTGACTAGTAGGCTAATCATCCAAACAGACAAATAAGTGGTTCTGGCTGTAAAGACCGAAAATAATCAAGTTTATTACTTCTACAAATCTCTTGATTTTATTTGCTTTACGTGTCCCTCGTCCGATAGAAACGAAATCTCTTATCACATGATCACATCGATAGAAGAGTTTCAGTAGGCTACTTACGAGTAGGCTACAGGCTACAACAGATTGCATTAAAAGTAGCTTCTTTTATGCCTATGCAGTCGTTCCATTCTCACATTTCATTCCTCTTCTTTCAATAGTTTGTATAGACTATTCTTCCTTTTCCGAAATTCAAATATTCTTTCACACCTTATCTCAAATGAATACAGATGTTGATCCTCAATATAAGCAAATGTGGCACAGCTCTTCAAGAAAAAATGCTTCTGAAACTTGAATTATAGAAAAATATAGATCTACTTTTTATCGTCTGATCAACCTTGAAAATTAATAATCAGAATTATTTCCCTTTGTTATTCATGCGACTCACTCTGACATTTCACTTCTCATCCGCAGTGGTTTAAAAACGTTTCTTTCAAGAGTTTCTCTGTTTATAGACTACTAATCCTTTCATTTCTTGTCCCCCACCCTCAAAGTCAAATCAATAATTGGTCCATTTACCTTTTTAATATGTAGCCTAATCCTATCTATCAACTATTTTTTTTAAATAAACTAAAATTTGTTAGTATTTTATTACCAATTAAACTAGCGTAGCTTGAAGCCAATTAAATTACCTTACGGTAGACTGTACTCATTGCAAAAACTACATACACACATCCTTACAGCCAATAATTCACGGGTGATGAACAACATAATTAGAGATATTGTTTGCGTGCTGAAAATCTCAACCTTGGATAAGTACTTGACGTTATTGAAATGCCTCCTCGTGATTATTAAGAAATCCTTTGGGAAAACTAAGCAATAAACATGTTTTAAGTTGGATAGGGATAAAGATAAAATGGGAAGTCAAAGGGTTTATAATTATAAAGATTTGTAGATTTGGAAACGAGTGGCAACAACCATTATTCTGTAAATTATTGATTTAATTTATAAAATGAATCATGTTCGGTTTTAATCGTGGAAGTTTTATTTCAATAATATTGTTGCGTCCAAGTAGCGTACCCCCGCTACATAACATCACCTGCATAACAATCAATTGCAACCGTACTGTAACTGTACAATAACAGCAAATGGTTGGCAATTGAATATATATTATTAGTCAATAATAAGTACAGTATTTTGCTTACACTACCGAGTATTGTATTATAATTATCATATCTTAAACAGGTCTGAATAATTACCCTTGTTAATAATTTGCAAACTAATTAGAATTTTGCCAGTTTATTCTGTAAACCATTCGACCGGCTTCACCTGTTCTGTTGTCCTACTATTTTCCATTCACCGTCAGTTCTCATTCCCAATGACGTCTTAGGAGTTGGTCGACGATCGTATCTTGCCGTATTTCGTTGGGAATTCACTCCATCGCTAGCAACTTCCTTATATAATAATCGCTTTGCTGTATACCGGCGTAATCATCCAGGTGGCATGGTATAGGCCTCCTAATATTATAGATATATATTATACTATACTACTATACATATATACTACTAAGCAGTGTATACAAAAGGCTCTACTACGCATGTAACCCGATTCCTCTCAAAAGAACCGGTTGGGCCCGCGCACTCCGAATATGCGGCTTAAATAGTACCAGCTGATCGAGATAGAGTGCTCTAGCGAATTCTCCTGCAAGCTCAAATTTCAACGTTGTTGCCTTGAACATTTTTCTTTTTGTCTGGAATGAAGTATTGGTAGTGAAAAAATGACATAGGTACTAAATTATGTAAAGCACTAATATGTATCAACAATGCTGTAGGCGGTTGTTCGGATGTGTAGCAGTTGAGTGGTTGATGTGACTCCTAAAAAATAGTTGAGAAAAAATGCGGAAGAAAGTGAATGTCCTTATTTGATTGTAAAAAAACAGATGAATTACAGTTTTTGAAATGACAACATATACATGAATTAATTGTAAGCATAATTCAATAACCTTTAGATTGTCAAAAGCTCAATCTAACCCAATTCAGGTTTACAAATTAGGACTATATATCTCTTTATTGATAAAGTACAAGTATTAAACAACACTGACTCATAAATCAAGTTACAAATTTATTCAGCTTATTACGCAAAGTTCAATGAAATCACATCACCCTAGACATTTCTCTGATAATGTTAACGATAATTTTCTTATAATTCTTTTATTTATTTCACTGATGATAACTTAAAGTAAAACGTCGCTGTTCACGTGCTGGCTTTTTTAAGATAATTTTCATCCATATCTTCTCTCATGTTGAGTTTGAGAAAGTGTATCAGCTTAACCTTAGATAAGTGATAGGCCCAATCATTCATTCTAATAATTGAGAGACGATTCTGTAACTTATATTGAAAACTGCTGGCGTAATAAATTCAACGAAGTAGTCAACTCGTTTTTTATAGAAATTATCGAAAATAGTTTTTTTTTCAAAGTCAAATGTTTGATTGCTATAATCTACAATTTACTGGCAAGAGAACATTTAAAATTGATTACAGCATCCTGGTTATCATCTAACAACTCATGAACAAAATTGAGTGAAAAATCCGTGATCAATGCTTAGCCTATATTTTGAAGGGTTATATCACAATCTTTCACATTCAAATTAAAAAGTCTTTCAATGCGCAAATAAATTAATTCTTTTGTTACTTTTTCTCCAATTCTTTGTTTAAACAATTTTTCTATAGAATCACTGATGAGGATCAACTCACGAAAGTGTAATAATTTGTGATACAGCCAAGATACAGCCATGAAGTGAAGATGAATTTCGCAACAGAATTCGTCCAAAAAATTGAATTCAATTGATACATTGTTATTGAGAGCCTTCCGAATTACGTAATGCTTTACGAAGGCTTTCAAGGCTATTGTTCTAAGTTGATGAGAATTTTGGGGAATAATCAATTACAGTGATTATCAATATTAATATAATTCTTCCAACCCTGCCCACTTCTATAGAATTCACATAACTATGTTCACGTGAAGCATTTTCAAACAACAAAGTTATACAAGTACAATTTAATTCATTAATTAGTTATTTTAATTCATTCCTCAGCAATGAATTTGATTTTGTTTGAAAACAATTAAAAAATTTCTAATATTATAATTTCTCTTAACAGATATGAGAAAGGAGAGAGATGTATTGAATGAACTGAATGATTGTATGAATGAACTGTAGAAAAACGCTTGCTTCTCATAGCCTTAAATAAAATTGTTCAAGAAGCAATAATATTCTTTTGGAATTTCATTGGATGGCACCACAAAAATTTTCAACTTTTTTAGAACAGTAGGCTAGAGTTGGCATTAAAATCGCTGACATGGATTACGCCTCAATTGTCTCCAATTTCATTACGCACAACAGTGTATTATGAGAGAACATGTCATCGCCCATATCATGTTTTAAGCTTTCATTATACAGTGTGGTTTTGAAAAAATATAACTAATATTGATGATAATGATTATTAAGCTCTTTATCTAAGATGCTTTGCATTTCCCCACTTGACATCAGTCTGGGCCTCCTACAAAGTATCTTCCAGCTTTGGCTTTCTTTTGTATGAGCGGCTTCTCCTCTACCATTTCAGGAGTTGAATGATAATTTAATACAAGGACAGATGTATTCTATAGATCAAGATATTTAAAAGGCGCACCGCACCAGCTTTCACTTCTCTTGAATCTCCTGGGATAACAACCTGTAAGATCTCCCTACTCTTCAAGCATCTCTACTGTCTCTCTTCCATCTATTCAGTCATCTTTTCTTTTTCGTCTCACTTATTTCCCTTCCTTCAATCTTTTTCTCTCTCGATTCTTTACTGACCCCTCAAGTCCTATTGCTCTCAGAGATAAATCTCTGTCTCTCTCTCTCTTCCTTACTCCTCTACACTTTCTACATTTTTCAACCATCTCCTTCTTTCCAATCCTCTCTTTTTCCACACTGCGATGTCAGGTAGTTGCGTGAAGAATTATATAAAAGAAGGAACGAGAAAGTACACGAAATAGCTTTAATATAATGTGGCATTTTTATGTTTTTACAATGGGTCGTCAGTAACCGTGATAAGATTTTCCTTCTTCTTTCGTGGAGTATTGGTGATTTTTGCATCAAAATATCCATTTCCTTGAAATGAATAGAATATTGAAAGATAGAAGGTTATATAATATTATAAATATAATATCATAGTTAAATAATATTTAAATGCGGTGTCATATGATGAATATCGCTGGTAATTTGGCTTCAGTTCATAGGCCTTTTTAATTTCATTTGTGGGGAATTAATTCCTTTCTCATTACATGACTGAAAGGTGATTGGAAATATATTTTTTTATTTTCTATACCAGTGGTTCTCAAACTTATACCCCCTTATACCCTCAAAACGTTTCAAGTACCCATTCTCAGTTATCGATACCAAGTCAACATGTTCCCACTCTCTCACTTAGCTATTGGGTAAACGAATGGTTACACTATCATAATTTCAACTCACAGTTAGCACCGCCACAATTTGCAGATTTTTAGTGATTATTGGAGTTTTTCTTATTTATTTCAAGTATTATTTAACAACTTTTTTGTTGGCCGGCAGCGTACCCCCTAAAACTTTCGCGTAGGTATCCCCGAGGGGTACGCAACTAGGCATACCACAGATTGAGAACCACTATTCCACTATTTGATAACCACTGTTTTGTTATACCGAAGGCATATATAATAATTGCTATATCCAAATAGTATTTGTGCAGTCCTCTGTACAAATATTTTATCGATCATTCTCAATGGCTGGGGATGCACTAATCAACAATTATTTTTCAATAACAGTAATACTGCGGTGCTCATGGTGTACTGAGCAAAAAATAATGGAATTGAAGTGTTCCAAATAGAAGCTATTACCTAGGCTACATCAAGTCATGACTGTCATTTGCTTATTTCATCTCGAATTGAGTTTTTCATGTGAATTCGAAGGTCAACAGTAGCCTATCTTATTTTGTATAGTGAACTACTGATCATTAATATTTATTCTCTTGAATTGTTATCTACAGTGTAACTAATTGGAGCGAATTGGCAAATGAACATAAAGTGATTGTAATGAAAATTTAGAGATAAGGGAATAAGTAAGATTGCTTGAATCTTCACAGTGGGTTATGAAAGGCTTAAAATGGTTCATATTAATATAAGACAATGGAAATTTATTTACCATTTTCGTATTTTATCAACAATTTCAAGTATACCCTAGACGCTGTATTTTGAAAGAACTGCCAAAAACGAAAGAAACCGAAGAGAGCCGATCCTATCAACAGCTGGCGAACAGGAAACAGCTGACCGTCTTTTGGTTCATGAGTTTCCATGCAGAGCGCAGTGCAGTCAGAGCTTTCTGTTTGCAAATTACAGGACGGACGTATTTTTGCCACTTGCCAGTCGCCAGGCCAGAAGGGAAGAGAGGACAGTGCTGTCTTTCTTGTCTCTTTGTGCCTGTCTACTCGTGTGTGTCTGTGAGCTTCTGACCATTGTGTGTTGTCCTTGAACATCAATACATTGATGTCGCAGTAACAAGTAATTAGTTTAGTATTTAGTGAATAATTGACATAAACTTATAATATCTCACACCATGGATACATCTGGGGTTCATCTGAGAAGTTCCACACTAAAATCAGAAACCGTAAGTTCAGTGACGTAGAATTTAAGGTTACAATGGCTGCAGCACAATGTTACTTTCTCAGCTTGGAAGGTTATCTAACTCGTTTCTTTGCCGAAATGTTCCATTCAGAATTCAGATGTTTCTTGGAAATTGTTCGATTCCAAAATTGAATTGCCCTGCTCTGGAATAACTTCTCATATCAAGCACTCTATTGACCTTCAATTGTATTTAGTATTTGAGAAAACGAGTTGGTGAATATAAAAGTTTGGCGTAGTTGCTGACATTTCATCGTTGAAACGTTTCTACACAGTCTTATTAACTTTCATTGTTGTCTTTTCCCCGTTGAGTATATCAACGTATTGTTTTCTAGTACTGAAGTACCGTTAGTTCACTTTTAAGTTATAACTTCGACGTTCTAACTTGAACTTGAACTCAACGACTGAGAACAAAATCTTGCTATTGCCTTGAATAAAATCATTGGTGAAACACGATCAGTGGGATTCATACAAGTAGCTATTTTTACTTGAAGGCCTTCATGTATTGAATTTAAGTTAATTACCACACGCCGGTATTTAGTTTTTTTTTTCTCAAGAATAACTTGACTTATCCTTAATTTTGTTGATAACTGGCTCAATCATGATTGTATAAGTTAACAAACTACTAAAATTAAATGCAATATTAGGCTGTGACAGAATTTCACTCTTCAATACAAGCATTTTTTTATTTTTTTGACGATTGACCTGTTTTTAATTCTAGAACTCTTTTTCTATTTTCAGGATGACTTTAGCAAGGACTCTTCAGAAGCTAAGGATGGCCTGCTCACACAAACCGATGTACAAAACAAGAAGAGTTCGAAGAATACCTCTATGGATTGTGTGACATTGCTAAGTTATGAAGATGCTCCCAGCTATTTGCAATTCAACCCATACATTCTCAATGGCTATCGAGGATATATGTCCACAAAAATGTGCTTGGAAAGGTATATAGATGTTTCTTAAGACCAATATGATTCCTTTTAATTTTTTTAAAAATTATTAAATTTTTATTACTATTATTATTGAAGTTTCAATAGATGAGTCTTCGAATTATTCTTCTACTACATTCACTAAAGAAAAATAACATTCTTTCTTGAAAAAATCAATTCAAGGAATTCTTTCATTTCACCACCCACTAGCAGGATACTTACTAGGGGTGTCAATCCCGGGTCTGATTTTCCATCCCGGGATTTTGGGATTTTTCAATATCAATCCCGGGATTACAAAAATACCGTTGTAGGTGGATAAAAAAGATCGTTTCATTTCAATTATAACTTTCTTCATTGTGTTGAAAAGTTTCTCTATATGAACAAGAACACATTACAGAAGTATTAATTCAATTTGGAATTAAATGGAGTGAACTGTTTGAAATAATATAAAACAAACTTCTTTTTATCATTTTCTTAATTATAAAAAAGTTTTCATGGTTTATTGAATTGTGAAGATCAATCATTTCACTTGAGGATAGAAGAATGAAGAATAGAATCTCTTAGTTTTTGGCAGTGG
Organism: Laodelphax striatellus; assembly: GCA_017141395.1. Lineage (NCBI taxonomy): Eukaryota > Metazoa > Arthropoda > Insecta > Hemiptera > Delphacidae > Laodelphax > Laodelphax striatellus. The sequence continues at coordinate 21,326,544 of CM029530.1, forward strand.
AATATTGGAGAGTTCTGAGTCTTATACAAAAAATAGTAACACCGATAAATGCATCGTAAATGAATACTGTGTTGCGATAGGACAGCGTAGCGCCTTCCAATCTGGCAGCCATGCTGTTGTGAACAAAATCTTAATACATTGGGCCATAATTAAGAATCATTATTATAACCATGGTATTTATTTTATGTTGTTTATAAGCAAAAATTTAATTATCTTATTATGGTTATAGGATGAATAAAATATTGGCAATTTAGGTATTTTTGTAATCCCGGGATTATTCACCGCCAATCCCGGGATTTCTAGGTATCAAAAATACACCGGGATTGACATCCCTAATACCTACCTACTTTGGCATTAGGCTATTTGGATTGTTACTCCTCAATTAAAATAAGTTATGCATTCAGGTAATACGCAAAATCCTTTGGAATTATATCTAGTAGGCTAGTTGTGACAAAATGTTATATTCTGACAAGATTTTCTCTAATTTCGAATCAAATGACGAACAAACTTTTTAACGATCTTCTGAAGTGGCCTAACTTATCCTAAAATTCTTTAATTTGGTTCTTTTATTGCAGCATGTTTTGGATGACAAATGAAACAATCAACATATGGAGCCATATTTTCGGATGGATGCTGTTCTTGGGTCTCACTCTGTATGACTTGTGCTTACTAAATATTCATGCTTCATTCACTGACAAATTCATTGTCGGTCTGCTTCTTGGATGTTTCCAGGTAATTATAGAAGCATTATGTTGATCAATTCTATTTATTTTAATATTGCCTTACTTACGCTCTCAATAGAGAATCCATCGCTCGTATTGTCACTTGATCGAATTTCAATTGCTATTCTAAAATAAAACTAACTTTTCTGAATTTTGAATGTAATTCAATCGCAATTATTCCCACGAGTTGGTGATTGAAGAATTTAAAATTTTCATATCAGAAACTTTGAAAATAATATCTACTTGATGAAATTTAGTACCGTAACAATATTATTAAAGTGATGAAAACTCTTCCCAATTTCATGTTTATTATGTGTCTGTATTCACTATCATTATTCTCTCTTTGAGAATATTCAATAAAAATTACGTAGGTACATCATAATATTATTTCAATAGTAAAAATCAATGTCATCAACGTACTTGCTCAAGCTTCAGTTGTTAATTTGTCTGTAAATTTTTCAATTGTAATTTGGAGTGCCTCTCCATTTATTCGCTTTGAACGACTCATCGAATATTTACATCCAATAGCTTGTTGATTATTATAAAACGTCTTTTAATAAATATTTAAATTTTTGTTACAGATCTGCATGGTGATGTCTTCTCTGTATCATATTTTCTCCTGTCGCTCAGAAGAGCACTTCAACTGTTTCCTGTCCTTTGATCTTCTAGGCATAGCTCTCAGTATGCTTGGGATTTATATGACCGGTGTCTATTATGCTTACTGGTGTCACAAGGTTGGTAATATTCTTGATATCTATTCATTTAATGAGTAAATGTGGAATTGAACTCATAGTCTTGAATAAATTTGAAACTTTATAGAATGCCAATATGCTGCGTGAATGAATTCTCTAAACTACATCTTTTAAATAGCCTAACGATTAACAAACTACCATCTGAACATCCTACTGTTGTCTTGAGACCTCAATTTTCATAGCTGCCTATCCACATAGCTGTATATCTTGTCCTTCTCCACTCGACCCCATCCACATAAATCGAAAAACACCTAAATCAAATCTCTTATATGTATAATTTGATTGTTTATTTAATACAGTAATAATGTTATACTTGTCATTGATTTTAGCCCTTCCCAACTTTGAATATTTTAAATCTCTTAATTTTGTTGCTATACGACCAAATTTTTTACGTAACTGACATTGGATTAAAATTTCAAATGACTGAAATAAAATATTTCCATCATTGATTGAATCATTTGGCATAGATTCTAAGATAAGTGAGATAATACTTGGGAAGTGAGGGAGTGAGGGAATACTTGGGAACTAAGGGAAGTGAGATAATACTTGATGTTCAACTTCCTCGAGAGATATTGAAACGTAATTGTCAACCACTTCAAAATACAATTAGAAGATAGAAGTTGAAATAGGTGAAGTAGAAATTGCAAAAGGCAACTTACTGACATTGATTGGTATTGCCAATGTTTTTAAAAATGTACTATTCAGAAAGAAAATTATCAATTTTATTCACTATTGATATCGTCAATTTTTTTCCAGGGGTGGCAGACCTTCTACCTGTCATCTGTATGTGCAATTTTCTTAGTAGCGATGGTTCTCCAACTTCCCAGTCTCAAGGTCGATGATAACGTGAAGTTGATGGTTTTCGTGATGTGGGCTGCCTATGGAGTTGTTCCCACATTCCACTGGACAGTCATGATGGGAGGACTCGAAAACCCTGTTGTATCTGTGAGTATTTTATCACTGGAATCTGCTGAATGAATATTGTAAGCAAGATCAATAAATATCATTCACTTATGGCGAATGATTCAAAATGTTTTGTAATTACTTGCAATGAGTAGTCCTATATATTCCTGAATGTAGGAGAATTGAATCTAAAAATATTGCTAGGAATATGGGTAACCGGGGATATATCACGGTTATGTCAATACATGAAACCCCTCCCCAGTAACATACATTGGTGGCTGGTGGCACTTGAATACTACAAGCAGTTGAATATTTTTTAAAAGTTTTGCTTCTAGACTCCCCACTGTTCATATTTATCTCATTTTACTGTACAGAATAAACAGACGTGCTTCACGACGTAAACATTCTAAAATGTCCTTAAAATCATTATTCAAAGTGGTCCATCCATTCTTGTGTTGTTTCTGCTAGTAGATTTGAGTTGATTATTTAATCCTAGCCCTAGGTGAAATTCAAGTTATTGATAAGTGACTTTCTGTTTCAGCTCTTGCTTCCGAGGGTGGTTATTATGTATGGAATCATCGGGCTGGCCTTTTTCATTTACATTACGAGAGTTCCTGAACGATTTTTCACTGGTAAGCAAAATATTAATCTTTTACATCATGTGCAATTTGTTTGAATTACTTATTTCATCTTTATTGAATAATTGCTGTTTTATCGATAAAAAACAACAAAACATTCTCCTCGCTCGGAAAAATTAACAATTTTTTGAATTTTTATGAAAATATGGTTATTCATTGAAACATAGCAGTAACCAGAGGGCTTAATTTGTGACGGTACGCCCCAGTACGCCGTACCGGTACCTCTGAAAGGAGGGAGAGTGAGAGAGAGATAGAAATAGGGAAAAATACTGCTTAAATTAATGTTAACAGAACGGGTTCTTCTGCAAGAACGTTTTGTCATTGCCATTATATTTTTATTTTTACTTTGGTAACGTAATTTTCTTTTTTTTAAGAAGTCGCTATTTTTAAACCTACTTGCTACTCCTATAGTAGATAATTTCAATTTTCTATTAAAAATATGGAAAAATGATCATAAAAATACACAACTAAAAGCTTTAAAATCACTCTAAAAACGTGTTTTGAGGTGTTGAAATTTCATTTTTTCCCGGGGAGGACCCCCGGACCCCCCCGTTTGGCTGGAGGCAAGCCTCCCCAGACTCCCCCTAGGTTCTCCCCTCCGCACCGGAACCTTTAATTTTACAAATTAAGCACTGGCAGTAACCATCTAAATTGTGAATAGACAAACAATTTTATTTTAAGAAATATCAAATTTAGGTGTTAGGGGGTTTCTATTCTTAATCGTGTTATCAGTGTGCCGTAGGGTATTTGAATTGAAAATTGATATTTACATTAAAATTCCATTCAAGTGGCCGATATACGTTGAGCGATAGATAAAGTTACACATAACTCTATGATATTGTCAATTTTACTATATTGATCACTTTGAATTGCAGCAGAAATTTACAATATCATAAAGTTATCTCAATTCCAGAGAGGTTCCGCAACATCAACATTATTGTTCTACAAATTTTATTACACATTCTTGTCTTCGGGTTCAAATTTTATACTACTCTGTACAATATTCAAGTTGTGAAATTTCATTATTACCAAGATTGATTCAACATTTTTTCTTATCAAACGGGAATTTGTATTCCATACTACCATTATCATTAAATTTAAAAAGTAGCTTTCTATTGGCTTTTTGTTGAACCATGAGTTTTCTAGATATCGAGTAATTGCGAAATCTCCTTCCTTGTCTTGTTAGTAAGTGCCAATATGAATTATTAGTTGGTGGCCAATTTATTAATGGAGTTTGATTTGATTGCTGTAGGTAAAGTAGACTACATCGGCTCGTCTCACCAGCTGTGGCACCTGTTTGTTGTGATCGCTCTCTACTACTGGCACAACACGGGCATCAAGTACATCGAGTACCGCATGAACCACGGCTGCGCTCACGACATGCGCTTATGATCGACAATCGAACGAGAACAAAATGACAATCATTAAGTGCAATTAGTGCTAAAAGCCAGGCACAATGGTTTTCAACTACAATATTTTTCCAGTCATGACACTGAATTATATTAGTAAGGTAAATGCAATTTGTGATGTTATGTCTGAAAGTACGTTCCGAGTCAAATGTGCTTGTATATATATTTTCAGTGTGCTGTGATCAAATATTCGAAGTAAGATAGTGTAAGGGTTACTGTTACTCTAGACTGTATAAAGTATTTGCAAATGTTACACCAATCTCAGTCTTCTGTGAACTCTGTATGCTTGCAGCCTAGAATCTTAAATTGTTGTTACAATTGTAATCCTGTGCTTATAAAACTTCAGGAAAGACAGTCGTAATGCGTGTCGCTGTCCCACCGGACAAAAGACAGTGACCGCAGACAGCTGAATAGTAGTCTAGAATGTAGAATTGAAAAGCTCAACACTGATCCAAAGCAACCTTTTATCAGTATTCATATCTATTTCGTCTGAACATTTCTCGTTTCTCTTGACAGCATCCTCTCATTCGTGTCCTACATATCTGCTGGCGATTGATCGGTCCACTAGCAATCGTCAGCATTCATCTAAGCTTTATTTAATAGCATACAATGTACTAGTATTGTATTGAGTATTCTATTCCTTAATAGGTTGCGTTCCTCAACTATTTAAATATTATTCAATTAGAATTGTGAAACCGAACAATACTAGCAATTTATTTAATTTATTTGAATGAATGTATCGCATCGTGCAACCTACAGTTAAGAAACAAGATAACTAGAATATTGTGGTAGTATTCTCAAAATATACTACTTTCAAAGTGGCTCCATAGTTGTACAATAATTTGTCAAATTATCAGTTGAATTCAAATATTATTGATTGAAGTAAAGTATAAGCAATATATCTGTATAATGATAATGATTATTAGAATTTAGTTTTATAGGAAATTTGATGCTAAAAAATTGATGATTTCATAACATGAATGAATTATTCTTCAAACTAAATATTTTCTGACAAAACATAATCAATTTTCTCTATTCCGATAAGTTTAATCACGTTTCACTTTCCCCATATCTTATAGATGAACAATATTTTGTAACTGATAATTTGCCAATATTATTGGATGTAAATCTAATTCTAGATTAAGGAATAATTATTATTCGAAAAGTAATAGAAATAAATTATATATTTTTAGTGCATATATGCAAGAATAGAGTACAACGGCTAGAATAGTTAAAAACTAATCAATTGAATTGTTTGCGAATACTTTTCTGATTCGAAATATCATTGATGTTCATAAATTGAAATTTTCTATGTATCGTTTGTAATTCTAATATTGTTTTGTGCCTAAATTATAAATAGCATTATTTATCTCTACAAAGGAAGGTTTTCTTTGCTTTGCTAGAAAAAGCTGTGATAATGGATTAATTTTTTACATTCAAAATAAAATTTATTTTCAAAGCGTATATTTCTATTATTTTCTCAACACATTCACATCCTCTTACCAAACATTAAAAATTTGTTTCCAGCAGGCGCTTCAAAGACTATTTTAATATAGCTCTAAATAAATATTTCAAATTTATATAGGTTGCTATAATGTGTATTTTTGAAATAATATCTATAATTTCAGTATTCATAGTGCGATACAAGGGATCAAAGTAGCAAGTATTATACAATTTACAATATAATTATATAGTAAATTAGAATTGAAAAATTTCTTCATCCAGGCATCTTCGTTTTTTCCATGATTCCAAAATCCATTTATCACTGACAATAGATATTCGCTGCCCAGTGGAGTTACAAGTTGATCTCAGCTTATCCAATTCATCCAACGCACTAAAGAAAAAATGAAATAACATTAGAAATTGATAATTTAAGATTTTTAAGTATTCCATAAAAATTTGAATAAATTAGGTTGCATTATAAACGTTAGTGAGAAGGAAAAGAGTCTCCCAAATGGAGACTTAACTTGTGGTGGTGTATCATGGGAGTTAATTACCAAAACGATGTAACTGATATAAAATAGTGAATTGTTTGTAAAAAATGGAGATTTGTTAACTTCAAATAGAAAAGTATCCGTCACAAACTTGAATGGCCTTGAAAATTTTGGATTAATCAACTATTAATAAAAAAACAAAAACCATTCTAAATTCATTGACTCTAATCAAGTCAAGAGTAGAACGAATTATAAAGTAATTATTGAAAAATAAAACGCAAAAGTTATGAGTTGAAAAAAATAATAAATTTTGCAAGTACATTGTTTTTAGGTACCTTGAATGAAGAATAACATTCGATATCCTCTCATCAATTTCATTTAAGATTGTTCCCCCTAAGAATTTGAATTTGATTGCAGCAATGTTCAACGGGTTTACAAATCGGCTTGAATCTTCAGGCTGCGGAAAGAAAGGTTGTACAAGTCATTATCATAGATAAAAATTCCAACATTTTCCACACTTACCTATAAATTTTTGTGACTAGACAATATTGAACTAGATAAAGAAACTTCGAAGGCACATTTAAAATAATCTACAGTATCAAAATATGTCTTATTATTTGATACAGGCTGGTTATATTTTCACAATATACAAAAAAAATTACAATGAACAAAATTAGAGGAGGACTGAACTGAATAACAATACGGTAATGAATTGGATAGTGATGATAAGATACGTATCGTTGATTTATTACACCTCCATATAATATCAATTGAGAAAGAGGAGGTAATATTGGTTTTTTCAGACCCAAGAAAAGGTTTGTGTGGAATCTTATATGCACGATTTGAGACAAGAAACAAAGATAAATGCCATATTCCAATGTAGGAATTTGAATATTATCACTGTATTTTCACCTTGTTTGTAAATCAGAATCTCACTTTTGAGAAAATTAAACTTTTCTCTCTTCGCTCAATTTCAATAAAGTAATTCACAATAAAAATATAATTCATAATCTTAAATGAATATATTATTATTTATGAGTTGATTAATTTAAGATAACCATGAAAAGGATAGATTGAAGTTAAAGTGAATTGAACAACAATCAATAATACAGAGTGATTTTTTAGTCATGTTACCCTGTAGGTGTTAAAGTGAATTGTGAATCCTCCTGTATTATATTATTTATAATTAGTTTTAAGCTCTAATATAAATTTGTAGTGTGAATTCATTACTTACTACGTCTTCAAATCTGATTGTAAAATTGTCATGAATTTGTGCAGTTCTTTTCTATAATAATAAGGATCGTGAATTAGATTCCCAATTATTCGATCGGCAATCTTTTCTAGACAAATCTTTTACATGTACGTCTGAACCCTGAATAACTACAACGAATATCGACGACTAATTTGCTACCAGGTTACTGAAAGGCGGCCAACATTTGCGAGATATGGCTCTTCAAAGTTCATGTACATCATAAGCTGTTATAATTCTCGCGGAAATCCAGTAGCAAAAATCATGAAATTAATAAATCGTTGATTGGAAAAATAGTTCAATGTTCAAGTAAATAAGACATAATATGCAATAATATTTTGTATCATAAAGATAACTTCAAAAATGTAATTTTTGTTATAAAATGGTTATAATAAGCTTTATTATTATTATTTTTATATTTTATCACTGAAATTTCAACACGATAGATTTCAAGTCAACACAATACTTTCATGCAATTTTGAGATTAAGCTGCAGTGAGTTTACGTGAAACAAAGCCAGACTATATGAATATCATTCTACAATCAGGATGCATCGGTTCTACTCCAAAATCGTTTCTAGATCCGCCACCGCCTGTCAATGTACCTGTCAATGTAGGAGAAATTTTAACCTGTCGATGAATCGGTAGTTCTATCCAAAAGTGACACACGGTAGTGGCAGTGTGAGTTGATTAACCCTGTGTGTGTGTGTAACATTCTGTGTGGATTCCAGTCATCTTATGAATAATGAATTTCTACCAGAACAACGGATTTTCTGCAATGAGTTTTTGTGGTCGAATAATAGTTCAACAAGGTTCATGGCCTCCAAGGTCGCCAGACTAAGACCTGATTAAGTCAGAGGTCTTCAAAAACAATCCTCACAATATTGATGAACTTAAAGCCAATATTACAGACTTAATCACAAATGTTTCCAGTGCAACTCTCAAAAAGGTTTCTGTTAATATGGTGAAAAGAGTCAGAGCGTGTATAACCTCAATGGGTGGACATTTGAGCATATTCATTAATAATCTTTAACTAATAAATGTGAGTATTAAAATATCAGATTTCTGTTTTATATAACAACTATACATTGTTATTACAACTAAATTTCCGTTATGTAAATTACATTAGAAATTGGGTAACAGGACTAAAAGATCACCCGTAGTAGTTGAGAAAAGAAGTATAGATAGAAAAATTATAGTTTCCTATTAAGAAAACTTCGACTTTAAATTTATTAATACTTTGCAAACTTCAGTAAAACTCATGAGAAAGCATCATGTAATAATATTATCAAATAATAATATTATTATGTAATAATATTATCAAAAACAAACTCTACTCACATTGTAATTATGAAAATATGAACTATATTGACGGAAAACTGCGTATGGGTTGGGACCGTCGAACAACAGATTATCCAGCTTTTGCTTGGCTTTTTCGGACATAGGTCCTTCAAGATTGTCCTGGAAATAAAGAAGCTATAGGAGTAAGATATTGCATGAAAAAAGTGAAATGGCATTACGATAGCTTAAAATACGCATGAATTCGATCACAGAATGTGATTGGGCATACATCTTAACTTATAATGATGATAACTAGAGAAATAACACGAAGTCGTCATGAGGGACTCGATGGATGACGTTAAACTTTTTTCAATTAATCTTTTATTAATTGGATTAATCAGGTTTATCTCAGAGTTCATTACACTATTTCGGTTCAATCAGACATTTACAACGTCAGTTTAACCAAGGTCAAAGGTTACCAAAACCAAAATCAGTGATAAGATAAAGCTGTTAATTATTATACATGGAGTACCTTACAGAAAATCAAGCATTGTTCATGAAATGATCAAAATAAGAATTTCGAATTATTTATCAAGTAGAGTAGAATGTTTCTATGATGAAAAGTTTTGACAAGAATTAGCTCACCTTTCCTTCAACTCTAGCCAAAACTTCTTTTAAGCTGTCCATTGTTGCCGGCTCCGTAAAACTGTCACCATACTCATCGAACATGATTTTCATTCTCTGACTTGTATCCTCACACATGCAAATCAAATCTTCAGGGTGAAAATCAACTATGAAACCCATGGTGATGCACTGCAAAAACCAGTTGACTGTCACAATGTCATGCTTGCCCGATGAGATTGCATTTCGTACTCGGATTGAATTCTTCTCTGAGCCACAGATTATGAAATGTGTCTGCTTACCTGTAAGACATTCCGTAATTAATATTCTTACAGAGGAAAAGGTTCAACATTTATCCAGTTACATAGAAATAATCGGACGTCGGAGTTATAGACATCATTGGAGTGTTCTGCAGAGGCTGATATAGGATTGAGTCAAGGGTGGGGCTAAGGGGATGTATAGTAAGTTTTTAAAGTGAAGGTTTTTCAACAGTCCGCAGTCCACCGTTCACAGTTTTTAACTGCAGTCCGGGACTCACATCTAGAACTATAAGTGTATGGGAGCACTAAGTCTACATTATACAGTAAAAACTCGATTAACAGTCACCCTTAACCGTCAGTCTCTGTTAACCGCCATCCCCCTAGCGCAACTTTTTTCTATGTTTCCGCGTCAGCGCCGAGCAGGATTGCCTGTCACGTAAGTCTTTACAGTAATGTACAGTACATACAGGGTTGGTGAAAATTATGGAAACGGCTTAATATTTCTTATACGAAGATAATTTGACGGTAGGTGACATTGGGGATCTTACTAAAATCAAAAATACTACTTAGTATGTGACAAGTCAATAAATTTGGAGTTTTAAACATCCAGGTTATATAGTCTTTCACAATATAAAATTTTGTCCATATATAGAAATCTTTATCACCTATTCACAGGGAACAAACAAAAACACTCCTCCAGGGTATATGGTGCAGCAGCAGTCAATAATTCTTTCAGTCTTCTCCTGAACCGTTTCACGCAACAGATTATCCTTAGTTCAGCCGGTAGAGAGTTGTAAATCCTCAATCCACTATAAAACGGACCCTTCTCCAAGGCGCTGGTTCTGTGGCGAGGGTATTGCAGTGCTCCTCGATGTCTAGTAAATATTTCTTTTCAAAATTGAATCTTAAACCATTAAATTTGATTTTCAAAGGACAATCTCAATCGACATGATTTTATAAATGAAGGATGAAGTATTACCTGGATTCTGAGTTACTTTCCCACCATTCTCAGCAACTTTGGTTTCAATTTGTTTTTTCGTATTCTCTTGATCACCGGAGAAAACGCAGATTTCTTTTCCCTCAAAAAGATTTGTGACACGCTTCACCCTTTTCACATCGAAACTGATACGATCAACACTGACCGACGCCACAGGCTGTGCTAATCGAATGCGTTTGCTTTTTGCAACTTCTGATGTGGATTGGATGTGTGATGAATATAGTTTACCACTTGCTGTCTGCAAAAAATATAAAATACAATTTCTTTTATTCGAAATTGATAAAAAGAACCACATTTATTATTTTTCTGATACTGTATTACAATTTATTTTAAATTAGTTAGAAGTATCGCATTTTTATTGCTACTCACATGAAGTGAGGTTTCGCCACAGAGGACCAAGTATATTTTACAGGATACTACATATTCATTTACAAGAATTGCATAGAACATCCACACATATATATGTAAAAGCGAAAATATATAATAAAGCCTGATGTATGGAGTGAACCATAGCTTATAGATAACATAGCATATTGTAAATAATATGACAATTGTACACATATATTATGAATTAATGAATTCATAAGAAACACATGTTCATTACAGGTTATATAAGGTTACCATACATTTTCAAGGAGACAGCTTGATGATATTTTATTAAGGAGCATGCTACCGACGCATAGACTTTTGAATGTTATTTTTCAATATAACAATTAAAAAAAACTAACATAAAAAAATGTGTTGATAAATTTGATGATAAAAAAAATGTCAGACAAAAGTCTCTGCCAACTGATAGGTCAAATATCTGTTTGATGGTCTTGTATTAAGACAATGTATAAAATATTGGTCATGCAGTAAAATCCAAAGATAAAAAGGACAATAGAAGAAACAATACAAATCAACATACCAAACGTAGCTCATGGAACTCTTTCAAAGTGAGGCAGTCTTGCCATCTTTTGTCATAACGCACTTTTTCTATTCGAGGGAATCTCAGAGTATAATTTACTGGATACGCATCACTTCTAACGATTTCCGAAGCTTTGACCTAAAAATACATCATGTCTATTTAGTTTGATTAAAATATCCTTTGAATTGATATCTGGCGCTCCCGAACATGATTGAATGATTTCATCCGGGTTTCCATAGCCAAAAGGTAATGCTCGTTCTAGTCAAGGGTAAGATAAGCGAGACAAAACCCATGCTTGTTTAACTAAATAATGTGGCACACAGGTGCCTTTAATTGAATCTAAGAGTAATTGGGGAGGAAAATCAAGAACTAAAAATAAATTAAAATGATAGATAATTTAGACGATGATTATTTATACTTTCCAACACAAATAATATCATACGACCCATAATTTATAGAACTTGAATTGTCCCAGAACTGAATAGGCAATGCTAAATGGAATCTACATTGAAAACGAAAAAACATGAGTAGGCTATATGAATTATAGATATAATTTGAAAAATAACATTTTCAACTGAATAAAAAGAGACACTACTTCTGGGTCATAAAAAGTAGAATACTATTGCTCTTTGTAGTCACTCGACCATTTTAAAAATTAAACACAAGATCCAAAAAAGCAACCAGAAAAATGTGAAGATTGCTCAAAAGCCTTAATACCTGTAAAATGCACGATTTCGATGGTTCTATCCAAAGGTCTGGCTTCTCCTTGGTCCAAACCAATCCTCGCGGCTGTGCTGCTTTAGCTCTGGTTTTATTCCAATGTTCCGCTAGCTTGGCTCCCAACTCCTCAAGTTCGCCCACGGTGCATCCTGATCCAACCCTTCCAACGGCAAGAAACTCCTTCGGATCCCCAACTGAATCATGAAACGACGCAATTAAATCCGTTAACCCATAGAACAGGTAAAATAATGGTAAAAGAGAATGGTGTAGGTTGTAGGAGATCCATCTCGTTTCTTTTGTTGAATATTATAATATTAAGTAGCCACAATAAGACAGAAAATATTGTTACTTGTTATTTTAGTACAGGTAAATTAAAGTGAATAAATATTCATATAATTTATAATAGTTCACAAACGAAGAAATAACAGCTTCAACGAAAAATGTATTAAACGTGCATAAGTCATAGAATCACTTCTTGGAGTTGCTCGCAAAACTCTGGAACGCGGGACAAATGGGGATTTTCTAAATTCTTCTCTAGTCATCGGAGAATCCAGAGATGACCGGACGCCTCGCCTCAAATTGCGATATTTTGAAAATAGTCCCTTGTTTTTTTACTGATACAGTATTACTAAGAAACTAAAGATACTATCAGCTTATTAGATGGTATTGGAAGAGAATTTTGCGATTTTTATATGAACCATGCTCAATCATCAAACATAATATATACTCCACATAATAAACACCAACATTATTACAAATCATACGATAACTGTCGAAATAATTAAATCAACAAATAACAATATTTGCAAAAAAGAATAGAATGAAATCATGGAATGTATGTAAATAATGTTAACTTAGTATTACTCACTAGAATCTTCCTTCACTACTGCAACACCGAGTAAGAAATGACTGACCAGTCCTTTCCGTCGGCCCTCTCCGTAATAACCGCCAATTATAATCAAATCCAGGTCATTCATTGCTCCATCTGTGTACTGGAGAGATGTGCATTTTTTGAATTAACAGGAGTACGAAAAAAATCACACAGAAAGTATTACAGTTTTCCTATGAATTTTTCAAGTGTAAATTTGTTCATTTTTTTGTTATATTGTACTGTGAATAATGGGCACCTGCTAAAAAACCTTCGGGTTTAGCAGGACCCTGAATTGTTCATTAAATGTAAATAAATCTGATTGATGATTGTATTTTCCTTTCGTTCGTTCTGAACAACAATATAAAATACAATGCCAAGTAATACGTTTAAATTGACAAAATCATAATAATATAAAGTAACTGCTAATTCTGGGATTACTTCCACAAAAGAGCAAGCTGGAGCTTCGGAAAGGAAATTTCTTCCTCCAAATTATTACATTCTGATTCAATATTACACAAATCCAACTTCAATGAATATTTTATTGGAATCTCTGTAATTGTATTGGATCACATTAGTAATTCAGAGTGAATTGTGCAAAATAGTTGAAGATAATTACTATTTGAGTATAGTTACCTCTGGTTTGATTTTATACCATCCTCCGGTTCGCAAATTCGGCTTATAAATCGATTCTGGATGTTTTAAAATGATCCCTTCTTCTCTATTGTCAATGGCATTATTCAAAGATTTCATCACGTCAGCCCTGTAAGCAAAAAAAAAAAGAAGTTAATTGAAAATAAATTTTCATGATATGAGAGCAAGAGGGAATTTTTTAACAGTTATGTGATAATATAAATTGAGAACCACAATAAAAATGAACGAAAAAATGAAAACAGCAAAAGAAAATTAATTCAGCAAAATCTTTATAGCAAGCGGCATTGGGAACGATCATTGATATAGATGTTGATATTCATGAGTGATTGAAATGACAACCTCCAGATATTTTTGATTCAAAAAATCATCAAAGAATAGCTTTCAATAGGAGACTTAAATGAAAAAATGTTATTAGTACAACTTTCCTAAACCAAGAAAATTCCTATTAAATTTCATCTCAATAGAGTGAAGTTTTTGAATATGAAATTTTCTGCCTTTTACGTTAAAAATCAAGCAATATCATGTAATGTAAACTTATTCAATTTTAATTAATCTAGCAATATCATTTGAACTTATTCAATTTTAATTGAGAATCCAAACCCTTGCTACAAATAACAAGTAGAATTGAAAAACTATGCCATGAAGGAATGAAGAAATAGGCTACATCTTACCTACTAGAAACTTTGATACTTTCGGTGAGCATGATTACTCCATCCAAAGGAGTGAAGACAGTCGACAAGATATTCAGTCTTTCTTTCAATGGCTTGTTCGTCAAAACGCAGCCATTTAACAGCAATACATCGAATGCACAAAAGCAAGGCTGATGAACATGGCCAAGCTTCAACGACTTTACATCAAAATTCATTCCTGAAATAGAATTTCATTTATTGTTAGTTCTAGCTATGATTATTGAAAAATTTATATACTGTATCAATTATTATTGATTGTACACCTACCTGACTATAAACAACACTGTACAATGATTGAATAATAATGTATCCGGAATGGGAAGAAGCCTATATTGACAATTTGAATAAGAAATTAAGCATGTGAATTGAGTTTGTATTGTTGTTTCCCATTTTCGACAATTGGAATGAGTAATTAACATTCTAAATATCAATAGCCTATAGATATCACTTGATATTTAGAATGCTTCCTTGTTGGTTACACAATTTTTTAATTGAGTATTGCAGTTATGGCTGTTATTTTCCAATGCTCACTCCCATATTATAAGCATCAGGAAAAACTCCCGTTCGGAGACAAGGATAAGAAAACACAATAAATATCCAATAAGAAAATTTTAGGGCTACAGTAACGAATAGATATTGAATGCAATTTTCCACTTTTAACATACTACCTCTTGTCTACATACCTTTCTACAATACTTTTCCACTGACCTTTCGACCCAAAGGTTTTCAGTTTTGTGTTCCAGCCCATCATTTCACCATCGAGTATGACACTTGTAACCGTTGGACTCAACTGTTTGCATAGACGAGGTGTTATAGAACCAACTCGATCGTTTGGACCGAACGAGTCTGTGTATTCAAATCCATTCCTGGTATAAAAGCAAAAGAGAAGTTGGGAATCAACCTCATTATATTTGAATGGATTCAAGTAACTTTTCTGTCCATCATGGTACGAAAATAAGTTGAAAGAACTAAACAGAGCAACTGTGCTTAAAGATATCAAACCTAACCTCAATCAGAATGACATTAATCTTCAACAGAAGAATACAAATTAAAGAGTGCTACAATTATCATATAAGCCTAACGATAATTATTAGAAAAATAATAATTTTGACGCAAGAATCTTCGCATCATTTATTCTCTTACTACCTGGGCATAGTTGAGTGCTAGAAAGGACTCTCAACTCAAGTCCTACCGCTTAATGAAAGATATTTCAATTTCATTTCATAATTATCATGAATAGTGAGAATTCGGAAATAGGGAGATCCGATCTCACAATGTGTCAAATCGATAAACTGAAAAAAACTTCAATGGAAGACGGAAAATACTACTGAAACTATGAAATTTATATGAGAAAAACATGGAGAATAACTGAATTACAGAGACATAAGTACCAACTAAGGCAACCAACTTACCTAGAGAAGTACTTGAAATTCCCAGAATCATAATGCAGTTGACATCTTTCGCCATCCCATTTGGTTTCGAGGAAGTGAAAGGGAGCTCCGGCCAGCTCTTTATCAACTTTTTGCACATCGCAACGTTCGGCTAGCATGGGACGAAACGGTTCAAACATACACACTTCAACTTCATGCAGGCGCTTTTCTGGGTCATACAATTTTTCACAAACCTGGAACGAAAGTAAAAATTGAATAAACTTCAAATATTAAAATCAACTTAACCCTAGACAGACAACATACATTAACTTGACATTAACATAAGATATACATTAACTTGAAAAGTATTAACTTAAAATGAGTTGTTTCTGATTAGATGATGACTCTGGTTAAATGATTTGATGACTGCTGATTAGAAATAAGTTATCATCGTAGAAATAAGATGCAACAACTGGAAACACAATAAATAGATACTTAAGAAACTAAGTAACCATAATACTAAGTAAATCATAATAGTAAGAAACTGTGATGAGGCAATTTATAATCAGTCCTGAGCAAAGTGAACACGCTGTAATATAGCCGAAGAAAGACCTGTATAGAAAGACCGAAGTATCTGTATCTGTATAGAAAGACCGAAGTAGCTTGTTTCCATCTGAACAACAGACTTGCCAATACTGAACTGAATGTCTCCTTCAACAATGTTCCTCTCAATCACAACAATCGACAAACCAAGACTGCCGCAAAAGTAAGAACCAGCTAAACAGTGTCCATGTTAAGAGCTTGGACGTTGAACTGAATAGGGTTATGAGGACCATCAGTGGCAGGATCTGATACAATGCAGACAGCCTCTCAGTTGATTGCTGAAGATTATACAGTGGATGGGTGGAATGCATCTTGGGATAACTTCACTGGGCAGAACTCGAGACCCAACAGCACAGGTGAGTGGTATGTCTTCAGAAACAATGGTCTCAGGTAGATGTAATTATTGGCGGTCAAAATGGAGCATGACAGATGACATTTTCCCTGATGGCGTTGAGGGTATACATAATGTCAGTGATGAGTCTGTGGAATGGCTCAAAGGGTTGGATCTAGCTCTGTAATCATTCAAAACCATTTGATAGTAAATTGTACTCTATATCTTTGTTTGGATGATAAATGCTGACATAACCATACGATATATATATATACTCTGTAATATTTAGTAGGTTTTGTACTATTTAGCAGTAATATTTGGTAGGCTTATCTCTGTATTCTTTACAGGAGTTGGACGATAATAATAAATATTGATTTCATTGACGTTTGTTTGCACCTACTGATTTTTTATAACTTTTAAAATTTGACACTACATATGAATTTGTACATGTTTGACGAATAAAGATTTATTCAATTCTATACTATGCGCACCTTTTGAAGACTGAATGAGACATTGAATAAATCGACAGCATCACGATGGTAGGAGTGAAGGATTTTTTTGTGTCCCATGCCAATTCTCATTTCTTTCAACAGTAAACGCGTTAACCACTTGATCTCCAGCGGCGACATCTGCTGAATCATCAACAGTAGTTCTTCATCAAACCCTCCTGGAATTGAATGAGCAAAATTATATCATGGCAAAGATTGGAGGATAACAATCAAACGAGACAAATCGATTGAAATTGATAAACAGTTGAATGCTTTGGGAAAATCATAAAGATTTCAAAGAGTTTCTATTGAGTTTTATCAAAATGAAAATATGTTTATAACCTATAGTTAAACTACCTGTAGTATGTCAGCCTATTACAGTTATAGCTATAATTGTTTCAATACTCTTACTAGAAGGCAATTTAATAATAAATTCAAGGCCTAGAAAAAGCGAAAGAGTTTCTGGTTTGTTTCATGAAAGTAATTTAACCAACTTATCTTTATTCATTTGAATAACTATATATTGGAGGAATATTGAAAAAGGCTAGTTTGCTATACTCAAATTGGGAACAGTTCATATCCGAGTTTATGATAGGGAGTGAATGGCAATGGGAGAGGAAACAGAGCATAAATATCACAATTTTCTATAAGAGCAGATTCTATTGAAGCGGAAAAAATAGAAATGACAAGAGATCACTAATATTGCAAAGTTTCACTTGACATTGTTTCAGATGATGTATTCAACAAATTCAGACTTCACTTACGAGGATTATGCTCAGCATGTTTCAATGCAAGATTATCAAGATGCTTGTTCACATCAGCGACGGATAGTTCACCACTGGCAGAATGTCTGTTTTTTATTATCCAAAAAACAACCTCTGCAAAGTCACCGGCAGTGTTACCAGTTGATTTTGGAGCCCTGTAAAAATGAGACAGAAACACTTTCAAACAAATCAACATTACATCAACTAGAGCCATCAATAGCACATTGATCTACTATTTTGGAGTTATTTCTCAGTTTGAAAGAGACATAGTCGTGAGTTACCATATTGCAGTGAGATGATGCTGAGATAACTTATTTATGGTAACAAACTCTTAAGTAAAATGCGACAGTAGAACCCACAACAGCAATGTTCAAAGAGAATAGTAGTGTTTGAGCAAATAGGACGAATAATTTTTGTATTTAGATAAGATGCATTCTATGTTTTTAACTTGTAGGTACACATGAGTCCTATGCATGGGTGATGGGAAGGTTATGATGAAAGATGAGTAAATCTGTTGTACTATAAATTAATTTTTTGAAAAGCGATTATCACTATTCCCAGTATCAATTATTATAGTCTAAGAAACCTCAACCATTCTGTTCATTCTAAATATCACTCGCACCCAATGAAAATGAATCTAAAATTCAATAGAATAGAATTCGATAGTTTCATAAGTGAAATTACATTGAAGATGTATAAGTTACCTGAAATTCATCAATCTATCTGCATCTTGTCCGTTTTTTGGTAGACTGAATGCTCTGATGAACCTCTGAGCAAGAGCATGTTCCTTCAATCCGTAAGGTCCTCTGTCCTTATCACATTGAGGTAAAAGTAAACGAAGCACACTGTAAAAATATTTCCCATCCTGGAAGAATACAGGATTGTATAAAGAATATGAAATTGGAGGTTAAGTTATAGAATTCAGTCATCATATTGAAAAAAGTTACCAAGGATTACAATAGGAAGAAATAAATCGCCAGAATTTATTGTCGTACCTTGAAATACTACTGCCAATGTCCTTCTTTTCTATTATATATAAAAAACTTTCAAATTCGCTCAGTTTAATAGAAGCTTTGGCAGTATTCTGCCGTTATTGAGAGTGAAAAATGAAAAATTGAAGATAGCCTACAATAGTATTTTCAGATTTTTCAGAGAAATTCGTTCCCATTTCCATGTAATGTGAATTGGAAAATTAAAAAATTATGTGCTGTACCGGAATTAATAGTAGCCTACATATCATATTAATTTTATAGTAAATATTAAAATTGATTTTTACCAATCCCAAAAGATTATTTATTGGCCTACTTACAGACTACTGAAAAGCAGGAGGGGACAATAATATCTAATGAAACAAAATATTCTACATTTTTTTTCAAATTATTTTTTAGGAAACTAACATCCATCTCAATCGAATCGAACAGTTTTGTGTTAACAAATAGCCTACATTTTTAAACTATATAATAATTGCATTTTTATTCTCAATACAAAAACAAACATACATGTCAGAAAAGCAACATAATTAGAAAAACCATAAAATTAACAAAATAATAACTATACACAATTGTACAAAATAATTAATAAATAATACAATATTAAACTTATAGAGAACAAACATTCCAGCACGTAAGATATACTTAAGGACTGCTGGAGGGAGTCTTACACGTGAAAAAAAATCCAAAAGCAATAAACATTTGTGAAAACTTCAAGGGAAGAAAATCTTTATATTGTTTGCTTGCCAGACGAGTTTATTTGGTAGAAGAATATTCAACTGAGAATAGTAAACTGAGTTTGTTTTTACCACCTTGCCGTGGAGGTCAACTAAGATCACAGATAAGACAGAATCACTATTCTGTCTAGCAGTTCTGCCGAAGGACTATGTGAGGGTGAAATGAGAAGACGGTCAGATAAACTTGGTGCTCAAGAAAATTAGTTCAATGTGTTCATCTAAAGCTAATTAAATGAAGAGGCTATCTTGTGAGGTCTTAAAAAGCATTCAATTTTGACCAATAACCTTCCCCTCTGGCTTTGCAAAGGAAAACATAGACCCAAGTATTAACCTAAAGTTAGTATAGATAGACCTTAAATAACTTTATAATGTGCATTCAATAGCCTAGAATATGTGCATGAGATTTTTAATTAAGTTGGAGCTATGATCAGTAATGTTAACATGAATTCGCAAATAAGCTGTTGCTGACAGTTTATTACCTAGGGCTCAGATTGACCTCATTGAAAAATTATTGAGCCCTGTAAAATGTTTATATGTGTGTGATAGATGAACTCACCGTTCGAATGCGGAAAGAATTGATAAATTTGATCAACAGCTCTCCTTTTTTCTTTTTGGACGACACTGCAATTTTCTCACATATTTTGCAAAATTCAGTGAACATGAAATCTCCTTCCATGTTTCAAGACTTCCAAGCAGAGCGGTACCAAATGTAGAACGTAGGCCAGGCCTAATCGATATTCAAAATTGGATGCTAATGAGCCTGTGAAATAAAAAGGAATGCTTCAGTGATTTATTGATTGAATTATAATGATCTATTAAAATTGTAATAGGGGACATATCTAGGCTAGGGAACTAATAGGGGGCAAGCATAACAATTTTTATTGTTGGAGATTTCTCAACGTCTTCAGAGTATTAAAATATAGGCTAGGCTAATGTTGGAATACTTTTAATAGCCACTTAAAAATATTGGCTTATGAACTTTTTTCTGCCTCCTACGATTGTGATAGAACGGATGATGATACGGGTTGTAATTTTCAATCACCAGGACTTCAATACCATTTATAGAATTTGCTAATAATCTTTAATCTTCTAATCATGACTCTTTGAGCATCCCAGTTCACTAGCAAATTTAATACCTTGATGAATTTATTGTAACAAACTTCAATCTTTCAATTTTACAGTTTAGGCTACTATCTATGTAAATGAGGATAATATCTTCAAGCTCAGAAAATCTCTTATGCCAGTATAATCTGCATTCTAGTCAAGTATTTTAGTGTGAATTATTTAGCCTACTGATTTGTCAAGTAGCAGAAAATAAGAACTCGTTTTCCCAGATAAACGAACATGAAAAGATTAGGCTACCATGACATGACGTAAAAAATACCATCTTAAAACTTTTATAACAGCTTAAAAATTTCTGGGTAAGATAGGACTCAGGAAGTTTTTTCAGTTTAGTCATGAGTCATGAACCGAAGTCTATTAAATTATTATTACAATCGAAATAAAAAAAAAAAATAGAACCACTGTTTCACCTCTTAATAATTATTCATGTTCGATTGAATTCAATCCAAGCAATCATCATCATGTAAAATAAGTCATCAAATTATAGGTACATTGAATATTAATAGCTTGAATGAAATCACAAATATATAAACTTAGCAATCTATTTGAATATAGTCTATAACTGTAAAAACTTTATAGTTATACTGTTTTTAAAACTATTGGAAACATTATAAAAATATAGAATTATTTTCATAAAATTTCTGAGCACTTCGAATTTTTAATTTTTATCACTTCAGTTCAGTACTAACACGGCTCTCCTGAAACATGAATCAATCAAATCGAATAAAAAAAATCGATTATTGCATACACAGGTGCGATTAAAAATAATTAATTATATTAATTTTAAAACATGATATTTTAATATTATTACTGATACATATTAAATGATATGGTTATGGATGTTATAACACTATCGATATTTTTTGCTATCGACATGCGAGGATCGAGCCTATGTGAACTTGAATAAAAAAAAAAGGCTCTTAAGGAATCCTCGCTCTTTCATTATTTTTATCCTTGTTCTGTACTCGAGTCATGTTATCCTTGAAAATACTAGTTCATTCTCCAATCTATTGCGTTACACTACATCACTACCGTACCACTAGATATTTAATTTCATTGCCAACTACCAATAAGAAAGTACTGTATTGAAATTCTTCCAGTGAACGCGTTTTAGATCTGTAATTTATATGATGTCTTCAAATTTATATACGACAGATAATCCTGTATTTTCTGCATACTTATTTTACTGTGCTATTTTAGTTTTGAAAGTACTTTTGATGGCTCCTTTGACCGGGAGGTACAGATTTACAAAAAGGGTAAGTGTAAATTAAAATACCTAAGTTATACAATACCAATACATTATAAGATAGGTATGTAATTGGAATGCAGGTATATTATTATACCAGTATCGAATGGAAGATGGTGTAGATCTTTGCAAGTTTTCTTATCGGGCTTATCAATATTTTCTCATGTCATACTACTGTTAGGCTCGTATTAGACGATCATATGTTTTTTAATGGATCTTTTTATAAAAGATGTTTCCCATTTTTTATAAAAGATGTGAAGACTGATTCTTTTATAAAACATTTCGGATTAGCATTATACTGTCATGGAAGCGACGACTCACATCTGTTTTCGATAAATTTTCTGTCATATTGCAGTTCAAAGATATTTTATAAAAGATATATTATAAAACATATGATTGTCTAATACAGGCCTTAGATTTTGTAGATTGTTTATATACCGGGTGTCCCACGAAGAGGTTTAAATGTTTGATTTTATATTACGTGCCCATTCATGCACCGAACTTTTTTAAACTTTACACAGTTTACAAAGTAGGTTCTAAAAATATTTTGGGAAAATTTCAGCTTCCTAACCTTTTTAGAAACAAAATGGCGGCATATTGAAAGACGATACTTTAAAAACATTAAAAAATGTGGTTTTGGTTTTATGAAATATTTTTACTGTTACATCCTAGGGCAAAATGATTTTTAAATAAGAAAAAAACTAGGACATAGCCTAATGAAGAACATTAAAGTCCGAAATAATTCAAACTGTAACCCATCCACAGCAACACACTGATGTCAAACAATTACTAAATGACAACCTTCATGGCTGTTGGATTGGTCGTGGAAGTTATTTTTTAGATTGGCCACCCTGATCACAAGATTTAACTGTTTGTAACTTTTTTTTATGTAGTCCAGTCGATATAATGAAAAAAAGTGGGTTTGCTGGAAAATATTCCGAAGTCTATGAAATTTTAACATGGTGTCTGGGGGTACTCTGGGATGTATATCCTGAGTTTTCCCCTCAGTACCTGTGCTAACTTCAGAGGGGCCAAAACTTCAAAATTTTCGGTATTTTCTATGTTTTTCGTGTATATCTTGTAAATTAAGCATATTTTGTGTACCATTGTGCATTACAAAGTTGTAGAGCATAAAATTTGCTAAATTTTGGTTGGTGAAACAATTTTGTAGACTCAATATTAACAGGAATACAGCCCACCAAAGTTTGAATTTTTCACCCGTTTTTAGATAGTAAGTGAAGTCGATTTAATACGTCTGATTAATAATTGAAATATCTTAAAAACGGCTCCACATATCGATGTGCGGTTTTCGCCATTAATTTCTCTTGAAATTCTGTATCGAAATCATGTATAACATGACCACCTTCCCATTTAATAAAATGAAGTTAGAATCAATATGGCGGATTCAAGATGGCGGACCAGACTTTTGAAGTCACAGTAAAGTAGTATTTTCAATTTTAGTACGATCTCCAATGTCACCTACCGTCAAATTACCTTTGTTTAATAAATATTAAGCCGTTTCCATCATTTTCACCAACCCTGTATGCTCAATATCCGAATCTTATTCTCAAAAGATGAAGAATTACTAACCAAGAATTAAAAAGGGGGGGAGGTTCGTTGATAGATATTCCAAGATATTGTTATTGATGAATTATTAAAATAACTACATAACAAATATGATAGTAATAAAAATAGTTACAGGGCCGAAAACTTCAGTTTTCAATAATTTGTTTACATTTTCAAAAAAAATTCAAACTTTGGTGGGCTGTATTCCAGTTAATATTGAGTCTACAAAATTGTTTCACCAACCAAAATTTAGCAAATTTTATGCTCTACAACTTTGTAATGCACAATGGTACACAAAATATGCTTAATTTACAAGATATACACGAAAAACATAGAAAATACCGAAAATTTTGAAGTTTTTGGCCCCTCCCGAAGTTAGCACAGGGTACTGGAGGGGGAAAACTCAGGATATACATCCCAGAGTACCCCCAGACACCATGTAAAAATTTCATAGACTTCGGAATATTTTCCAGGTAAAAAGTGTATATCTACTGGATTAATGGGGTTACTTGAAAAAACAAGTTTATATCTATATCTTCAATAATGATGAGGAACTAAAACGATCAATAGAAGAGGAACTTCTCCGGATACCGCGGAGTTTCTTTGTAAGAGCTTACGAATCATTTGTTAAGCGCTGTTATCGTGTTGCTGTGGATGGGTTACAGTTTGACTAATTTTGCACTTTAAGGTTTTTTTATTAGGCTATGTTCTAGTTTTTCTTTATTTAAGTCATATTGCCCAAGAATGTAACAATAAACATATTTTATAAAACCAGAAACCTTCTTTAATGTTTTCGAAGTATCGTTTTTCAATAAGCCGCCATTTTGTTTCTACAAATGTTAGGGAGCTGAAATTTTTCCAGAATATTTTTAGAACCTACTTTGTAATCTGAGTGAAGTTTAAAAAAGTTCGGTGCATGAATGGGCACGTAATATAAAATCAAACATTTAAACCTCTTCGTGGGACACCCGGTACATATACATAGCATAGCCTATTGCTAGATATAGGCGGCTAAGGCCTAGTTTATTCAAGGTATGTAGATTTCCAAGGTAGGCCAATAATTATGTCGTTTTTGAGGTCGACCGGCCGTGACGAGTAAATACGTCAATGAATGACCCACCAGTAATGCACTCTGCAGGGCAAAATAGGACATGTGTTTTTAAACTTATTCAGAGGTTACCCAGTTGATTAGAAAAACAAAATAATACTTCACTATTGAGACTTGTAATTGATTATCTCTTTTTTGATGAATTTTATCATAATTAAAATTTACAAACAATTTCGATTACTGATATGTTGGCTATTTTTGGTTCAAAGCTTTCATATTAGGCCTACCATTTAAAATATTCGAAATTCGTTTGGTGTTTTCTTTGTGAAAAATGTCTCATAACCTAGATTTGGATTGTTTTAATAGCTAATGTAAATTAAAAAAGGTACAGTTTTCGGCGTAAGCCTGTTGTACCTCCCGTTAAATATCAATTATTGTACAATACTAAATAAATAATTACTGTATAGTTTTCGGCGTAAGCCTGTTGTACCTTCCGTTAAATATCAATTATTGTACAATACTAAATAAATAATTACTGTAGTTATATAATTACTGCAGGTTAAAATCAGTAAAATCGAATCAAATTATGAATTTATCGAAATACAACATCAACTTTTACTAGACTTTCCATGTGTGCTAGAGATTTGTGATAATTTCAAATTCTTAGAAATCAGCTGGAAAATCTGAATAATTGTAGTTGACTGTTTGTCAAGCAAAGCGAGATATTAAAATTATATGAAACGGTTTCTTATTATAATTAATACGGTATTTGATCACAATAATTAATTTTATTGCATTATTTTAATTAATTATTGTTATCTGACAATCTATAAAATGGAAATCCAAAAAAATTTCATTTTTCCAAAAACCATCTGGAAAGATTTGAATACTAGACACGTGATGAATCTTGAATATAGATATAGGGCATATGTTAACTGGGTCACTTCTTGACGTCATTATAGCAAGACCAATCGGGGAAAATTGGACTGCTGGGCTCTTATGGGGATTGGCCAACCTTGGGTCTCTACAAACCTTGTAGTTTATTGGCATACATTATTGAACATTATTCCATTTCATTAGGCCTATATTATTAAACATTTTTTCATCTACTATCAACAAAACTAATGCCCTACATGCCGTACGGTATATTTATTGTGAGAAGTATCATAGATAGGCTACTATTAATTTAAAGTTTGAATGAGTTTTATCAATATTAAATTTTAGCAGTACTGGTACTTGGGTACACCGTGCTGTATTCCAATGACAGTGCTGTTTTTGTGACGGTACACCGTACAGGTAGGTTACTTCTTGGGACAACAAAATATTTTGTAACTTCAGTTGAGCCATTATGCCGGCTCCATACATGCGGCATTTGGCAAATACCGAATGTTTACCTTATGGTCATATGATATTCCACTCTATACAAACAAATAGGGCAATGCACACTGACTGGTAAACATTCGGTATTTGCCAAATGCCGCATGTATGGAGCTGGCATTATGCGATTGAAGCGATGTAGAACTGGCAACATCTTATCAATCATGTAGCCAAGTAGGGATGGTCTTAGATTTTTTATAGTAGGCTATTCAGGACAAATTATTGACAAATTCCTGAATTTTTTCCTTGCTCCCAAATATCTTTAAAATTAACGTCCTTTGTGAGGCTAAATTTAAAAAGTTCTCCCGGGGGTGGACCAAGGGCGTAGCTAGGATTTATTTTGGGGGTGCTGAAATAGGCAGGAAGGTTATAAAGATGTAATAGTTTCATGGGATAAAAAAGCAAGCAAGAGACAAAATTACAACAAATGTCAATTTCGGGGGGTGCTGAAGCCCTTTAGCACCCCGCCTGGCTACGCCCTTGGGGTGGACCCCCCTTCTGAATACTCCCCAGACCCCCCGGAGCATTGCATTTCGGAATCTATATTGTTACAAATATGAACTACAGCACTGACTATAGATACCGGTATACATTACCTATATCATATTGTAATACTATTGTATAGGTAACTTACCGTGGTTTACATTAGGGTACCTTGAAGATTTTTATAGTAGCCTACATTTTAGCTGTCGTCATCCATTTTTTTTATACATGTTATTATTATATTTCTATAATATGGTAGTTTGTTCAAGCATGATTATTTGGATTGGAATAACAGCTTAAGTTTTATTGATGAAGTAGGTTTTCAATTTAGAGAATCTTCGGACCGTTGGGAGGACCGAAGAAGTAAAAAAAAAGTAAAAACAAATCAAGAACTTGAGCTTACATAACGAATCAAGACCTATAATAGTTTTTCTTGAGTTTTCTATTTGATTATAGAAATTGAAAAATTGTTTTCAGATTTTTGCTAATCCTGAAGATAAGCTGCCGAGGTCTATCGTCAAATATGATGATCCAGACATTGAAAGAGTGCGACGGTAAGTAATTATTTTATATTTGGGGAAAAATTCACATATTTGAATTCCGATCATATTCGGGGTTATATTTTCCCCTAAGATTTATTGTTTCAAAGGTCATTTTCTATGACTATCTCATTATGAGTAAAGAATGATCATTATACAGTATATAGACACAATTCTGGGTGACACACTTCTATTAATTTCCACCCAATATACTGTATGTGAGATATCAACTTCCTTCATTCAATGTTCATAATTATTCAACGTTCTTCCGATTTGAATGTTGGATTATATTTTCTTGTAGCCTGACTAATGTTAGTTTCTTACTTCAACTCAAATCTGAACTGAAACATCTGTATACGTGATAAATGAAGAAAATGTAGAAGGACTAGTTATATTGCAATTATGAATAAATATATTAATGATACTGTTTCAAGAATCTGCTGTCTAGTTATTCTTATTATTGCTTGTTGAAACCTTATTTTGTTGTAATTTATGGCAGTTTCATGAATTCTGTTATTTCTCTCAAGATGAATCTGTTCTTCAAGCATTTCCTGGTACTCAACGCTTGAATTTTTAAGCAGTTTTTTCTAAATTATCTGTTGAAATTGGAATGATTACTTTTATTAAATTGATTTTTCATTCTAATAATCTCAATTTGCGTGTTGCAGAGCGCACCTGAATGATTTGGAGAACATTCCTGTGTTTATGGTGGCCGCCCTGCTGTACATAGCCACCAAGCCTTCCTATTGGTTGGCGCTGAATCTGTTTCGTACATTCACAATAGCGCGCATCATCCACACACTCGTCTATGCGGTAGTTGTCATACCGCAGCCGGCTCGAGCCCTAGCCTGGGTTGTTGGATATGCTGCAACAGTCTATATCGCAGTACAAGTCATACTTTTCAGCCTCATTAAATATTAATTAATATTAATATTATTTAGTATTAACATTTCTAACACTTAAAAATAGTATTATTCATCCATCATCGACTGAGCTCCACCATAATTATAATGATGATTATACTGTAATAGGATATTGGATTTAATATGTTTATATTGACCTCATAATATTAAAATGTAGTTACATTTGAATTTGCGTTAATGTGATCTATCCTATTCTAAAGTATTTCTGATTAATTAATATCAGAAAATATAACAGCTACTGTATTACATTATAATTTCCAGTCTCTATTTTATTCATTCACCCTGTTTTCATGTTTCAGTGATTTATTGATCAAATTATCATGATCGATTAATAATAGATAAATCAATTAATTTATGCAGATATCCTATAATCCGGCCACTGACAAAAGAGCCTTCAATTTTAATTTAAGTTAATGGAAAAAAGCAGTACAGCAAGTGGATGCGACGGGCATTTTGCCCAGAACCGCTCTCCACGAAACAATTACATAAATAATATTGTTTAAAGAAAAAAATCAAACAATTCGTATAGCATTGCAGAGTATCATTATAAATATAGTACAGAAATGAACAAAGTTCACTTGACATTCCTTAAATGAAATAATAAAGTAGGTTAATACGTTAACAATAAAGTAAGTAAATAGTAAAGTAAGGAAAAAAACTATTAAAATATAAAGTGAAATTAAAGTGATAAAAGAAAAAATAAGAGAGGGAGAAAGAATGAATCAATTCAAAGAACAGGGAAATCCTAGTATTTCAATAGCAATTCACAAGATTTTATAAATGCATTTAAAGAGGGATTGAAAATATCAAAATAAGAACACTACTGCGCAGAGAGAGAGCGCACGTTATGCAATGCAGCAGTTTATCTCACTCAAACAATTAATTAGACTGGACTTTCAAAATTATCACTCATTTGTTCAATTGAAAATTTACAATTCAATTTCTCCTTATTTTTCCAATTTTGTGTATATTGATAATTATCTACCAATTCTTTATATGTTTCAAAGGCACAAAAGCAAATAAAAATATTCTATTCTATTAAGTTTGGACAGCAATGTTATTTAATACATCTATTAACAATTCAATCAATCAAAAGCTTTTATTCAGATCTTCACAGAATAATTACAAAATAAATGTTCAAAAATATTACAAAATCTATTTACCTGCAAGGAAAAACCCTGTGCGCAGGTAAGAGTTGCTAATATAATACTGTACCTCAGTGTAAGAAGGACGTAAGTCCATTTTTTCTCAAAATGGATTTTTCATGGGTTTTGCTCAGTTTTTCAAGCTGCATCCAACAAAAATAACGTGAGTCCTCCAAAATGAATAGTTTTGAAAGTACCAGTGGTTAAAAGAGCGTAAGTCCCACTCATGTTCCATGCTAAAAGAGCTCAACTCCTTATTACTTCAGTTACGTCATTCTAGCTCACCAACTTTTCAACTAGGCTACCAAAAAAACGTAAGTCCAGCAAATGGACGTAAGTCCAACAAAATTGTGTTTTAATTTATTATTAGCCTTTTTTATTATAGCCAAAATAACGTAAGTCCAATATTTTCAATGATCTTAAAGTATCGTCATTTTTAAGAACAGTAGAGGTAAAGAATTATATAAATAGAGTATTAAGAGGGAAATCAGTTTTCTATGTTGACTGGAAGAGCATTAAAGTCAAAAAAGGGTGTGTTTTTTGGTTTTTGCGCTCTCCTGTAAAATTTTCTTTTTGTGACTTAAGTTATGTCCTAACACTGAGGTACAGAATACATAAATAAAAATCTTAATGAACTGTCAAGAAAAAATAATAAAGAATTTAAACAATACCAAGGAGAAAATAGAGTGAGTCAGACGGTGAGAATGAAAGAGAAGAGAAAGAAGATAAGAGAAGAATTAAGGCTCTTCAGTTAAAATTTCTTTAATATTTTTCCTTTTTTAAAAGCATGTTATAATTTAATTCAATATTTACTGAAATATATGCTCATTATTCATACATAAAATTATACACATATGTAAAATCGGGGTGGGCCACGAAATTGTTTTAAAAATATTATTGGGCCCTTCAGCTAAAAAGAATGGGAAGTGGGAACCGTTGACTTACATAAATAAAAAGCAACAAAAATAAAATAATGAATGATAAAATTACCTTCTCCTTCTATTTGAATGATTCTTTTGAGGACCTATAACACGTTTACAGAATGTAGTATAATAACAACGGTACAGGCAGGTAGTCCGTTATCCCTGGTAGAAGCAATAACAAGTAACAGAGATCAACATCATTATTGAAAGCGTTTCAAGTTATTTCAATAATATTCAGCAGTCCAAAGGTTACCATATAAATCACAAGTACGAATGAATTGATGTCAGAATTCTCGGTCAGAAATTCAATTTTCAATAATTATAAATTTACATTTACAACAATGTACTTTGCAGAAACAGTGAAAACTGTGATTTGAATTTTAAACAAGCAATTGAGCATAACCTACAAAATTCATCTGCTAGTTTTTACTCGATTATCGATATTTTAAAAATATCAACTCGAAAAATCAGTCGACTTCAAAGCTCGATACATCGATGTTTTAGGAAAGATTGAATGTATAGCAGGAGCCAATTAAGTTGTCATAAATCAGCTGATCCAGTAATAATTAAACAGTGATTTCGACACAATAATCAAAAGGCTTGAAAGTCTAGAGAACCTTTAAGTCTTTAAAAGACCTTTTTGAAGAAGACCTTTCAAAGAATAACTTTTTAAAAGACCTTTTCAATAATCTGCGAGATTCAGCATTTGTAGGTTAAGTATTGTGATATTGCTCTTTGAAACAGCTGATTTCTGACAAGTTGAATTGGATTCTGCTATACGGCCGTACGGGTGGAGTGGCGGTGGAGAGTGTGACTGCAGCAGGGAGCTGGAAGCCCCCTGGACTGCAGCACCTGTGCTCCTCTACTGGTGTGGAGGTTCATAGTGGTGGTCCGGAGGAGCGACTGGGAGGAGTGGAGTCTTGGAACTACTGTGGCTGTGTATAACCTATTAACTAGTTCTAGTTCTGAAATTTGAAATTAACATCAGCTTCATAAATGTAATATTATTGTTTACTACCATACTATTTACAAATATTGCGATTTCAAAATCTGAAGTGTCTAATTATTGTTTAAATATTGAGATCAGATTAGGCTGTTCGCATAAGAGCAGCCTATCCTTCATTAGTAAACGGCATGGATGCTCAAGTAAGTTCAATAATAAGGATTATTAACTTGATTAATGTACTAGTGTTGACTTACTGGATTAAAACAGTTACTTGTGTGCTTAGGTATTAATTAAAGCAGGTATAGCCTAATGGGCTGGAGCATTCAATTTTTGCTGCACCTGGTCATGGGTTTGATTCCAATTCAGTCTGGTATTTTTAATTCCTGGTGTAGCTTATTCACACAATAGGCCTATTATTGTTCCTTATTAATTACTTATGCATAGGTCATAGAATATGTTAATATCATTACCAGCAAAAACAAAATTCGAAACTGGATATGGCATGATCAGCTTGCTGTCTCCATGCTGACTTACTGGGAAAATATTTCATGAAATTTGAAATTCCAGTAATTATTTGAGTCAGCACTTTTGGATATTCATGGAAATTTTTCTTGTTAGGATACATCACACAGATGAAAGTAGTGATATGAGCTGGGAATGTTCCCAGTGGGAAGGGAATTTATAAATGGGGATATTTCCAGGGAACTTCCCGAAGGCTTTATGAGTTCTCAAAACGAGGGAATTTATGAAATAACTCTAAATAATGTTTATTTGGTCTTAAATCAGCTTTGGAACCGTAATAGTTCCTGAATGATTAATAACAAAGCCAAATAAAAAATATTATGGTATACCATGGAAAAACTTCTATTTCAACCGTTTATAGGCCTAACAATAATTTTGAGAGCAGACTAGTTTGATCAAGAAACTCAAAATAAATTTCATTATAAGCTCTAAAAACCTGATTTAATTTTTAGATGATATTCATGTTAAGTATCTAATTTATCAATTCATCCATAAAATTATTATTTTCAGTAATTTATTTTTATACTGTAGTTGCATAATTGAAACATTTAAACCCACTTCTGTTTTCCTAATTGGAAATGGTTCATTGTAAACTTTGAATTTACCTCAAAGTACATTTTTTATTCAAGTGCTACTGAAAAAACTTGGCCTACTACAACTGTCTAATGCTCTCATACGGAGGCGGTAGGTTTGAAGGCAGGAATGATTATTCCAAGCGGAGTGGCTATCACTTAGGTGTTAGGGATGGCTGAATGTTTGTGCGCCGCTCTGCTCGGAATCAAACCTACCGCCCTATTTTGCATTGTTTCAAAACAAAGATGCAAGAATTTCTAATAGGTTTAAAAATTTAATCACTTCCTTTGATACTAGGAAACATGGTTGGTAGTTATCCACCAAGCAATCATGTGGTATTCAATAACATTTTAAGATGAATGCCAGTATTACAATAATTTTAATGAAGTGAAGTTTTCAAATTTATGTTGAAATGTATGTTTGAATTAATTATCAAATTTATTTTCCTTCAAGCTTTAGTGATAGGTGACCGCTGGAGGCTGGTTGCAGTGCATCCTGGGCTTGCAGCTAAAGTCTGCTACAACAATGCCACAGTCTCCGTCTTCTTTACATGTTATTTTCAAGCGATTTCAGAATATTTTGTGTGAATTTTAAAGACAGTAAAAAGGAGTGCAAGTAACCTCCAGCGGTCATCTATCACTAAAGCTGCCATATCTCAGTCAATATTGGTCCAATCTTAACAAATAAGGTTTCAATCGATTTGGAATTAAATGGACTAAAAAAAGTTATTCTTGTAAAATTTTCGTGATATCAACGGTTTCCAAGATATTCAAGAAACAAAATTTCAAATTGCCGCCATTTTGTTTTATGAATTTGAAAAATTGTCATAATTTTTTTGTAGCTTTGTCTAGTTGTCATAAATGTATGTGCAAAGTTTCAATTTCATAATTATGTTCCACCATTATTTAGATTTTATTTTATTTATTTATGCTTATGGCTTTTTTGGCGGAGAGACCCTTTCGGGTGTTCCGCCTCGCCGAATCCAGTTTTCCCTAATGTGAAATATGGAAAACATTATAGGTTAAGTCCAACACTGAATTTTCAACTTATAAGTCCCAATAAATCTTCAAAATCAAAATATTTCAAATTATAGATTAACAGCAATAATACGATACTCACGAAAGCACATCTATACAGGGTGTCCCAAAAAATAGTGATGCCAGTACTACCACGGTATTCTACAAGTCAGAACAAACAGAAAATGTCGTTGGCAAAATGCTGATTTCTCCTTAGTTTATCTGTAATCCGCCATTTTGTGTTTTTAATATTTTTCATCATATCTCGTTGAAAAAACAAGATTTTCTTATGAAATTTGGTAGGGCTATAATTAAAGGTGTGGTCCACAAAATACATATATCAATAAATTTCAATACCTGTTTTTTCCAAAATGGCGACCGACTAAACTTTTAAATTCGATTTTACTGGAGAAATGTTGCTTTTTACAATAAAACTTTCAAATACAAAAATGTAGAGAATTTTATTCTGAATAAAATGGTATATAATTGTAAAGAATCGGATAATAAATAACCGAGATATGGCTATTTGAAGATTACAACTTCTGTGTTTCTTCATTTCTTCAGCAGTGAGACATGAGAATAAATTTATGAATGCAAAACATATGTTTGCCTATCTTTGTCACTCGAACGTTCCCAATTTACTAGTATAGCAGGATTCTATTAAATTGTCAGAAACAGCTGATTGATGTACGCTCGTTTACTAACGTTAAATCAGCTGTTTTGTGACAAGTTAAAAGAATCCTGCTATAGTTCTGTGAACAGTAGACCTCACGAAAAAGCCATGCTAGCTGAAATCAGCTGTCAATGCGTTTACCCGTAAATTAGCGGTTTTCTTGTCCATGTGTACAGAATTGGCCCTGTTAACTGTATCGAGAGAGATGTTGTCAGGCGCCCCCCAAAATACGATATGTACAAGTAATTTAATCGTACATCTAATTTAATTTTTCACATTTTTATTTACTTTTTATATTCTATATTTTTATTTTTTTTTTCAATTTTCATTTCTTTTTTTATCATTTATTTATTTTATTTTTTAAAGATACGCGACGTTCCACAAGCCGCCGCTTTCGCGGCGCCCCTCTGTCTGCAGCGAAAAAATCTTATTCTGACCCAGCTGATGATCATTCCATAATATGACGATGTTTATATTCTGACCCCGCGAACTCAAACCAATTATTATTATTAAGCTTATGGCTTTTTTGGCGTAGAGACCCTTTCGGGTGTTCCACCTTGCCGAATTATCCAGTTTTCCCTAATGGAAAATATGGAAAACATTATAGGTTAAGTCCAACACTGAATTTTCAACTTATAAGTCCCGAAAAATCTTCAAAATAAAATTTTTTCAATTCATAGATTAACAGCACTAATACGATACTCACGAAAGCACATTTCAAATTGAATATTGAATTATACAAAAACATTTAAACTCAAACCAATCACTTAATTTTATAAGGTTATGAAAATTCACACGTTTGAAACTTTATGCTTTAAAACCTCAAAAACATCACCAGTTCCAGTCCCAGAGGTAGGTCGAATAAACTTTGAAGCAGGATTATTCTCACTCTTAATATTAACGATGAATATTAAAACCCATGAGGATTGAATGAAATATTGTGAATGGTTTTTTGACATGATTGTGCATAGACACATTCCATCATCATATTTTATAAAAATGTTTCTTCAAACAGATCACTGTTAATAATCATCTTTGAAAAATCTTCTGTTAACGCACGCATTCCGTGCAACTTTCAACTTATAGTCTTTATCTCATCATAATAAGATTACATGGGATCCTTTGTGGTCCTCCATGCTCGTGCAACTTTCAACTTATAGTCATTTATTCAATTCAAAATAAATTGTATCACGTGTTCCATATAGCTATTGTATATTCCATACAGCCATTCATATATAGCTATATTCCATACAGCCATTCTCTTTCCCTTCTATTTCGTCCTCAAAATGCAAAATTAAAAAAAAACCTCACATATACATTGTCGCGCAGTCTCAAAATGAACATTCCTGCCAAATCTTATTGAAATCTGTCAATGCGTTTAGCCGTAAATGCATTACAAACAAACGGACAAAAGCCAATAGACTTGAAACTAGACTTCACTTCGTAGATGACTGAGCTTCGCTCAGTCATCTCTTCGTTTGGTCAATTATTGGATGGAACAACCAATTGATGAATTTCATGAATGCGAAAATATGATACAGTAGTAAATTTGAGAACGCTCAAGATAGGCAAACATATGTTTTGCATTCATAAATTTATTCTCATGTCTCACTGCTGAAGAAATGAAGAAACACAGAAGTTGTAATCTTCAAATAGCCATATCTCGGTTATTTATTATCCGATTCTTTACAATTATATACCATTTTATTCAGAATAAAATTCTCTACATTTTTGTATTCGAAAGTTTTATCGTAAAAAGCAACATTTCTACAGCATTTTGCCAACGACATTTTTTGTTTGTTTTGACTTGTAGAATACCGTGGTAGTACTGG
Source organism: Laodelphax striatellus (assembly GCA_017141395.1). Taxonomy (NCBI): domain Eukaryota; kingdom Metazoa; phylum Arthropoda; class Insecta; order Hemiptera; family Delphacidae; genus Laodelphax; species Laodelphax striatellus. The sequence goes on from CM029530.1 coordinate 21,362,362, forward strand.
CATCACTATTTTTTGGGACACCCTGTATTAATAAAAGAGAGTTGGTGTATGTACGCTCGCTTATAACTCGAGAACAGCTGAACCGATTTAGATGATTTTGGATTAGTTTGAATTGTTACAGCACTGGTTAACATAATATGTATTAAAATATAAGAAAATCCCTTTACAATTAATAAATAATTAGTATATTAATGACCTAACCTATCAAACATTTTACAAACGTATGTTTTGAACTTGCCGGCTACCAAAGAACGGAAAGATGATCGTGTTTAACATCAGGAAAATGAGCAGTATGATCTTAAGTTTCCGTGGCCCAGTGGTTAGAGCATCTGTTTGTCAACCAGAAGATTGCGGGTTCAATTCCCACTCCGGACAAATTTTTTTTGTACTAGGTTTTCTACTCAAATTATTTTTTACGATAGAATCATCAATTAAGAATGAGTTTTCGGTCGTATCATATATGTTTCATTGTTTCTAAGAAGGGGAAAAATAAATTGAAATAAAAAAATTATTGATTATATAAAATAAAAAATACATTGATTATATTAAATATATTTTACTTCGTGACATTTTTGGTGGGGGGGCTACATGAAGGGGGAACATTTGGGAGAAGAGGGGGTGACATTTTTAGGGGGATTACGTGAAGGGATGGCCAATGGGGGAAGAGGGGGGTGACATTTGGTGGGAAAGAGGGGGTTGACATGAAGGGGGATTTGTGGGGATGACATTTGGGGGGGAATGAAGGGGGGACATTTGGGGGATGACATTTTTTGGGGTATGGCATGAAGGGGGGACATTTGTGGGGAGAAGAGGGGGACATTTGGGGGGGGGGGGGGTGTTAGAGGGGGATAAGAAGTTCGCCGGGACAGCTAGTTTCAAATAAAATAATGAATTATACGAAAAATTTAAACGAGAAATTTAGAACCAGAAATTTTTAACACGTTATTACATCGTCATGACAACCAATATTTAGATAAAAAATAATAAGTGAAAAAACAAAATGGCAGCTGTGTGAGTACCTAAGGACTTCCGGACAATTTAAATATGATATTTAGACATGGTTTCCACCCAGGAACAATGCCCTAGAATATTGGTAGGGAGCTCTGAAACATCCTGTATAATACAGATATCGAAGAGAATCCAAGAAAGAGGACTCAAGAAATTGCTAAAGATAATTCTAATCCTAATTTTGATGTCCCACTATAATAATAATATGTGTCGGGGTGATCATAATACTCTTCTAAATTATAATGTGCAAAATATAATTTTTTTATTAATTCATTATTATTTATTTCTTTAAATTGATAAGTAATATAAATATAATATAATAAAGTGTTAAAAATGATTACTACACATAAAATAACACTCCTTGGTATACAGACAATCTTTATGCAAAATTTCAGCTTTATTACTCAAGTATTCTAGGCGTGATGGCTTTCAGACAGACAGACACTAACTCATTTTTATAATCTAAATAAAAGAAGATACGATTGCGTGTGTTCGTGTGTGCGTGTGTGTGTGTGTGTGTTTATTAGCAAGGTGCAAGCTAATTTTGTGGATTGCGTTCCAAAAAAATAAGAATGATCTAGACCTTGAAATTTTGCATACAGCTTCCAAAAATATCAATGTTATGCACCTCGAAGCCCAAATTTCAATTTTCCCTTTAGATATTTCAGAATTGATGCTCAAATATCACTTCATTCGCTAGGCTAAAATACTTCCTGTAGCCATTCATCATAAATGAAATGAGTCCGTTTCTAACCTCTCAATCTTAGTACTGCTTTAAGTCGCGTCTTCTTCAACTGCCGTGGTAGCGCAGTATGTAGCACTGCAGACAACATAATCTCACGACCTGAGTGCCGTGGGTTCGATCCCAGGCTTGGTCACATTTTTTTTGCAAAAAAATTCGAACTGAAATCAATATTATCTTAGCTTTTTTATCGAAATAGAATCAGTTCTTCGTTTGTTTTCAATTATTTATGAACCATATTGATTTTTACCTTAATAAAACAATATCTATTCAATTTTTAGCTCATAATTTTTATTTTGCTGATAATTATTTTCAACTTGATGTAATTAAAATAAACTTTTCGATTTTTTTTTTACAAATTGCTATACACTATGATATTAGAGTGTTGAAATTAAATATTGGAAAATAGTAACTAATCAAACTATTATTGGAATTTGCCAAGTTTAGTGGTCTGATAAAAATTACAAAATTGTTATGGAATTATCTGATGGAATAGATGTACGGTACTGAAAATTGTGGTGATGAAGATTTGTAGTGAAGGAGGAGGTATTCAAGGGGATTTCAGTTGGTTTATAATTTTCGCATTTTAAGAACATTTTTTGTCATTTGTGGCATTTGCAAGAGTAATGAGATTAATACCGGGCCTTCTTAAAAAATGCTAACTGCTAACGGGAATATTGAGCTTACAGGTAACTTACTTGACAAAAGATGAATATGTTTACTGTAAAGTAGCATAAATACTACTTACATTAAGTAAATACAGTTGTGTTAATGTGTTTGTTTACCCGTCAAGAATAAATGAGCCTATGCCACAATTATACTTCTCTCCATCTCCTTATATTAATATTTTTCCCATTAATTTCTGAATTGGTCTAATTTATTACTTTATTGGATGAAATGAATTTCTCAATAAATTTAAACTATTTTTCCCTCCCTTATATATATTTATTCAGTTTTAGCATAGCATTTGGCTATACAATATTTTAAGGCCTAATCCAGAAAAAAGAAATAATAGGCCTATCTTTGATACAACATAGTAGAGAAGAAATCAATTTTAGCTTTGTTTTGTGGAGCTCCGTTGCGAAGCACGGGTAACTTCTAGTAATCTAAATAAATAAAAGAAGGTACGGTTGCGTGTGTGTGTGTGTTTATTAGCAAGGTGCAAGCTAATTTTGTGGATTGTGTTCCGAAAAAACGTGAATAATCTAGAGCTTGAAATTTTGCATACAGCTTCCAAAAATATCAATGTTATGCACCTCGAAGCCCAAATTTCAATTTTCCCTTTAGATATTTCAGAATTGATGCTCAAATATCACTTCATTCGCTAAGCTAAAATACTTCCTGTAGCCATTCATCATAAATGAAACGAGTCAGTTTCTAACCTCTCAATCTTAGTACTGCTTTAAGTCGCGAATTCTTCAACTGCCGTGGTAGCGCAGTATGTAGCACTGCAGACAACAGAATCTCACGACCTGAGTGGCGTGGGTTCGATCCCAGGCTTGGTCACATTTTTTTTGCAAAAAAATTCGAACTGAAATCAATATTATCTTAGCTTTTTTATCGAAATAGAATCAGTTCTTCGTTTGTTTTCAATTATTTATGAACCATATTGATTTTTACCTTATAAAACAATATCTATTCAATTTTTAGCTCATAATTTTTATTTTGCTGATAATTATTTTCAACTTGATGTAATTAAAATAAACTTTTCGATTTTTTTTACGAATTGCTATACACTATGATATTAGAGTGTTGAAATTACATATTGGAAAATAGTAACTAATCAAACTATTATTGAAATTTGCCAAGTTTAGTGGTCTGATAAAAATTACAAAATTGTTATGGAATTATCTGATGGAATAGATGTACGGTACTGAAAATTGTGGTGATGAAGATTTGTAGTGAAGGAGGAGGTATTGAAGGATTTCAGTTGGTTTATAATTTTCGCATTTTAGAACATTTTTGTCATTTGTGGCATTTGCAAGAGTAATGAGATTAATACCGGGCCTTCTTAAAAATGCTAACTGCTAACGGAATATTGAGCTTACAGGTAACTTACTTGACAAAAGATAAATATGTTTACTGTAAAGTAGCATAAATACTACTTACATTAAGTAAATACAGTTGTGTTAATGTGTTTGTTTACCCGTCAAGAATAAATGAGCCTATGCCACAATTATACTTCTCTCCATCTCCTTATATTAATATTTTTCCCATTAATTTCTGAATTGGTCTAATTTATTACTTTATTGGATGAAATGAATTTCTCAATAAATTTAAACTATTTTTCCCTCCCTTATATGTATATATATTCAGTTTTAGCATAGCATTTGGCTATACAATATTTTAAGGCCTAATCCAGAAACAATAAATAATAGGCCTATCTTTGATACACATAGTAGAGAAGAAATCAATTTTAGCTTTGTTTTGTGGAGCTCCGTTGCGAAGCACGGGTAACTTCTAGTATAGAATATAGATAGACTAGAAGTTCTGTGAACAGTTAGTAGACCTCGCGAAAAAGCCATGCTAGCTGAAATCAGCTGTCAATGCGTTTAGCCGTAAATTAGCTGTTTTCTTGTCCACCTGTACAGAATTGGTCCTGTCAACTGTGTCGAGAGAGATGTTCTCAGGCGCCCCCCAAAATACGTTATGTACATCTTATTTAATTTTTTTTATTTTTTACATTTTTATTTTTTTTTATATTCTATATTTTTTCTCTATTTTTCTATTTTTTAATTTTCATTTCATTTTTTATTATTTATTTATTTTATTTTTTAGTTATTTATTTTTTAAACATACGCGATGTCTCACAAGCCGCCGCTTCCGCGGCGCCCGGGGCGGGCGCCCCTCTTACTGCGACGCCCGGGGCGGGCGCCACAGTCGCGCCGCCGCTTTCGCGGCGCCCCTCTGACTACAGCAAAAAAATCTTATTCTGACCAAGCTGATGATCATTCCATAATAATATATGACGATGTTTATATTCAACTAACTGACCCCGCAAACTCAAACCAATCACTTAATTTTATAAGGTTATGAAAATTCACACGTTTGAAACTTTATGCTTTAAAACCTCAAAAAACATCACCAGTTCTCCAGTCCCAGAGGTAGGTCGAATAAACTTTGAAGCAGGATTAGTCCAACTCTTAATATTAACGATGAATATTGAAACCCATGAGGATTGAATGAAATATTGTGAATGGTTTTTTTGACGTGTGCATAGACACATTACATCATCATTTATAAAAATGTTTCTTGAAACAGATCACTGTTAATAATCATCTGTTTATAATCATCCTTGAAAAATCATCTCTTAACGCACGCATGCTCGTGCAACTTTCAAGTTATCTAGTGGAACGGTCGTTCCACCACCCGTCCCCCCCGTGATACGAATGAAAGACCGGGACCACTATATATTCTGTAACGAACTTCCCTTTGATGTTCGCATGCCGCCATCTCAATTTACGCGGAAAGTAGTGAAAATTTTAAAATGTTGTAATGACATTATTTTCTTAGATTTTTGAGCGCTTTCATTTAAGATCAGAACGAACTTTCTATGATATAAATTCGCGAAGATACTATATGCGGGTATTTTGTCATTTTACTAATTTTGGGATTTTTCAATTTTTTTCAACTTTGAGCACTTGATGTGAAAAATCTGTAATGAGTTGAGATTTCGGACTACCAAAAGCGATTGAAGACATGTTTAAACTATTTACATTTAAAATTTCAAATCATTTAATGTCCGATTAAGCTCTGTAGCTCTGTCCGAATAAAAATTAAAGTCGCAATTTGAAGTTAGAATTTGAAGCTTTTATCGAATGTAAACAGGGCCACCCAGGAACAAGGCCTAGACACTGAAATGTGACGTCACGGCTAAGTGGCCTACTACTCCACTATACTGTTCATAAACAGCCACTGATCACAACCAAGTTTGAATATTTAAATTTTTATTATTTGAAAATGAATAAATAGACCTACTCACCCACCAAAAGGTAATTGTGCAGTTGAAATGAACTCGAGACGAGAAAAACCAAACACGAATTCCAATTTCAATGGAGGCATGAGTTGTAAACATCAGTTGTTATGGACACTATGTGATGACGTCAGCTGCACGTTTGAATTCAGTGTCTAGCTAGACCATGTTCCTAGGTGGCCCTGATGTAAATGTCGCGATCCTAGCGGTTAAAAACTAAAAGTGATTCACACTGTTGCCACCGACAATTTCGACCTTTTCAATAATAGCCCAGTAAAATTGTCATCAATTAATAGGGTCTATTTTGTATGAAATAGTGAGAAAGAGATAGAAGTGAGAGGGTATAAAGGTGTTTACGTTCTTTATTTCATTTGTAGATTGATAAAGTGATAGGTAATGTTGAACTGTCTCACATTATATCATACAAAATCAAGTGAAACCAAATGAACGGACTATTTTTTGCATACTCCGCCAGAGACAGTGTTTGACAATAGGTACACTGTCTTATCTTCACTTCAGTTCATTTCATTTGTAGATCAACGAAATAGAGTTTTTCTGCACTTAAGTGGTGTTGCAGTGAGTACACATAATTTCATTTCATAAGTGGTCATATGATCTATTAAAGTGGGTTAAAATTCACGGAGAAAATCGAATATTCCAATGAGAATATTTTTTGAAACATTATCATTAATGATGAAAATTTATGAATTTTGTTCCTGGAATGTATAATAATGGTGTAAGGCAAATTTTTACAAGGATTTCATTTTTCGATTACAAAATATTTTTTTCATTAAAAGTGGTCATGTGACCTATCGTAATGGGTTTAAATTTCAATCTAAGTTCAAAATCTCAATCTTATTTAACAAACTTTGTGGATAACTGCTTATACATGAATTAATGTTGCTACAATGATATGTCATTAAAGTCTGGATAGTAAATGATAAGGTGTGATGCAACAGACACAGTCACAACGTCTTGTTTGTTCATTCAGTATTAACCATAACTGGCTCACTCATAGCTAGAATAATTTTGTAGCACCCAAATAGTGAGGATAAAATATCTTTTATCAAATAACATAGCATTTCACTTTTTAAAAAAAATTAACTCTCTCCCCATCCATTGTGTTTGCACGACCCTATTGAAAACGCTGGTGTGGAAACTAAAACTTGTGTACCAAAGAAAAAAAAATTTATAAGCTTTCAGTAAGAAAATGTTTTGATATAGCCCAAATAAGAAACCCGTCTCCCTCTGCAATATACATTTATACATACAATATAATAATTATGTGTAGCCAACCCAAACAAAAATGAAAACTCTGTTCTGGAAGCCATTGACATTGAAGAAAAATTTGGAAGAAATTTTGGGGAGGGCGACGGCGCTCAATAATTTAGAAAATTCATAAAAACTTGTTAGCTCAAACACTGAGAGTATGATTCCTGAAAGTTTACCATATTTCTAATTCGTGATTTTAAGTGGGTGAGATTGAGCGCCCTCGCCCTCCCCCAAAATTTCTTCCAAATTTTTTCTTCAATGTCAATGGCTTCCAGAACAGAGTTTTCATTTTTGTTTGGGTTGGCTACAAATAATTATTATATTGTATGTATAAATGTATATTGCAGAGGGAGACGGGTTTCTTATTTAGGCTATATCAAAACATTTTCTTACTGAAAGCTTATAATTTTTTTTTTCTTTGGTACACAAGTTTTAGTTTCCACACCAGCGTTTTCAATAGGGTCGGGGGTAGGGGACGGGTGACGAATTCTTTTTTGGAGAATTTTTTGGAGAGGATAGTCTTTATCTTATCATAAGATTAACATGGGATCCTTTGTGGTCCTCTATGCTCGTGCAACTTTCGACTTCCACTTTCAACTTATAGTCTTTATCTTACCATAAGATTGACATCACATGTATTGTATCCATTCTCTTTTCCTTCTATTTCTTCCTTAAAACGCGAAATTAAAAAAACCTCACATATACATTGTCGCGCAGTTTCAAAATGAACATTCCTGCCAAAACTTATTGAAATCTGTCAATGCGTTGAGCCGTGAATGCATTACACACAAATCCACAGACGAAAGCCAATCGACTTGAAACAAGACTTCACTTTCGATCAGACTGAGCTTCACTCAGTCTTCTCTTCGCTCGGTCAATGGTGAACTTAAATAAATATCATCTGCATCATCGCTGGTTTTGGGCTCCCTTGCTCTCCCAACTTGTACATTTAAGATACACTCTGCTATAATGTATCAATTGTTTTTCTTATGTAATCAGATTATTATTATTATTTGTCATAGAGCTCCCTAATTGGAAGACGCTGAGTGAAAATGATTCATTTATGGGACTTTGAGGTGTTCTTTTTGTTTGCCCACCAACTTTTCATTCTCTGTGCAAAAGCAGCCTTTCTTTCATCGCTCCATTTAGTGCTGGTTCTTGGCGGCTTTACCTCTGGCTTTATTTCCCACTTTTCAACTTTCATTCTAAACTTATCTTTACTGTTAATCTCGTCATTATTAATTTTGGCAAGTACTGAGTCTTGTTTAATGTTTCGGATCCATTCTCCTCCATAGGCCAGGGAAGATACATATTGCACTATTCTTTTTGTAAGCCTATAATAATTGGGAAGCCTCATGATATGCCCATAAAATTTAAGGCGTCGTTTCCTCATGTCCGCTTCTATGTTAGAAAATTCTTCAAGTTTTGATTTTTTTTGTAACCTGTAGCCGTTTTCAGTTCTTCTCGGTCCAAGAATTTTTCGAATTATTTTTCTTTCCGCCTTTTTCAGATTTTCTATATCATCTGATCTCCTGTTAAGATCGAGGGTCTCACTGGCATACAACATTGATGGTTTAATTACCGTATTATAATGTCTTATTTTGGTATGAGGGGATAAACATTTCTTATTATAAATATATTGCACCAATCCTAAGCCTTTATGAGCTTTCTGTATCCTGTCTTGTGAAAGCTTTTCTGAAATAATTTCTCCTAGATATTTAAAATTAGGCACCCTATTGATAGTTCCGTATTTCGTTTGTAAACTGGTAACTTCTAAATTTGATGTTGTGAACACGGTTTTTTCAAATGATATTTGTAAGCCTACTTTTTCTGAGCATTCTTTTAGAGTTTCTATCAGTTTTATTGCACTGTCCCGTGAATCAGCCATTATTGCGAGATCATCTGCAAAAGCTAAATAGGGGATTTGTATGTTATTTTTCTTGGTTCCCAAGTAGATTGGTTTCCAGCAGTTTATTTCTTTGAGTCTCTTCTCCCACTCTTCCATTACCCTATCTAGTACTATGTTGAAGAGCAATGGCGATAAACCATCACCTTGTCTAACACCAGTGTTTATCTCAAACGGTCTTGAAAGTTTCCCCATGACTTTAACTTTGGATTTTGTGTTTGTCTGTGTCTGCTCAGATTATATATAATAAATTACTGTAAAATGTATTTATAAGCTAATGCACATGAATAAATATACTTACTGCACTACTTGCAAGAACTCTCCCCCATTCACAGACACGTAGGGCCGTATTTATGAACGTTCCATGAGGGTTCCTTTCCGAAAGGGCGCCTTGAAAAGCGTTTCATGAATGAAAAATCAGCTGATTTCATTCATGAAACGCTTTTCAAGAGTCCCTTCCGGAAAGGAACGTTCATAAATATGGCCCGTAGTCTTTTTGGGGGAATTCCACTCCATTTGTTATACTGTAACACTATGTAATGTATTTACTTATACATATTCTTGTAATACAATGTGGAAATAAACTTTAAAAAAAAGTTATCTATTCTTTACTAATTTCTGTTTATTTGTTACAGAGTGATGAAACTTCAATGGACTTCTCTAATAGTGAAAGCTATTCCAATTTGGAATTAAGAACCTGTGAGTACTGAATTGACTTTTCCTTGCAATTTTAACTTGATTGGTTATTATTTCAAACAGCAGGATTCTTCTCCAATCATACTTTTAGAATAATGTAAAAAATATTTTCATTTACAATATGATACTGGAAACACCTGATCCAAGAAGCAGTTAATTGGAGATTGCACTTTTCTAACTCAGTAGAGACTCAATTCAGACTTGGAATGTCTGGATCGTATGTGAAATTTGCTGAGCAATTTAAAGAAAGTAGCCTATAGTTGAAGATTTTCACTGTGAAAAATACGGATTTATCTTGATAAATAATATACAGAACATCATGAATTTCACAATGTACGTTTTTTAGTAATATAAGACTTTCGTGTTAGTTTATTATTATTATCATCATGCAAGTTCACTCATATCAACACTCTATTCCTCCTCCTAAACCTTCAGCTCATATTCCTCCTTCCCCTCCAAGTCTTTCTCCTTTGCCTTCCACTTCTGTTTCCTACACTTCCTGACTTTTTTCTTGTCCGTTTATTTCTCCTCCATTCCCTCTATTCTTCCATTTTTGAACCTTCTTCTCGTTGTCTCTTGAACTTCTTCAATTATACTATTCAGTTCTCTTTTCATTTAGTTCATTCATTATATTTCAGGTGGTAAAACAGCGCAGCTAGTATTGATAAGGCTGGAAGATTGGATTGATGACTTGGATACACTGCAACAAAATGCACACCAGTACCAGGTATTGTCCAAGAATACCGTGTAAAAAGTTTCACAATCACAATAGAAAGTAATAATTGATTGAACAAAATACCTAATTAACTCCTGTATAATACTCTGAAGACTTCTGCTACTGCGAATATTGCCAACAGAATAATAGCTGGAAGGAAACTCTATGAACGCTTCTGTACAAAAAAAAAAAAAAAAACATTGCCCAGGCGGGAATCGAACCCAGCACCCTTTGATTGCCGGTCAAGTGCCCCCACCTCTAGACCACCGGACATTTTCTACACAGCAGCATTCATTTTCGAATGAGCCAATCCGGCCAGATATGAAGATGGAAGGAAATGAGATTTTGCAACTACTCAATTGCTTTTAAATCATAATAATTATTAAAACGAAAATCCCAATTAATTGCTAAACAATACTCTGAATTAACTGTGAAGACTGTCACTTGCATGGAACTATAGCAGAAAATAGAATAATGACAGTAGCCTTATCTAAAAAGAAACATTTTGGAAATATCAGGGGTAATGCAAGCAATGCAGAGAAGGCGGCACTGCTTTCACACAAGGAGTTTTAGTTGTTCATTTGTAGTAACCATTTCTTACCACATGCCACTGAGCATCCATGGCTATTCACTTTGGGGGATTATTATTTTATTTGTGGGATTATTTATTATTATTATTAGCCGTATAGCTCCCAAAGTGGAAGACGCTGAGGGCCGCTTTCCCCAACGCTGCTTATCCTATACTCTAGCTTAAGCCTCATTCGGAGAATAGAAAAAGTATAGAAAAAAAATTGAGCGTCAGCTGTTATTATTTAAGCCGCGTTGGGGAAAGCGGCCCTGAGTCTGAATCATGATCGTTGACTTTTATTTGACTTGACGGTTTTCTTGTTCGCCCACCAGCTTTTCATTTTCTGCGAAAAAACCGCTTTTCTTTCATCACTCCATCTCATTCCAGCTCTTGGAGCTTTTACCTCTGGAATAATTTCCCATTTATTAATTTTTGTTTTAAAATTATTTCGATTTGTAATCTCATCATCAGTAATTTTTGCTAGAACTAGATCTTTCTTAACGTTTATTTATTATTATTATCTATGATTATTTATTATTATTATTTTGAGGTAGACTCCAAACTAATAAGTAACACTGATGCCTGGTTGTTCGTACGTCTATTCAATTTAACCATCTATTAAATTTAACCAGGGAATAAATCAAGGACAGCAACATAGTGGGATCGACTACAAACTGAACCAATTTGAAATTAAAAAGTCAAGTGAAACAGTGTTACCAGAACAATCTATTTTAGCTTAATAAACTAGTAAAATCAACTGCATTAACATTCTCTAATAAATTTCATGTTTATTCAAAACAAACTAGCTCCAAAAATTGTATCAAGCCACAATATTACAGACTTTTGGTTGGTAAAACTTAAACTTGTACTTTCCCATAATTATGATAAAATTTTAACCACATGTTAAAATATTTATCTGATGTCTAGCCTATAAAACAATGCAAAACAATTTAACCGCTGAAAAAATTTATTCAGCAACGGTTAATTTAGCCCTGTTTTCAACTGAGTAGAAATGTTTTAACAATTTGAAATGTGTGCAGAACCAGCTGATATTTTAAAAAAAATTATGCCATTAGTATTTTTCACTACCAGATACCTTCTGCCTCATAGATAAAATCTCAAAGTGCAATTCATGAATTTTGTCTACAGAATATTATTTTGTAATAACATGTAATAAAAATGATGAGTAATGTAGTTTTACAGATAGAATCAATGCAATTCAAGGCTTTCCAACATTATTTTGTCTCAATTCTTCATTCCAAGTTAGTTCACTTTGTTGTCGATCCCACTATGTTGCTGTCCTCGATTTATCGCCTGGTTGAATTTAATAGACATACGAACCAAGGTATGTAGAGTTCTCTACATACTACTGTAGAGAACTCTACATACCTTGGTAGAAACAACCAGGCATAATGTTATAACTCTGCCTGATTACTGATATGTAACACAGTTTCATGGTATCAAATCAGAATTTTGTGTGCATTTATTAATTTTTCCAACAATGACTTTTATATTGGAAAAGAAATGAGTGTAAGAGCATTGCCCAATTAGATTTGGAAATGAAATATTGCAGTCAAATTTGATTATAAAAACTCCAACTGACAATCAGGTTGAAGGTTAGAAAATTTTGTTTTTATAGATAATACTCATTTAAATTCAGTGTGAATTTCAATATGTTTGCAATAATAGTTCATCATATTCTTTCTTGCATCAAGCTGTACTGCTATCCTGAAATTTATTCAACTGTTGTTTATCAAATTTAGCCTGAATTTCAATATGTTGTAGGCCTGTATCAATTTTTACTAATTCCAAAAATAAAACTTTTAATCCCATTAATGTTTTCAGTGAATAAAGTTTGTAAATAGTAATTATAACACTATTGAAAAGTAGCTCCCAAACATCAGCGCGCTTAAGTGAGAGACAGAGGAACAACATGGGGAATATTGAAGATAGATTATCATTGAATCAAATGTAAAAATGCCTGTTTTCAAACCCATCGTATTTGATAAATAAATATTCAGACAAAATATTAAAATAAAATCAAAGCTAGGATGTTCAAGAACACTTCAGTTGTCTCTTTAACAGAAAAGAAACAAAGATAATTTTAATTTGATCCTCTTCTCAAAAGCATTCTTTCCAAAAGAGAGTGATTTACGTACTGACATAAAATATAATATTGAATGTAAATAGATGAAATATGGAAAATATAAGATGTAAATATAATGTAATTGAATTAAATATTATTTGTGTGAAATAGTTTATGTCTCTGGAATAATAATGTTTATCATACATACGATACTGATGGTTACACATAGCGGGAAGTTCAAAAATCCTAACCTAGCAAGAAGAGTCTAGCAACAAGATGACGAAAATTCTGATAAAAGTACTTTAATCCAATTAATGCATTCATTAAAACACATTGAAACCACTAAATAATAGATAGCAATAAAGTATTGATGACACCTCAATGATTTAATTGAATTCTATCCCAAAATCATGTTTTGTTCCTACCTCACAATGGTTAAAATCCCCCAGGTTGTTCACTCTCTCTCACTAGAGCGTGCTGATCAGGTCTATGAGCTACTCCTCAATATTGTTATAATAAAAATATTAATAACAAGCAACTAATAACTTCTACCCCAACACTTATAATTTATAGTGGGGTGTAAGTAGGCCTACATTTATTCATTAAATGATCTATATTTAGAAATTATGCTTGTAAATTACTCTTGTATTTTATTTAGCTGTGTTCTGATTAAAAATTGAAGATTTTTCCATTATCTCAAATCTCAGTTATTTAAAATAAGGCTAGTGTCACAGTCTATGTAATATAATGTATATTTTTAATTAATATCATTTAATATTTTCTAGAAAAAATCTATTTCAAAGACTGTGACACTTGTCATATTCAAATTGTTCTTTGTTGTGGTTCTAAAAACCTTTCTCAACACTGACTTACAGGGAGAAGAGAATGAATGCAAGAGTCAGTCCAGTCCTCTCCAGACTCAACTTGTCAACTGGGATTGTCATAATCTAGACAACTACAGGCCAATAGCAGAATCTCAAAATAAAGTACAATGTAGTGGGAGCATAGATACCTGTGATGGACTGGATCAAGAACTAGACAGCAGTGAAGATAAATACCAAGTTACAAACAACTCAAATAATCAAGTTCAATGTTCAGACCACAACTACCAACATCCATTTGAAATGATAGTGTTCAAACAAGAGATAGTGGTTGAAGAAGAACAACATGTGGGAATAGTTGGAGGAGGACTGCAACAAGTGAACATGGAGAGATGAAGACTACATGAATCATAGCTGTGATGAAACATTCACTCAGAAATCAAGTCATAACAAACATTTAAATACACATACTGTAGACAGACCTTACAGTTGTAAATTTTGTGATAAAACATACACTCAGAAATCATATCTTACCACACATTTATATGCACATACTGGAGAAAGACCATACAGTTGTGAATTTTGTGATAGAACATTCACTCAGAAATCACATCTTTCCACACATTTATGTGCACATACTGGAGAGAGACCCTACAGTTGTGAATTTTGTGATAAAACATTCACTCAGAAATCACATCTTTCCACACATTTACGTGCACATACTGGAGAGAGACCCTACAGTTGTAAATTTTGCAATAAAACATTCACTCAGAAAACACATCTTTCCACACATTTACGTGCACATACTGGAGAGAAGACCCTACAGTTGTGAATTTTGCAATAAAACATTCATTCAGAAATTTTATCTTACCACACATTTACGTACACATACTGGAGAGAGACCCTATAGTTATGAAATTNTTGTGATAACACATTCACTCAGAAATCACATCTTTCCACACATTTACATGCACATACTGGAGAGAGACCCTACAGTTGTGAATTTTGCAATAAAACATTCACTCAGAAAACACATCTTTCCACACATTTACATACACATACTGGAGAGAGACCCTATAGTTGTGAATTTTGCAATGAAGCATTCACTCAGAAATCACATCTTTCCACACATTTACATGCACATACTGGAGAGAGACTCTACAGTTGTCAATTTTGCAATAAAACATTCACTCAGAAATCACATCTTTCCACACGTTTCCTCGCACATACTAGAGAGAGACCCTATAGTTGTGAATTTTGCAATAAAACATTCACTCCAAAAATCACATCTTTCCAGACATTTATATTCACATACTGGAGAAAGACCCTACAGTTGTGAATTTTGTGATAAAACATTCACTCAGAAATCAAGTCTTTCAACACATTTACATGCACATACTGGAGAGAGACTCTACAGTTGTGAATTTTTCAATAAAACATTCACTCAGAAATCACATCTTTCCACACGTTTCCTTGCACATACTGGAGAAAGACTCAACAGTTGTGAATTTTGTGATAGAACATTCACTCAGAAATCACATCTTCCCACACGTTTCCTTGCACATACTGGAGAAAGACCCTACAGTTGTGAGTTTTGTGATAACACATTCACTCAGAAATCACATCTTTCCACACATTTACTTGCACATACTGGAGAGAGACCTTATAGTTGTGAATTTTGCAAATAAACATTCACTCCGAAATCACATCTTTCCAGACATTTATATTGCACATACTGGAGAGAGACCCTATAGTTGAGAATTTTGCAAATAAACATTCACTCCGAAATCACATCTTTCCAGACATTTATATTCACATATTGAAGAAAGACCCTACAGTTGTGAATTTTGTGATAGAACATTCACTCAGAAATCACATCTTTCCACACATTTACATGCACATACTGGAGAGAGACTCTACAGTTGTGAATTTTTCAATAAAACATTCACTCAGAAATCACATCTTTCCACACATTTACATACACATACTGGAGAGAGACCCTATAGTTGTGAATTTTGTGATAAAACATTCACTCCAAAATCACATCTTTCCAGACATTAATATTCACATACTGGAGAAAGACCCTACAGTTGTGAATTTTGTGATAAAACATTCACTCAGAAATCACATCTTTCCACACATTTACTTGCACATACTGGAGAGAGACCCTATAGTTGTGAATTTTGCAAATAAACATTCTCTCAGAAATTTTATCTTACCACACATTTACTTGCACATACTGGAGAGAGACTCTATAGTTGTGAATTTTGCAAATAAACATTCACTCCGAAATCACATCTTTCCAGACATTTATATTCACATATTGAAGAAAGACCCTACAGTTGTGAATTTTGTGATAGAACATTCACTCAGAAATCACATCTTTCCACACATTTACATGCACATACTGGAGAGAGACTCTACAGTTGTGAATTTTTCAATAAAACATTCACTCAGAAATCACATCTTTCCACACGTTTCCTTGCACATACTGGAGAAAGACCCTACAGTTGTGAGTTTTGTGATAACACATTCACTCAGAAATCACATCTTTCCACACATTTACATGCACATACTGGAGAGAGACCCTACAGTTGTGAATTTTGTGATAAAACATTCACTCAGAAATCACTTCTTTCCACACATTTACATGCACATACTGGAGAGAGACCCTATAGTTGTGAATTTTGCGATAAAGCATTCACTCAGAAATCACATCTTTCCACACATTTACTTGCACATACTGGAGAGAGACTCTATAGTTGTGAATTTTGCAAATAAACATTCACTCCGAAATCACATCTTTCCAGACATTTATATTCACATATTGAAGAAAGACCCTACAGTTGTGAATTTTGTGATAGAACATTCACTCAGAAATCACATCTTTCCACACATTTACATGCACATACTGGAGAGAGACTCTACAGTTGTGAATTTTTCAATAAAACATTCACTCAGAAATCACATCTTTCCACACATTTACATGCACATACTGGAGAGAGACCCTATAGTTGTGAATTTTGCAAATAAACATTCTCTCAGAAATTTTATCTTACCACACATTTACTTGCACATACTGGAGAGAGACTCTATAGTTGTGAATTTTGCAAATAAACATTCACTCCGAAATCACATCTTTCCAGACATTTATATTCACATATTGAAGAAAGACCCTACAGTTGTGAATTTTGTGATAGAACATTCACTCAGAAATCACATCTTTCCACACATTTACATGCACATACTGGAGAGAGACTCTACAGTTGTGAATTTTTCAATAAAACATTAGTAGGTACAAATGCCGGTTCAACAGCAGACCAATCACAGGGCAGGGATTTCCCCCCCTACCCCCCTCACCCTGAGGGGGCGTGGCTTGTGAGTGTGCTTACCCCTTTGTCCCTCCCTAAGACGCCATTTTGTAGTGGTGATTAAAAGAGGGGACCCCCAGCAAAGACCAATGGGAGACGAGTTACCCCCACCAGGTTGACCAATCAGAGAGAAGCATTTCCCTCCACCTTGTATGTGCTATATTTTTTTTGTATGTTCTATATATCTATTTCTTTCTCTGTCCTGTTGCTTAATGTGGCATAGCGTTGTCTCACTCTTTCTTCCCCCTATACAAAGTATACCTATATAAAAATATATATGTAATATCCATAGAGAAATATATATATGTGCTATCTCTTTCTCCCTCCTCTAGCATAACGTGTCATAGCGTTGTTTCACTCTTTCTTTCCCCTAAAGAGAGTATACCTATATTTCATGGGGCATATATTGTTGAGAAAGATATATGCAATCTCTTTGTCTCTCTCTTGCAGCATAATGGCAGATGACCCTCTCTCACTTTTTGGGTGTGATATTACTATGTATATTTGGAATGTCAGAGCATTGCACCTGCTGCAGCCCCAGGCCCCAGGCCTCAGCAATTAATCACCTCAAAATGACAGCTGCACTATTATTTTTTATATTGTACAGTAGCTATCAATTGACAGGTGCACTATTTCGTTAAATACAAATCGACTCCCACTAAGAAAAAACCAAGTCTACCAACCTAATTTCATATTGTATCAAATTTACCCGTAAATTTTGCCTTTTAAGTTTTAAGTTTTGCCTTTCCACTAATTCATTAACATTATTCCAAAAAATTTATGATCTGTTGTGCGTTTTATTACTAACAAAATTTAACCCTTTTCCACGCTTTGAACGATTCTTTGCAGGAAAGAGTTTCTGTATAATCTGCAACTTAAAACCATTATTTCTGATAACATACCCTTGTTTATCAAGATGGGCTTCTGTTAACTTTAATATTTTCTTATATTTCTCCAAGTCATTTGAATTGTAAAGAACCGAATTTGGTCTAGCATTAAAAAGAAGTTCTATCAACCCATGTGATAATCTGAACCTATCTACTCCAACATTGATGTAAACATCATCAAATGTAACATTTTTATCACCAATAAAATATGATATAGTTTCATCATCATATTGCAGACCATAAGGAATAGAATTATTCAATTTTTCTTCGTGAAAAACACTAAGATAATTGTTGAGAATCTCCTTCATAGTTACGCGTGTGGATCTGCTCAAAGTAGTATCATATGCAGTCCTGTTGAAACGTGGGGGCGCGAGTTTTGTCTCTTCCTCTAAAGAACCAATCTGTCGTTCTTCTTTATCCCACTCCATTCCCTTTTGATAATCTCCTTCGCCAGATGTTAGCAAGGGGACAGATCTCTCTGCCTGTTCTTGCTTTATTGACTCATTACCAATGCTCTGTTGTTGTAATGCGACCAGCGGTTGTATTAGCGGGTCTAATCTTTTACGATTGAATTGTTCAGTTTCTGATTGAAAACCTAATAGATTCTTATGCTTATTAATAATATTTTGTCTCAATTTCTTTATTTTATGAATTAGATTAACACTCTCTGCACTGGGTGCGTGTTTCTTGTTATTTTTCATTATACACTCACTGTGATCAAATGTTGAATGACTACAAAGTCATGCATACCCAAGGTTAGTAGAGACCTAAGGTTGGCCAATCCACTACCACCTAGAGTTACAAAGCCATAGTGCTAGGTTATGACGTCATCAGTGGTCGATGGGCTGAATGTTCATCAGCTTAACAACTCAAAAAGCTTTACTAGTCGTAATACGGTAATAGAAACGATTACAAAGACTAATTCAAAACATCTCATTTCCCAAAAAAATTTCTCTTAGTAGAAAATACACATTAGCCTTTGAGAAAAACCAGCTCCAGCTCCTTAGTTGAGAATTATATTATGTTAGGCAGGTTGAATGTAGGGAATAGAATAGAATAATCATTTTATCCACGCAGATTACAAAATATGTTGCTTAAATTCTAGGTCATAAAAGTCATTACAATGAACGTCATTTAAAAATAATAAATACAGCATAAGATTAACTGAACAAAACATGAAGTAAGAAAGATTTTAAATGAAAATATATAGGTATAAATTTTAATTCAAGATTTTTGAATCTTAATACTACTTAATACAACTTAATACTAGTATGATATATTTTATTTAAATGAACGTCGTTGGAAATATAAGAAATTGATTTTGTATCTACATGAAATGGCGGAGTTTGGACATATAAATGTCCATTTTTGGAGAAGGATGTGCAAGGACATCCTTCCCATCAACACTCAACCATAGAATGAGGGATGGAATGAGGAGAGATTTGTGCTTCAAATTGTAACTCAGGTTTAATATGAACTGAGTAAAAATTATAAGTACATATAATTATGTATCATTAATAATACTGCAGATGAATTCCATATCAATCAATAGGAACTATTTATAGTTTATCATTTTATGGATTCTATGTTTTTCTAAATTCTAAATTAGGCTTTGTTTAATAATGTGCAGTACAATTTGTTTAATAATGTACAATATGAACTGTTCTTATTCAATCTTTTAGAACACTATTCACACCATATCCTGCAAGATAGGTAGTCAGTAGAGTTATCTCTGTGTCCAATTTGTTCAAATCATCTTCAGTTATATCAACATTTTCATGTGGCATCTGAAAAAAGATACAATATTCAGTCAACTCCAATGATTTTAGAACATTATTGAGCATGAAATGATATAATATGAAGTTATTGCAGATTGAGTTATTAGTACTGTAATTGAAGCATCCAATCAAATGTATATTAGTGGGATGGTAGTCATAAACTTTTACAGAATGCTGTGGCATGGCTAACATGCCCATGATCAACATAATCATTAGGCTGATTGCATATAGTTTATGAATAATTATAAATTTCGTTGATTACCGTATCTACAATCATAAATACACAAAAAAGCATTCGATGCTATTAAAAAATGACATCTCAATTATTTTTTTCCAATTAGCTTTCACTAGAAAGCAGTACATTACATTCCAGAAAAGGAAGTTAACTCAATAGGATTGTTGTCAATTCATGATTCATGGCTACTCAATCCATTGAATAAATGATGAATTTTTGTTTCTGTCAAGAAAACAGTAACATTAAAACAATCACTTTACTTTGAAAGTTGTCCATTTCAACAGCATTCAAATTCTTTGCAAAAAGTTTTTATTAATTGAAACAAAACGTTTCAGGTTAGGTATGCCATCAAAGCATTTGCAAAGATTGTAGAAGTATTTAAAAGAATTTATGTGTAGCTATTACAATTAAATAGTTTATTAATGTTCAGTTAATGAGTAGATTTTGAAACTTACCTTGACTCAGTGAGCATAACTCATCTTTAGTCTCCGAATTCACAAAATATACTCCGTACTTCAAAGAAATCAAACACCATATTATGTAGCTGTAGCCTATGTGGTTAGAATGAGAAAGTAGAAACAAAACAACAAGACTGCCCATCCACTAATAATGACGTCACAAGATTTTGAACAAGCAGCGCTATGGCTTTGTAACTCTAGGTGGTAGTGGCCAATCCCCATAAGAGCCCAGCAGTCCAATTTTTCGTGATTAGTCTTGCTATAATGACGTCAATCAGTGCCCGGGTTAACATATGCCCTATATCTATATTCAAGACTCATCACTTATCTAGTATTCAAATCTTTCCAGATGGTTTTTGGAGAAATGAAAATTTTCAAATTTCTATCTTATAGATTGTCAGATAACAATAATAAATTAAAATAATGCAATAAAAATAATTACTGTGATCAAATATCTACAATAATAATAAGAAATCATTTAATATAATTGTAATATCACGCCTTGCTTGCCAAACAGTAAACTTCAACTATTCATATTTTCCAGCTGATTTATGAGAATTTGAAATTATCACAAATTTAATCTCTAGCACAACATGGAAAGCCTAGTAAAAGTTGATGCTTATTTTCGATTAATTAATAATTTGTTTCAATTACAGTGAATGAATCCTAATTATAACTACAGTAATTATTTATTTAGTATTTTACAATAATTGATATTTAACGGTAGGTACAACAGGCTTACGCCGAAAACTGTACCTTTTTAAATTTACATTAGCTATGAAAACAATCCAAATCTAGGTTATGAGACATTTTCCACAAAGAAAACACTAAAGGAATTTCGAATAGTTTAAATGGTAGGCCTAATATGAAAGCTCTGAACCAAAAATAGCCAACATATCAGTAATCGAAATTGTTTGTAAATTTTAATTATGATACAATTCATCAAAAAAGAGATAATCAATTACAAGACACAATTAGTGAAGTATTATTTTGTTTTGCTAATCAACTGGGTAACATCTGAATAAGTTCAAAAACACGTTTCATATTTTGCGCTGCAGAGTGCAGTGACTAGTGGGCACGCGATGACGTATTTACTCGTCACGGCCGGTCGACCTCAAAAACGACATGATTGGCCTACCTTGTAGCTCTACATACCTTGATGCATACCCGCCCCCTACCTTACACTCTTAGGAATTTATCCAATCCTCCCCTATATTTTCCATTGTCTGGTTTGCATTTGTTAAAAATTGAAATAAAATTATGATTACTCTTTGTCCATACTTTCCAACACATTTTTCTAAACTCTGGGAAACTCATATCTTCTCCCACAAAATCTTGGTAAATTAATTTCAAATTTAAGTCGTCTATTTTGAATATAATTAACGAATTAGCATTATCTCTCACATGATGTTTCAAAATGCATCCATAAGACTGAACTAAGTAAACAGTGTCAATATCCCTGTGTCAACCCATAGTAAAAAAGTGACGGATTTGTGGCACATTATCTAGTTGAAGATCATCAAAAATAATCAATGAATTCCTTTCTATCTTATTAGGGTGAGGTATTTCAGAAATTTGATCTGACATGTGAAAACCTATACATTTTATTTTGGAAAATACCTTTTTCAAAAACTCATATTTATCTTGATATAGCGATTTACTATACAAATATAAGTGATTAAATTTCAATCCATTTTTGTGAAAAATTAAATTCAAAACAGTGTTGGATTTTCCACTGGATGATTGTCCAATAACAAGAATGCGTGCATTGTGTGGTAATAAGCTCCCATTCTTACTTTGTTTGTTATGTATAGGCTTTGATATAATTTCATCAAAATTGATGATTGGTATTGATGCACCATGTACCATAGCTAATAGGAAACTAAAATGAAAAACCAGGTTCAAGATACTATACCAAATTTATTACTATTGATATAGTCACTTTTACAATATAATACTTTACAGCTGTACATTTTTACAACCCAATACATTTTTACAACACGATATAATACATTTTTTACATCGCAATATAATACATTTGAAGTGTTCTTAACCTAGTAATCGATCTCAATCTACCCATGAGTTAAATTTTGAATCAAATCCAACCCATTTAACAAAAACTCTATCTCCCTTTCGTTTTAAAATTTTCTCTACTAAATAAATATCATGCTCAGCCGCATCGAGATTGGTTTTCTTTATTTCTTGCTCATAAAATCTACCAGATATTATTTCCCCATTCAAATCTCTCAATATGTAGGTGGGCGGTCTTGAAGGAAAAACACTATGAATTATAAAATATTCGGTAGACCAATTTATATTATAAGACTTATCAAATACATGTTTATACTTGGAAATTCTCACAATGTCCCCTAATTTAAATTTGGGTTTTATTTGACTTGATTTTAAGCGCAGGTTTGCATTTGCCACTTTATTAACCCTAGAGTACTAATCATATTTTTTGACATTAATACTAATCATGAGTAAAATTTACGCATAGTTCACAATAACATCACTCTCTTGTTTTTTTTTCTCTCATAATGATTTTATTTTTCAATAAAGTAATATTTTTCAACTAATTTTAACTTCAACCTTACAAAAAAATTTAGAAAAAGTTCTATAAATCCTTATTCACTTGCATCCTGGGCACATTTTTATCTTGTGCTCACCACAATTTGGCCTATTTTATTTTGAGCAATAGGTGGTGGTAAACCTCCTTGTGTAATGGCATAAGCTGCAGTATTTCCTTTCTCCTTTCTGAGCTTTCTCAAAATGTGGCTCTTCTGTACCAAGAACTTTATCAATTGTTGTTTGTAGCTCTCTCCTCAGTGTGGGAGTCTCAGCTCGACGGTGCGTAATCCAGGGCGTGGTCAGTTGACTGTGGAGCTGTAGTAGGAACTGTTGCCTGGAAAGTCCGACTTTTTTGGAATTTGGTGAATTCCTAAAAAATTGGTGCACATAAATCACGTACGAGTTTACACTTGACAAGTTTAGAATATTATAAAACATGCAGAGTGGCCATCTTTGTGTCTTCCTACTGCAGCTCATATGTTGACACATCTGATCGAGAGTGTCAACTGCTCCTTTTGTTCCATTATATGCTAGTATAATGTCTGGCTTTTTTGACTTTTCATCCACTGATCCATCATCATGCATGGTCGAAATAAGTGTTACGAGCTTATTTGCTTTTGGCTTGTAAGACACTGCCGTTAGGTTGTCAGAGAATAAAAAAAGTGAAGAGTCCACATTTCTATTCTGATACTTTACATCGATGAATTCAGAGGGCAGTTCAGGTTTATTTTTTTTTATTGTGCCTATTGCAGATAAACCATATTCTTTCAAAAGCTTTTCGAATAATGGGATGCTCACAAACCAGTTATCCATAGTTATGTTCCTATGCGATCCTTTCAAGCTCTCTACCAGTTTCTCTACAAAATAATGTGTTGAAACAACTCCTTCGGGCGATGAACCTTTCCCCAGGTAAGGAATAGCATTGAACATGTATTTCGTGTCATTGTCACAAATCATAAGTATTTTATCCCATACCGATTTGGTTTTCGGCATGTATACACGGAATGGGCATCTGCCACAGAATCCTACCAGCTGTTCGTCAATTGTGCAAAACAAACTCGGCTGATAATTTTCAGAACAGTTCATTACAAATAAGTCCCAAACCTTTTTTATTGGTGCCAGTTTGGATTCTTTGCGACGTTCATTCCTTGTTTCACGATCATCAAATCGTATACAATTGATCAGAAACAGAAATCTTTCGGCAGTCATTGTAGCTCGATAAAGATCACCACTGTACTTTGAATTGAATAATAACTTGGCTGATAAATGATTATTATTTAGAGCTGCAGTCAAGAGTAAAAGTCCAATTAGTGCTCTCAGCTCTTCTTTACAAACATCCTTCAATGTTGCATTCACAACTTTGTAATTTTTCCTCTGCCTCACTATCTCTTCATTCGTCCTAAGGACAATTTCATCGAGGATGTTGTCAGATAGTAGCAAATTAAAACATTTCTCTGGGTCAGGATCGATTTTTTGTGTGGGGCCTGGTCTAACATGGACAATGTTCTTATCTCTTGTCTTACCTTTGTTGGATCCAACTTCTTTGGTTTTCCATGTAAACCCTTTTTCCAATAAAATCATCTATAGGTGGCACTATCCTTAGCTTAGATATTTCATCCCTACCTTGTCTGCAACTTTAGATGATGATGATGATTGGGACTCCTCAAGGCGTGGTCTTTTCTTCTTCCTCTTCTGCTTTTCAGTTTGTTGATATGCTTGCTCGATGTGTTGAATCTTCGTAGCTTCATCAATAACCTGGTCTTCATCGCTGGGCTGGAAGTCTGGGTCATCATCGCTGTTATCAGAGAATATCTTCTCCAGAATGTCTTCTTCATCTGCGTCAGATTCTCCACCCTCATCTAGCTCATGAAGCATTCGGCGAATACCTTCTTCATCAGTTCCAGCAGCCATGATCTGGGAAAAAAGTTGTTTTTTTATAATTTGATTTTTATGATTTTTTCAAGGTTTAGAAATTTGTATATATTCATTTGACACATTGGCCTAATGCTAAATCAATAATGATGAGCATAAATGAATTTTATTCACATGAGTAGATAGAAATAAGATAGTTTCATGTTCCATTTATCACATAAAAATCCATGTTGAATATCCATCAATACGTAAATACAAAAACATCATGCGTAAATTTAACTCATCTAAATTGTCAACTGATACTAAACATGCGTATATTTTACTCACTTAGAATACCCATGAATACTAAACATGCGTATATTTTACTCATTAAAAATATCCATGAATACTTAACATGCGTAAAACAAGCGCGGTGACTTACCGAAATGTCAATGTAGTTCCCAAGAGACAGAATATACAGCTCCGTATGATATGCAGTCTTCTCTAGGAATGAGACAACAAAGCACTGCTAGACGCCTAGATCTCAAAACCACAGGGGAGGGGAGGAATAACCGGTTTTATGCCGCCATGCGTAAGAATTACTCATGATTAGTACTCTAGGGTTAAGTGCAGCAATTATTTGAGTTCAATGTTTTTTGCATACATCAATTGGGCGCATTTGAATTGATCTGTGAAAAGACTTATTATATTCAGTTACAAGTTTCGGAAGAGCATCAACCCATTGTCTTGTTCCCTTTTCAGTTAAATATCTATAAATTTTCGATTTAATTGTTCTAACAAAGCGCTCAACAATGGCGGCTTTTTTCTCAGTAAAAACATGATAATGCTTAATATTATACTTATCTAATAACGCTTTTATTTTACTATTAAAAAATTTGGTTCCCTGGTCTGTCTGAAACAGTTTCATCTTATTTTTACAAATAATAGATTGAAGCGCGGTGTGAACAGAAGATGCACTCTTGGTTTTTATTGGCACACAAAATGCAAATTTTGTAAAACAGTTTATCACAGCTAAAATGAATTTAAAATTTGAATTATGCTTCAATAATGACAACATGTCAATTAAATCTGCTTGATACAGATCTGTTTCAGATTTAAGTTCATAGGGTCTTCTTCTAATATTCACTCTTGGAATTGTGTGTAACTCATTAGCCAATTTACCGCGCACGCTTATAGCACGCGCTGTTTGTTTACCAACTGTCTTGGCTCGCTCCATGGGGCCTTCTATTTTAAAATTACTCAACGGAGTGCTTCTCCTCCTCCTTCTCCTCCTCCTTCTTCTTCTCCTTCTCCTTCTCCTTCTACTTCTTCTTCTTCTTCAACTTGGGGGATATCACGATGTCCCCAGGTCAGTGTTTGAATCCCATCCTCCAGTATGTATCTCTTATCATCAGAGTAACTTAATGCGACTTTCCCAGAATGAATTTGGAAGACTTTATGCAAATAGCTCCTTATTGCATTGAAGCTTTCATAGTGCACAGACCTTTCAAACAAACATTTTTTATACAAATCAAACGAAAGGGATCTTTCTTTCACACATTTTTTCACACCTTTAGCTGTACATTTATTTACAATATTTACATTATCTACATACTTGAAACTATACATTTTTGGGCGCAAACCTACAAAATGAGTGATAATTTTTGAGTTTGCTTCATCTTTAAATTTACCTACAACTTTCTTGTTAACAAGGGAATAACATTTATGGTCAGGTGGGTAATCACTGGTATCAAACCACTCAAGTTTTCCTCTCATATCCTCATACACATCATCCGTCTGAATTTCGTACATAAGACTATCCGTATCTGACATTAAAAGCTTTACATTTTTGGGGGGATACATCTTCAAAATTTTGTTATAGTGAAAGTCAAACATTAGGTGTTTTGACAACTCTAAAATCGCAAATCCAGCAAAAATCGGTTTGTTCAAACTAATTTCAGCCTTTCTGGAAAATACGCCAACAACATTTTCATTGAAAATATGCCAGCGTTTACACAGAGGGTTTGAAATTAGCTTGTCCAATTTCTTCTCATTTGTTACAATTTTTACATTTAGATGGTGTCTATTACACTGGAGCGTTTTCCCATAAATTATGTTGGACATGGCCTTGAAATTATTGGTTTCAAATTTGTTTCTAGCATGTCTACGATTTTCTGTATTAAACTCTATATATCTTTGCAACCATTGAATCTGTGTGAATTCTACAACACGATGAATGTGTTTCAGATGCATTCCAAGCTTCAAATAGAGTTGAAGGTTGCGATAGTGAAGAATGTATTTTTCCTTATCATACAGAGTAGCAAGCAATTTTGTTGTTGTTTTTTGCAAATCATTTGATTGATAATTAGACAACAGGTGAATGGGGGGTGCTTCTTTTGTGGGGGCAAGGGGAAAATGATTGTGCATGTTGTGAAGAGATTCTGGGTAATGAAGATCGCATTCCAAGATGTACCCAGTTTCCGACTCAGGACTCAAGTTTAGAAAATCGACCTGTGAGATTTCTTCCTGAGTCAAAAATTTGAAATTTGATTGGGGGAGGGGGTTACACATTGATAATCCGTACAGATTACAACAGTCTAAATAAAAAATGTATTTAGAGGGTTTACTCTCATCATAATTTGACATATAGGGGTTGTTTGCCTCTGCATACCTGTGTGGTATTACAGCTAACCCACCTTTGATTCCCGATTCCATCATAAGATGTATGTCCGGGTTTGATATTAGATCTAGCTCAACTTTTGTGTAGTATAACATACAATTCCACGAAAAGTGTGCCAGAGAGAAAAAGTGGGTAACATCCAACCCATATTTGTCAAATAACGTCGAGCGCATATCCTCAAATACGTCAGCCAAAAGTAATACATCCGTTAATAAATACAAATCATGGTATTCTCCAAGAGTGGCAATATTACACGCCCTCCAAACCTTTTGTGCATGTAAATACTCATTTGGATCTAGAGGGGTGTCATTTAAGTCATTATAGAATGCTTCAATGGGAGGGAGCTGCATTTCCTGGAACTTTTCAGCAGAATCAAAATAGGTGTATGGATACACACCTTTTTTGATCAATAGCTGGCGTTGTTCCGGAGATTTAAACACAGTGAACAAACATTTAAATTTTGATTCTAAATCACTACTATCTGACAAATTTTTTACTAACGTATCTAATGAAGCATTCATGAATTTAATGCTATCTAAAAACCTAATTTTCCCTATACTCAGTGTGAGGAACTTCTCAGTAGAGTGCGCTACACACTGAATTTTCTTATTACACTTGCCTAATGCCTCTACAATGAAATGACTGTCTTACCCTGAAAAATTATGGAAATAACAAGAAATATAGTTGGGTGATTTTGCATTCAAATTGCATTGATTATGGGCAGCACAAAGGAAGTCACCCGATTTGTGTGAGTGATGCCGACATTTCACTTCACCAATCTTGAAATCTTTTCCACACAGCCCGCATTGTTTTACCTCATCAAACGCTTTTTGTTGATCCGCAGTTAAATTTAGCATTGGTATTTCCCTTTTCATATCCTTATAAAGAATTTTGCCCAAATCTGTAATTTCCTCAACAAATTGTTCCACAATTTTTTCATTATGATCCCACGCACGATGAATTCGAGGTCCATGACAAATCTCCCCCTGATAATTAAGAACGATAAAACAGTAACCACAAGGCACATGTCTCTTCGTCTTTTTTGTGAAGCTACGGCGAATAGGGTCTGAAGCATCTGCTTCTTCCTCCCTTTCTTGCTCGTCTTCATTCGGTAAAATAAATGATTCAAAATCCGCATAAATGACATATTTCGGTTTTAGAGTGTATGAGTAATTGGTAAATTTCAGTACATCACCTTTTTTTGGAAGTACCGTTCTCTGTGCTTCAAACTTTGAACAAAGCTCTTTATGAATTTTAAGATTTTCCCCCGCGTCCCTACCCCCGCCAGTTGTGAATCTGTGAACTCACACACCTGAACTTGATGTTCATTTTTTGAAAGATGACTCAATAGTCTAGACAACCCATTTTTGTTTTGTGCGGTATTGATTAGGCAAAAATGCGACCTTTGTGGAAAAGATTTGCTAGTTAATAGTAAAAGATTCACCTGATGCTTTCGATCTCTATGCGTGCTACATCTGTATGGGAAAAATTTCTTTGTAGTCTCATCATAGGATATTACATTTAAAGCTAAATGGGGATTCAATGATTCTATTTTTTTAAGATCGCGCATAGATTAGGGGAAGTTGACACCTTGTGTGTTGATTTCGTGAGCAAACTTGCTCAAATATTCAACTGTCATATGATAGCTGAGATAATGAAAATAGGCGAGAATAAACCACAAAGGCATTTCTCATCATGAGGGTTCTTAATATTAATAATTGCTTTTTGTGCAATGAATTTGGGTGTATTTATGTATGTGGATGAGGATGTGTAAAGAGGGTTGTAGCGCACAATGTTAATATTGAGGGAATGAATTTTAGAGATCACCCAGCCTGAACCAAAACGAACAAATGAATCAAAAGAGACCAAAATTTTCCTAATAGCTAAAGCATAATTATTGTACAATTCCTGAACATTCTCACGCACATTCACACCAATATAACTATAGCTATGTAGGTTCACACAGGTTCTGACCTCCTCATTTTCCGCTACAGGTAACACAATCAATTTAGTAAGTAAAACATTTAAAACTAAAAACCATTTCACACAACCATTAAACCGATCAGCAGCCTCAACAATAGTGTTTATCACTTCCGGTTTGCAACTCTCCAACGTTGATTCAATGTCTCGCTAGCCTGTAGCGCTCCACGTTCACCTCCAATGCACTCAGCTTCTCTTTCCTGTAGCTCATCTTGACTCTTCAAAACATTCACTCATAAATCACATCTTTCCACACATTCACATGCACATACTGGAGAGAGACCCTATAGTTGTGAATTTTGAAATAAAACATTCACTCAGAAAATAGATCTTTCCAGACATTTACATACACATACTGGAGAAAGACCCTACAGTTGTGTGTTTTGTGATAACACATTCCCTCATAAATCACATCTTTATACACATTTACATGCACATACTGTTATACACATTTACTGTGTATACTGTTAATTTACTGTGTATACGTGTATAACTGTTTATACACATTTACATTTACATGCCTGTAGCGCTCCACGTTCACCTCCAATGCACTCAGCTTCTCTTTCCTGTAGCTCATCTGTGACTCTTCAAACATTCACTCATAAATCACATCTTTATACACATTTACATGCACATACTGGAGAGACCCTATAGTTGTGAATTTTGCAATAAAACATTCACTCAGAAAATAGATCTTTCCAGACATTTACATGCACATACTGGAGAGAGACCCTACAGTTGTGTGTTTGTGATAAAACATTCACTCAGAAATCACATCTTTCCACACATTTACATTGCACATACTGTAGAGACCTTACAGTTGTGAATTTTGCAATAAAACATTCACTCAGAAATCACATCTTTCCAGACATTTACATACATACTGTAGAGAGACCCTACAGTTGTGAATTTTGTGATAGAACATTCACTCAGAAATCACATCTTTCCACACATTTACATGCACATACTGGAGAGAGACCCTACAGTTGTGAATTTTTAATAAAACATTCACTCAGAAATCACATCTTTCCACACATTTCTTGCACATACTGGAGAGACCTATAGTTGTGAATTTTTGCAATAAAACATTCACTAAATCACATTTCCATAAGATACAAGAGGTCCAGAAATTAGTGTGTGATAACATTCACTCAGAATCACATCTTTCCACACATTACATGCACATACTGGAGAGAGACCCTACAGTTGTAATTCTGTGATAAAACATTCACTCAGAAATCACATCTTTCCACATTTACATGCACATACTGGAGAGAGACCCTACAGTTGTGAATTTTGATAAAACATTCACTCAGAAATCTTTTCCACACATTTACATGCACATACTGTAGAGAAGACCCTACAGTTGTGAAATTTGTGATAAAACATTCACTCAGAAATCACATCTTTCCAAAAATTTACATGCACATACTGGAGAGAGACCCTACAGTTGTGAATTTGTGATAAAACATTCACTCAGAAATCACATCTTTCCACACATTTACATTGCACATACTGGAGAGAGACCCTATAGTTGTGAATTTTGCAATAAAACATTCACTCAGAAATCACATCTTTCCAGAAATTTACATGCACATACTGGAGAGGGACCCTACAGTTGTGAATTTTGTGATAGAACATTCACTCAGAAATCACATCTTTCCAGACATTTACATACACATACTGGAGAGATACCCTATAGTTGTGAAATTTGCAATAAAACATTCACTCAGAAATCACATCTTACCAGACATTTACATGCACATACTGGAGAGAGACCCTACAGTTGTTAGTTTTGTGATAACACATTCACTCGGAAATCACATCTTTCCACACATTTACATGCACATACTGGAGAGAGACCCTATAGTTGTTAGTTTTGTGATAAAACATTCACTCTGAAATCACATCTTTCCACACATTTACATGCACATACTGGAGAGAGACCCTATAGTTGTGAATTTTGATAAAACATTCACTCAGAAATCACATCTTTCCACACATTTACATGCACATACTGGAGAGAGACCCTACAGTTGTGAATTTTGATAAAACATTCACTCAGAAATCACATCTTTCCACACATTTACATGCACATTCTGGAGAGAGACCCTACAGTTGTGAATTCTGTGATAGAACATTCACTCAGAAATCACATCTTTCCACACATTTACATGCACATACTGGAGAGAGACTCTACAGTTGTGAAATTTGCAATAAAACATTCACCAGAAATCACATCTTTCCAGACATTTACATGCACATACTGGAGAGAGACCCTACAGTTGTGAATTTGTGATAAAACATTCACTCAGAAATCAGATCTTTCCACA
Organism: Laodelphax striatellus; assembly: GCA_017141395.1. Lineage (NCBI taxonomy): Eukaryota > Metazoa > Arthropoda > Insecta > Hemiptera > Delphacidae > Laodelphax > Laodelphax striatellus. Next base: position 21,394,290 of record CM029530.1, read on the forward strand.
GATTTACATGCACATACTGGAGAGAGACCCTATAATTGTTAGTTTTGTGATAGAACATTCACTCAGAAATCACATCTTTCCACACATTTTACATGCACATACTTGAGAGAGACTCTACAGTTGTGAATTTTTTGATAAAACATTCACTCAGAAATCACATCATTCCACACATTTACATACACATACTGGAGAAAGACCCTACAGTTGTGTGTTTTGTGATAAAACATTCACTCATAAATCACATCTTTATACACATTTACATGCACATACTGTAGACAGGCCTTACAGTTGTGAATTTGGTGATAAAATATTCATTCAGAAATTTTATCTTACTACACATTTACGTACACATACTGGAGAGAGACCCTATAGTTGTGAAATTTGCAATAAAACATTCACTCAGAAATCACATCTTTCCAGACATTTACATGCACATACTGGAGAGAGACCCTATAGTTATGAAATTTGTGATAACACATTCACTCAGAAATCACATCTTTCCACACATTTACATGCACATACTGGAGAGAGACCCTATAGTTGTGAAATTTGTGATAAAATATTCACTCAGAAATCACATATTCAAACACATTCACTTGCACATACTGGAGAGAGACCCTATAGTTGTGAATTTTGCAATAAAACATTCACTCAGAAATCACATCTTTCCAGACATTTACATGCACATACTGGAGAGGGACCCTACAGTTGTGAATTTTGTGATGGGACATTCACTCAGAAATCACATCTTTCCACACATTTACATGCACATACTGGAGAGAGACCCTACAGTTGTGAATTTTGCAATAAAACATTCACTCAGAAATCACATCTTTCCAGACATTTACATGCACATACTGTAGTGAGACCCTACAGTTGTGAATTTTGTGATAGAACATTCACTCAGAAATCACATCTTTCCACACATTTACATGCACATACTGGAGAGAGACCCTACAGTTGTGAATTTTTCAATAAAACATTCACTCAGAAATCACATCTTTCCACACATTTCCTTGCACATACTGGAGAGAGACCCTATAGTTGTGAATTTTGTGATAAAACATTCACTCTGAAGTCACATCTTTCCAGACATTTATATTCACATACTGAAGAAAGACCCTACAGTTGTGAATTTTGTGATAAAACATTCACTCAGAAATCACATCTTTCCACACATTTACTTGCACATACTGGAGAGAGACCCTTTAGTTGTGAATTTTGCAATAAAACATTCACTCAGAAAATAGATCTTTCCAGACATTCACATACACATACTGGAGAATGACCCCACAGTTGTTAGTTTTGTGATATAACATTCACTCTGAAATCATATCCCATCACACATATAAGGAGCTTACACACAGGATAAACCTTGAGTCTGAGATATATGCTACTACCTAGGAAATAGTTGATATAAATAATAATGGTTGAGAATCATGGTAAATTTTTTATTTTGGTGGAGTTTTTATTTGCATGGTCAATACATTTCATGTACAAAAATATTTTTGTTTCTTTTCAAACTCCTGTGTTCTACGCCTATGTTTTATAGATAGTCCAGGGACAAATGTGATCTGGTGGGAAAATCTTTTCTTGAGTATATGCAGATATATTCATTACGACTTGTATAATAATGAGAAAATCCATGGTGGCCAGTCAGTCGGGTACGCAAACTCTCAAAAACAAGGTGGCCGCCATAATTTATTAGATTGCTGTAATTTGATCAATATTAAAGATGTCTGATTTTCTTTGCACCAAAATGTTCACAATAAAATTCTCTACTATTTTTGTATCTAACATTTTCCTCTATATGAGGCATATTAAATTAGTTATGGATTTTCAAGAACTGAAGATAAAAAAAATTAACCAATTTTTCTCAATAGAATAATTTGTGCAACAGATAGAGGAAAATGTTGAATCTACCAGTTATAGAACTATTCTTCAGCTTTCAAATAATATTATTCATCTACTAAAAGATCTGTACATTCGAATTTTTGTAAAATCACTGTCATCTTACCTACAGGTGTTTCTCATTTTCAAATTCTAAAATAAGGTAAAACTCATTGAATGGTTTTGACATTCAGTCGTGCCTTATCTGTGATACCTGCTTTTTATCTATTAAACTAGCTGTCCCGGCGAACTTCGTATCACTCTCTTCCCCTCCCCCAAATGTCCCCCTCTTCTCCCCACAAATGTCCCCCCCCTTCACGCCACACCCCAAAAAATGTAATCCCCCTTCATGTCAACCCCCTCTTTCCCACCAAATGTCACCCCCCTCTTCCCCCCATTGGCCATCCCTTCACGTAACCCCCCAAAAATGTCACCCCCCCTCTTTCTCCCAAATGTCCACCCCGCCCCCCCCCGCAAAAAATGTCACGAAGTAAAAATATATTTAATATAATCAATGTATTTTTATTTTATATAATCAATAATTTTTTTATTTCAATTTATTTCTTTCCCCTTCTTAGAAACAATAAAACATATATGATATGAACGATAACTCATTCTTAGTTGATAATTCTAGCGTAAAAAATAATTTGAGTAGAAAACCTAGTACAAAAAGAATTGGTCCGGAGTGGGGATCGAACCCGCGTTCTTCAGGTTTAAACGCAGTAGCTTTAACCACTGCGCTACTCAGGCTTAGGATCTTCAATGTGATTTTTCTGATGTTGAATCACGATCATCTTTCCGTTGTACGGTTCGGCCGGCAAGTTTGAACATAGGTCTGTAAAATGTTTGTTAGGTTAGGTCATTAATGTACTAATTATTTATTAATTATAAAGGGATTTCCTCATATTTTAATACATATTATGTTAACCAGTGCTGTAACAATTCAAACCAATCTAAAATCATCTAAATCGGTTCAGCCGTTCTCGAGTTATAAGCGAGCGCACAGACACCAACTCTCTTTTATTAATATAGATTATGAGGTATCTCTATATGAGGTATTTTCTCATATCTTTCAACTCTTGGCCTAGTCAACATGCTCGTCTTATCTGATTCTTCAAGTAGGTAACATAAATACAAAGTAGTCTATGCCTGGATTCTTCTGAAGAGATAATTACGAATAAAAATTCAGGCTGTACATCAACTATTGTTGACACCAGCCCATTCAAAATGAAGGATTTGCACGAGATGCAGGCACTTTTTCAACAAAAAGTCATAAGCAAGAATTATTTTAAAATCAATTTTCTCGTGATTCCTTGATGATGTGGAAATGGCATGGAAATGTTATCAATATCTTCCTTAGGACTTGCTGAATCAGAATATCGATGGTGGCCAACTTAAAATACTCGCCACCACGAATAAACGAAGATGGTGGCCGAAATTTGTAGAGGTTCACGGTATTGCATGTATCTTCTATGAAGATATAGAAGTTTTCTTTTCCCAAAATGTTCTGCATAAAGTGAGCTACAAGATCTATATGGGATTAATATTTTTTGAACAGGAATGTTCTTTCATTTATAATATACGGTACCAGATGAAAGAAAACTTGATTTTTCATGCACAAGAAATCAGTTCTCTCTAAAAATATTTCTGGGTGTAACGAATATGGATCAAATCATACATAAAATAAACAAGTAATCGCTTAAACTAAACATAATAATGGTCAACATTGTAATTGTATGAAAAAAATAAGATGAACATAAGAAAAACAAAGTGAAAACGTTGAAATGGACCTCTAGGGTCTGTTGTTGGGTCGATAATTGAGAAAATAATAAAGTATAATGACGCTCTGTTGTCAATTTTTTTATTTTTTCAATCTATCCAATAATAATGAGAAAGTACTCGTCACTTCTCATCATAGTTGGTATACTTCTATAATATAATCTTAAGGAAAAAATAGAAGACACTTTTCTTTGGCAATTGGTTTATTAGAAAAGCATGTGAATGTTTTAATTCTATAGGCTTGTAAAGAGTATAATTATTTTATATGGAAAGTGCAATGAACCACAGAGCTAGAGCTTGGAATAGCAACCGGCATTGTGCAGTACCGAAATTAACATTACTATAATATAAAAATAAATGTATAATATTGTTTATCATCTTGAAAATAAAAATACTTATGAAGTTCCAATTCAGTAGAATAACAGTAGAAAATGCAAGATTATAATGGGTTACATGCGGAAATATGATAAAACATCAAAACAGATATGAGCTAATTGATAAAGAACACTTATGTCTAGCGATGCTCCATCCTTTTCAGGAAAGGAAAATCCAGGTACTGTACATAAACTTAGGGCTGCTTCGTTTTATTTCTTCCATTTTCAAGTCACTTATTCATGGAAATTTGGGTACCATATATCTCATTAGGTCTTAATTACCATTTCGTCCGCCTGAAAATAAAAATTTGAACACAAAATTATTAAGCAGGATTGCGTAGGTGTGGAAAAGTCACTACTTGATAGATAGAAATCCCCCTGATCAAGGGAGCTAGTGGTACATTACACCACAGATAAGGTAGTAATCTACCTTACTACCTTATCTGTGGTTACACCTAAAAAGAGGGAATATTCCCTCACAATAATAGTTTCTTTAGAATCAATGTTGTTTTCCATGACGAAATACTTGTAGAAAATTCAGTTGAAGTAAAGATTTGTACTTCCCTGTAAAATACAGTGAAATACAAGTCGTTACTTTAACTGAAGTTTCTTAAGCCTCCAATTTTAAGAGTGAATTTGATCAGGCAATAAATTGAGTGTAGAATACTACAATTTGCTCTTATCAGTAATGTACGGTATTTCTACATTTCAAAAACAAGGAAGTGTTCTCACCATACACTTGATTCTATTGATTGATTTATTAGGCTAGTTTCAATTTATTATCAAATTGAAATTGAACATAGAAAAATCTCCTTTTTTCTGTTGTACCAGCTAGAGTTCATGACATTTCCATGGTGTATTATAGTTTCTTGGAGCGTGTTGTTCAAATACCGTACAAATAATAGAACCGTGACACGTGTGTGTACTGCCGTGGTTCAATTTTTTTAAACATCAGTGCTCCAATTCTCAACACATGCAAAAATATTTTCTAAATATAAAATTGATTAAAAAATCAGAATCTCTTACATTTTTGGATGGATCAATTTTCTCAGTCCTTGTTCTCTTGTGCTTGAGGTGATTTTCACCCTCTTCTCCGCTGATTTTCCGTCTCTCAGGTGAGTAGGTTCTATTATTGGTCAAAAGTCCATTGCCAATCTCTGTCATCACCTCATCGAAAACTCTCACGAAGTGATCAGCATTTTCGACGGTGAATACCATTGGTGGTTTAAGCTTGATAACATTAGCGTCAGGTCCATCACTGCTGAGTAGGATTTGTTCTTCTTTCATCCTGAAAATGTGGAAAATAAAAGCCTGTATTTTCATGCCCAATATTTTTATGACACATTAAACAATATAGAGTGGATTTAAAATTCATATCTATAAATATAATCTTTATATTTATAAATTTATTTATTTTTATTCAGTGGATATAAAATTTAAATCCTTTATATTATTCATTGAGGTGAATGAAAAAAATAATTTTGTCATTCTTTATTCTGGCTGAGTAAATTTTCATTCTCTGAATAACAGATTAATTAAACTGAATAACACTCAGTAACTAAATATAATCTCATTCCCTATTGATTAAAGAAGGTAGTCGAATAATAAAGTGGGCAGTCAGCTCCCTGCAAAAACTACTCAAAACATAATGCACATAACTACTATGTATTACTTACTTTAATGAATGAGTGAAAATAAAAAAGTTCTGTGTGCTCCATTGTAAAATAGTAGTAGAAGGTAATAATATTATTATACGTCGTACGTAGTTATTCAAAACACTCCATATAGCATTGTTAATCATCATTATTATAAGAAGACAATATTTTAGTATAAGAACCTTGATTCGATTCATGGAAATAGATTATTGATAGGAAAATTCCATTGAATAACGGTATTAAATTGAAAATCAATAACATTCATTATTGTCAATTATTGAATTGAAAATTAATCAATAATATTCATTATTGAAAATTAATATTATTTATAATTATAAAATCCATTGTATCTATCCATTGTATGAAAGTTGATCTAATATATGGTTTTATTATTAGACTAGATAGGCTATTTTGCAATATCATGAAAATTAAACTGATCAAAATGTATGAATTAAAAAAATAAATTGAAGAGTTATTTTATTAGTATAAGGAGATTATTATTACTATAATAAGATTCATAAAATTTGACGCTTGGCATCAGAGATAAAGAGATGTTATTTATTCTTTGCCATTGTACTCTACGATCATCAGCAACGTCAAGAAATAATATCTCTCTACCTACCTAATGCCAAGCGTCAAATTAAATTAATCTGATGATAGATATCACTATAAGCCTATAGTTCAAGAAGAATATAGAATTTGATTAGCTAAATTATAATTGAAGAAAAAATTTGTATGGATTGTATGAGTCTTGAAACACATCATTATATTACAAAAAGTTTTCACTATTTCAATTCATAAATAGAACGGACTGTTCAATAACAAGACGGGAGGAGTCAGGTCTGGTTACTGTTCCTCGGTTTTTGACTACAGCCGGTCAGCGAAGTTCCTTTACCTATCACCATTATTTTTTAATACCCTACCTAGCAATGTCAGAGATGTACTCGCCCAAAAGAATTTTAGTTTGCATTTAAAAAAGTATCTTGTTGACGCTCATGGCTGGGATAGGGCTGAGCGATTCTGGAATACAATAGGATAGTATTTTTGTTATACTTTTTTTCATCTAACTATATATAAGTTCTATTCATGTATCTTGATATTTATAAACACTCTTCTCGCATAAATGTATCTCTTATTATATTTAAATTCTGCATGATGATGACACTGTTATTCATTGAAGTCTCTAATATTGAAAAAAGCTCACCTGCACATTATGTCTTACTCTCACATCTCCATAGAAAAATTGTTCTAGTATTCTGATATTATCTAGTAACTTGATAATTATTATAGATCTAATTCATTCATCATTTATTATTACAAATTTATGTATTACTACATGATTATAATTTTGAGAATTGAATGAATGGCTTACTATATTATTACTAATTTTATATGTTTCGTAGAAGGATATAGTTTTTAGTTGCTATTGTAGCACGGCTGCTCCTTCCCCAAGCTCGAGCTTGCTCTTTCAGGGAAGTAGTATCTTATGTTCTTTGTATAATACTGTATTGTGATTGATCCATTTTTGCTGTTTGTTTGAAAAGTTGTATTTGTAATTTTATGAGAAATAAATGAATAAATTTATTTTTGCCTTCAATTTACCTTTTCAATACTAAACTGGCTTCTCTGACTGCTGGCTGTCTCTTTCCATCACGGTCATGCACCAACTCAATGCCAACGAAAAGTCCGACTCCACGCACATCGCCGATCAGCGCATGCTTGTCTTTCAGCTTTTGCGCCGAATTTAGGAGATAGTTGCCGACTCTGGTCGCATTCTCTCTCAGCCGTTCGTTCTCAATCACCGAAATAACTGCATTGGCAATTGCACAGGATACAGGATTACCTCCGTACTGGAAATCGAAAATCATTCAGCAAGGGTAAATAAAAATGATCACACATACAGAGATGAATAATTATGTTTTATAGTGTAATCACTATAAATTACACTCATTAATCTGTCTTAACCCTGGGTATTTAAGAACATACACTTTCAAGTACAATCATAGAATTTCAATTTCTACTCACAAATTTCAATCATCAGGAATTCCAATCATAGAATTCCAACGCCAATCTTGAGAATAGAGTGATTATTGAGTGAATAAAAGTAGTTGTATAATTTTTATCTACCTTATCCTCTGAATTCAAGAAAAATTTGAGAATGTTTAAGAATCGTGAAATTTCTTACATAATATGGAACTTTTGCATAATATGTATCGGAAATGGAAAAATCCGTTCCAAGATAACATGGATCAGTCTTCTCATAGTCTTTGACATTTCTCAAGTGATGTTTTTTACATACACCAGAGTAATAGCCCTTTTGAAACAGGACTAATCATTCACAAAAGGGTTACAGTAGTTCCTTCAAAAAGCTCAGTCTTCAATTGAGTCTTGAATTGAGAGATATAAGCCTATTTTTAAACTACCATCTCATATGCTTACATATTTTATATTGACTACCTACTTTACTTCTTTAAAAGTGATAGCTTACAGTATTGAAATATTCGATTCCAGTTTCTTTGAAACTTCTGGCTATAGCTGGTGTTGTTATCACTGCAGCCACGGGATGTCCGTTTCCCATTGGTTTACCTGTAAAAAATGACCAACACATTTTTTCAAAGCAATCAAAACAAAATAGGTTGAAATTTATTTATTAGAAATTTAATACACCTTCACCACCCGATTCTTTCAGCTTAATTCATGCAATTGGAATTTCAATTTTCACCGAGGACTGATACTGATATTAGTAGGCTACATATATTATAATATTCCTTCGTATTTTTATATATTTCTCACCACCAAAGGGAATGATAGCTATGATTAAGTTTGAAGGAATCTGTACCTTAATGAAGTTACTTAAAAATACAATTGTCACAGTTCTTCAAAGTTCGTCAAGATACCTATTAAGAATATAGTTGCATCTGAATGATATTCTGAAAGCATATTTACCGACTGTTACAATGTCAGGTATGACGTCATCTCCTTGCATCTGGAAAGCCCACCAATGCTTTCCCACTCTACCAAATCCACACTGGACCTCGTCAGCTATGCAAACTCCTCCAGCCTCTCTTACATGTCTGTGCAACAATATAATCACAATAAGAATTATTAGATTATAAAAACAAAATATAAGAATTAATGTTTAGGATTCAATATCGAAATGAAAAAATATTGAAGATTCTACTTTGAATGCCATGGGAATGATGGAGGTAAATAATTATAATTTCATGATTAATATGATATTTATGTAATTTAAAGTTATGGATGTTATCTAATTTGAATGGCAGTAGTCAAATTTAAACATTGATTCAGAAACAAATTCCTGCTCAAAATACTAGAGAATCGTCTTTTTTTCATTTGCTCTCCAACACATACTTCTCCATACAGTATTTATAAAAGAAACTAATTTTAAAGAAACTTTTACTGTAATTTTTCTTGAAAGTTACAAGAGAATCGTCTAATTCAGATGTTCTCCAACAAATTCTTATTCATGTATCTGTATCTTATCTGTTTTTTTTTTAATTCTCAATTCTCATGAATAATTTTTTATATTGATCATGTTCAATAACAGTTAGAAATAATCAAATTATTTGAGTAGCATATTATATAATCTTACTTGTAAACGTTTCTTAGGTAGTTAGCGGGAGGAATGATTTGCCCTCCACAACTGATCAAGCTTTCAGCAATAAACGCAGAAATATTTCTGTCCTTATCTCTTACGCTCTTTATCAACGATTTCACTTCTTCTGCATATTTTTTCCCTAGATCACTTCCTGGATAATCAGATTCTCTGAATTTCCCCCTGTAGGTATCCGGACAAGGTGCCTGAGAAACAAACAGATATAGCTGTAATAATGTAACATTTTAATAAAAATAAATTCCATGCAGAAGAACAGTAGTACGGTAGGTACCAACAAAAAATCAATAATTTAAGTTTTCAGCAATTATTGGTGTTCGAGTTCGACGCTTCAAGTGGATATTCATTTCTAAATGGTAAAAGAAAACTATTGGAAATCATGAAAGCTACGGGTATTCAGATATGTATGAATAAAACAAATATCTCTCATATATTTTCCGAAAAATGGCCGTAACAAAAAACAATCATACAAACTGAGTTAGATATGCTCTAAGTTAACTTTTAAATAGATATTTGATGAGAATAGAAAAACTTAACGCCATCCATTTCAAAATGATAGGAAACTCGAGAGATCGATAAATGATCAACTTGATAATTTTTAGGCACCATATTTATATCATGGACCTTTATGCACAATAATATAGGTAATTGATTTAATGTATAATAAATTACTGTGTGACTAATATAGGATAATTAATCCTAATTTATTAATAATAATACCTATGTCCTAAAATCCTAAAATGTTTCAAACATTCATCCAGTGAATGTTTTTAATTTATTACGGTGCCTATTTATTAGTCATTTATATATTTTGCAAACTACTTTACTATCATTGCTAAAATAATTGATATAGGTAACGCTTCAATTTTTTCTAATACTTTTATCAATTATGCTGAATTTATAAGAAATTATTTATTAATCACTTCAATACATTCTGCAATGGGATGTGGGCCTATTTATATTTATACATTCTATACTATAATTTACCGTATCATGAAAGCAGCATGAGTTTGGTTATTGTAGTGTAATAAAATTAATTGAAAGCAACAGCATGAGCTCGATTGACTAGAGCGCTATTCAGAGTGATGATTGATGCGTTATTATTGGCATTCAGCTAGTTGATTATTATAACTCACCACGTGAGCCCAATCTGGTTTCGGCAGGCCTTTGCCACTGTTGAACTTGTAAGGTGAGATGCTGATCAGAGATGTCAGGTGACCATGGTAAGCGCTGCAACAATCAAGGACAGGGGTTTCTCCTGTCTTTGTCTCTCCTATCCTCATACCACCCAACTCACTATCTTATGACTAATACCTATGTCCTAAAATCCTACAATGTTTCACACATTCATCCAGTGAATGTTTTTAATTTAGAGTAAAAATCATTAATACTGTCAAATAAATATTATGAGTTCAAGAAAATGGAAAAAATACAAATTATAAAAATGCATTACAATCATAGGAACTTGATTTAATTGATTGTAATTATTGTGAAGTAAAAGTTCTCGAATTGAAGCCTTGTATCATTGCCGTATTGTATGCATATTTTAGTGAATTATTAGTACCGTACCGTATTCGGAAACTCAGATAATTGTGTTTCTTATAGAGAGGTATGATAGGAAAAATTATAAATGCTTACCGTATTTATTATTATTTCACGAAAGGTTTGAACTGATTTTCAAATTGAGAGGAAGAATATGTTTTATTTTAAGATGGCTTTGCAGTTCAATAAATTGGGATACGTAGAATCATAAAAGAGAAATTTGACACACTAATAGTAGATTAATTATTTTCAATTAAAATCATTTACATGAAGCTCTAAATATGCAGCTACGAAACTCCAATAATTTTTTTCTCGATAGTAGCCTATGTATCTCTGTTAGAATGAGATATTTAGTCAAGTTCTCATCAATAGTTCAGTTTCATTGATAATGCAAAAAAAAAAACAGTGAATAGACTGGAAATATTGTTTTCAATGGTTAAATCCATGAGATATCATGAGAGTAGTAGAGAAAGAATCCCCCTGAATTGAATGGCATATGTTATTCATATGAGACATTCTAATTGCACATGTTTTTTATATATTACGGTGGCAGGTATTTAGAAAATGAAATTACAGCCAAATTTTAAATCTCTTCATTCGATTTTAATCTGAGTTTACAGAAAAACTTCCGGCAAATTCTCTAGTAATATTACAAAGGATGAACTATGCCATAAAACTTGATAATTCTATGAGTTGCATTAACTACTGTAGCCTGTTTGTAAACATGTTACAGTAGTCTATAGTATAAAATCAAGGTACTGGAATATACTATTATTACAAGATATCTTGTAATCTATTTGAGTTTTATAATGTCTTATTTGTAATTGTATATGTACTTACTGGTCAAGTGTGATGACATCTTGATGTTTGGTGTGTGTTCTAGCCAATCGCAGTGCGAGGTCGTTGGCTTCAGAGCCAGAGTTCACAAAAAAGCACACTGAAAGTGGATCCGGGAACATCTTGGACAGTTTTTTAGCACAAATTACTAGATTATCGTGAAGAAACCGACTGTTTGTGTTCAATAGAGCAATTTGCTCACTCGCTGCTCTCACCATTTCTGGATGACAATGGCCTACTGTTGAAAACAATAAAATGCATAATAATTACGGCATTTGATTAAGAAATATTGTAGAATTATCAATGGCATCAGAAAAACATCTACAATACTTGTAGAAAATACTATTAAAGTAACGACTGTGAAATACCAGTCGTTACTTTAATAGTAGGTATATTTCATTTTCTCAAAATAATTTCTGAACAATTAAATATAGGAAACGAGATAATGTTTTCTGGAATTCTGTTGACAAATTTCTACTCAGAGATCACCTTTCATAATTTCCTTGATTTTCTCAGAGATGGTCTTAACCATTTACGTTTTGTATCACTATCTCTGGTTAGAATTTGAAAAATTCTATTTTTGTATTAATTTCAGCACAATATCTCATAAATATGAGATATTTTAAAACATATTCGAAGTCTATCATTATTCAACTCACATAATTATGTGTTATTCAACTCATGTGTAAAAATTGTCTCATTACTGGAGCCTGTAGGTTAATATTAGAAATTATCTTCACCGATAGGTGTTAGTATCCAACGTTGAGCATTCAGTTTGGTTGATCTCTTCAATAATAATTACGTGCATAATAATAATGTACGGTTTTTATACTGTAATACGTTGTCATTGAAAAATTAATTTCATTTTTTTAAAGAGTAGGTAGGCTAGAGTACAACATACAATGAAACAGTCAGTGTTGGCTATAAATGGACTGATTAAAATTATATTATAATATATAGTCTTGGTAGCCTATATAAGCTAACCGGTAATCAAAGATTATAGATCATGATCATATAGAGGCTATTTGTACTATAGAAGGATACTTAAGTTAGTTAGGTACTTTTTGACAAACTTTTCCTTATAATCAATGTATGGATGAAGTATCCAACAAGAGATTATAGACAAGAATAAACTAATAAAGATTGTTAACAATGTATTTAAAGATAAGTTTTTATTTCTCTGTTTCTTATAATTCTGCAGTTTTCCTGATAATGGACCGGTTTTGAAGGAGATCTTGGGCAGCTTATGTGTAGTAGAGTTGACATAATTTGCATTTTAATGCCAGTCTTCAGTGATAACTTGATCAAAAATATACTGTAGAGCTGAAATAAATTCCTCAATTAAATTTGATGTTGGGTAATGTAATTTGCCAAAATTGTATTGCCAAACTTAAAATTTCAAGTATCGGTACTCTTTCAGTAGGCTACTGAAATACTACACATACAGTAATGTGTAATACAAAAATATGCCTTCCTAGAAGATCTTTATAAATATTATTTCAACGTTTATGGGATATAATATAGAAATTCGTTTACGGTACTATACCTATATAAATTACAAAAACCATATACTCATTAAAAAATAATGAAAAATAGATGCAAATACACATTATAAAATAAATAGACCACTTCATTGAAAAACAGCATGCTCTATTTGTTCCTAGAAAATATTTATACAATAGTTATCTCTTATCTCTTATCATTTATGAAAAATGACCAAACTTCCATGATAATAACGTCTTATGATAGTAGTAGTGTGGGTTGATATTTGTCGTTTAGGTGCCAAAGTTTAATCAGACACTTTTTGTTGAACTTTCGATAGTACATTGGATGATCCATTTCTTATCAATTATTGTTTGATAGTTTGTGATTTGAACGTTGTCAAATAAGAACATTGCTCAATTCTTATTCTAGTAGAATGGAAATAGAACAGCAAGAAAGATGAATGCTATGCTACTGCTTTATAGTCAATGAATTCAGTGATAAGAGAAATCAATGTCATTCCATTTTATTTTCTAGAATTCGCCAGTCTCATAATATTTCAAGTTAATCTCCTCTAGTAACTTCAGCGGTTTCATAATAATAGGCTACTATGTAGAATGGAACCTCCTCTTCCATCAACAATCTTAATACCGGTATTCTAAAAATAAAATTTAATTGAAATTTTAAGATTCTAGTTGTACTTTTTGCTATGATTATGATGAACTGCGCATCTTGGACTAGTAATGTGTTTGTAAGAATCATGGAAATACTGAAATATCACAAATTTATTATGTGATTATTTCAGATATATTTTTAGCTTGTTGATTACTGGATACTTTGTGAGTGGAGCTTGGGACTTGCATTTAAAAATTATTATACTGTATTATCCTAATTATTGTTCTATCCTAATTATCCGATTAATTATGATGTTCGATAATTTAAGTATTACATGCTAGTAACAATAGTGATGATAGGGGATGATGACTGTGACTTGTGTATGATTTATAAGGTGGTAAAAGTAATAAGCTTGAAAAAGATACAATAGATGCCATGTGAAGTTGGAATTGAACCCATGACCGTATAGTCTGTCAAAGTTGCAAGTTTAACATAAACAACATAAAAATTTATTAATCATAATGTAGGCTACTCACTATGTGCAACATTATTGATACAATCCAGATATTTTTCACCATTCTCGTCATACATGTATTGACCCTTTGCTCGAACAATCTTCAACGGTTCTTGTTTGTAAAATAAAGAGCAGGAGTCTCTGAAAATTTTAAAAAATGACTAAAACTATATTAATTAATCAATTCTATGATTCATAGACATTGATAACAATACATCTCTTTATCATGTGATTCTCATTTTCAGTCTCTCTCATAATTCACTTTTATTATTGGCAAATTGATGTGTCAATAAAAGCTTTGCCATTTACAATATTGATGAGTGTTCATTAGAAATCAATATTTTATTTGCAAAATTCAGGATTCTCTTCTTACTCTTTCTTGTTCAGCTTTGAAATAATTATTTGAAAAACATTTTTATGAAAATATTTTATTCGGCGTGTTTGTTATAGATCAATGGTTGAAAATTCAGTACAGTACCGTAGATGGTAGTTTCTCATGAAAAAAAATAATAGCCTACCACTGAATTTTACGTAATTGTGAGATAAATTTGAAATTTTTTATTTAACGTCACTAAGTTCTGGTTCAATTCTATTTTATCAATTTCTGGTGGCAAATATTCAAGTTCCATAGAGAAAGTAATAAGAAACATTGATAAAAAGTGATATATTGGATTGCTTATGTTGAAAATGATGTTGGTATGACAGGGATAATTTTTTTACTGATAACCATAGTAATGTCTCATAGTAAAATTGAATTACTAATCTGTAGTAACTTATCTATATTATTCAATTTTTATTCGCCTATTAAAATTATCGCCTATAAATTTTTATACGCCTATAAAATTAATGAGAGACGGTTCTAATGAAAAATAGAAGACCTGTGAAAGAGATTCTTGTATGATATGACTTTTAATTTTCGATGAAACTTTCCTGGTTATATCTGTATAATAACTCTTATAACTTGTAATGTATAGGTAGTACCTATATAGTTCAAAATATTTTATTCGATATTTTAAGCCCAATAGAAATGGGAGTTTAGACTGCCATTACATGCATTACATGATAAGTAATCATCAGTTTCAGAAAATTGGAGTAACCAATTTTACATCCCAAATTGTAAAAACAGAAGAATATTGTAAAAAAATCTTCATCATTGGCAAACGATTGAAAAGGGTAGAATGGATGAAACTATTTTACACATTTTTGATACTGTTTTTGTATTGTTTTGTTTTGATTGGAAAATAAATTATTTATTTATGTATTTAATTGATGTTGACCAAGATCAAGTTGATAAGAATAATTTGAATGAATAGAAATTTAAGAAGGAATGAATTCAAGGAGAATTACTCATGAAAAAATTACTTATCGCTTTTAAAAAATTTCGAAGTGGAATAAAATTTCAAGAAATAATTATTATGTATGGAATAAACCAAGAACCAACTAATATCATAGAGTAGACCTATTCAATGACTTTTTCAAGAGTTATCACTCTCACAGATGTTGTGAAATTTTTCAAACTCACAATTGTGAAATTTTTCAAACTCACAATTGTGCATAAACTAATTTTTAAAATAATAGGCGTGAAGCATTTTGAAAAAAAAATTGAAACATAGCTAGCTTGTTTTACATACGTGGTTTTGGAAATGACTAATCATTAATGCACTGAATGGGAATCGAAATCGAATTTATGGATGAAATTTATTTAAAATTTGATTGGAACATACTTTGATATTCGTCACGAGCTATACAAATAAAAAAATAGCTACAAAAATTAATAACAATTATTAATTAAAAGAGAAATTGGAAAGAATGTACTAATATTGTTTATGTATGATAGGAGTTGTTTATCAAAATTATTGAAATAACATGTCAAGATTCTCAAATCTAATAATATAATGAAAATAAATATAATATAGGATAGATACCCAAGAACTGAGAAAGTGGAAAATTATATTTGATCTTAATCTTACCCGATGTGTTTTTTGCGAAGCTCAATAGTTTCACTCTTGGGTAGCTGTTCTAGTGACTCCATTCTGGCGCTGGAGTAGGAATCCAGTAATGCGAGTGTGCAAATCTGTAGCTGGCGAACTCCGAGCTGGAGCCGACGAGGTGTGTGATGAGATGCGTGCTTCACTCACTCTCTCTCACTCTTGCTGACTGCTGACTGACCAACTGCACGCCTAATCTTATTATTTAACTGCCAGCTACGCGCAGAAGCAAACATCAATCATTCATTCTATTATCGCTAGCGAAACGTTATCACAGACAACATATTATCATAACACTCGTTTCGGTGTGAAAGCTGCTTATTTAAGAGCTACAATAAATATTGTTACAGTAGTATTAGCCTAAATCATTTACAACTCGTGAAAATGCAATAGTATACTCCACATGCCATATCGTTTATTGTTAGATATTAAGATTGAGAGGAGAGCCTTGATTCTCTTCCTATGTATTTTGTTTATTTTTAAAAATTGTAATGTTTCATTTTCAATCTAAGAACGAATTTTTAAAGTCGTTTGAGGTGAATTTATTAAGCAGACACAAGTGTAGATCGGAGAACTCAATGATAACAGGATGATGAATGATATAACAGGCCAAGAATGTTACAAATTTAGAGTTCATTCAAAATCTATTTCGGAGAATTGGTTTGAAAATTCCTCCTTGTTTATCTCCATAGATGTTTTAAATTCAAATGGGAAGCTCGGATTGGAAAACTGTATTTTCTTCTTGGACAGTTTTCATGAAAATGTGGGAGTCCACTAACACATGAAAAAGGTGGTATACACTGGACTCTTACATGAGTTAATTACATATATAGTACGCCGTGCTATTCATATCTAGTGTGTGACCGCCTTTGTCGTGTTTTTAAGGACTCTCAACTTTTATGAGAGTCCCTTGTCTCAACTAAAAGCTTAGATCAGAGGTACCGGTATGTCAAAAATCCTAGTCATTAATCGGTGAAGGATGAAGCTTTACAAAATACTCTTCCTCTCTAGTCTAACTCATTTGAGATAAATATCAAGACGAATGACGCCACCGAATAAAGAAGTGAATAGATTCCACACTAAAGCGCAAAGCTATGATGAATTTCATATCATATAGCTACTGCTGATTCTCATACCGTATATAGCAGGATTATAAAATGATGCTATAGATACTAATGTTCAGAATGCTTCCTCGTTTTTTTTATCAATGATACCGGTATGGACTAGTTCTTCATACATTGATTTAACGTTTGATGTCTACTGTATTTTTGTGTTATATTTTTTGTTATAAAATATAACACAAAAAGTTATAGAAACTTTTTATCTCATAATCTATGTTACAAAATAGATACCACATCTTCATTGATCTCTGATATTTTCGAAATCTTATAATTTTTTGCCTATATGATACAAAGGTACCTAATTTAAAGAATTTCGAAGATGTAACAACAAAGAATATCAGTTTAATAAAAAAATTATACTTTAATTTTTTATAATTATTAGAAATCATATCTTGTTCAAAAGAAAATATGAGAATATTATTAAAGTTCAAGATAATATCAAGAGAGAATATTAATATCATTCAAGTTAGCTTTCTTGATATTTTTTTTCAATTGGAGTTTTTTTTTTTAATATACTCCTCTTCGAGCACTTTGAGCTTTGTTTATTCACATTTGAGAAAATTATTAACGATTGGAATAATCTTTCCTAAATATAGAGCCAAATTACGAAAAACTATTATAGAACATGAATAGAACATGAATTTATGATGAATGGTTTTGTAATAACAAATTATTACAATAGGACATTATTGAAGGATAAATGGAAAAAATTGACATAGAGATTAAAATATGGTAAGTGAATACATATTTTATTTGAAAATGATCTATAACTGGAAATTTTTTCCTATCAAGCAGCAAACAATATCGTACTTTTCGAACCTGGAATTCACATACAGCCTACTTCTCAATTCACTACGGTATTGAAATTGGATGGAGTGGCCAGTTAGCCGAGGTGGTTTATCGCCGATAAGATAGCCTAATTGCAAGGTTATCGGTTCGATTCCTGTTGACTATACAACAGATTTTGACCACAGACGGCCACTCGGCCACAGATGTTAAGCCGTCGGTCCGGCCTAAAAAGTAGACGTCATCTCTCATCATTACCCCCACGCACGGAGCTCATTTTGTGGGCATCACCCTCACACAAAAAATAAATCTCCTGATATTTTTGTTTTGATCTGAGTTTACATTATCAACTACTATTATGATTATACTATTATACCTTCTCTAGTTCTGAGTTTTGGCTGAAGTAATAAATTATATTTTTTCAAGGGAATCGTCAACAATCGGAGTAGTTTGAATACTTAAAGCATGAAAAACCATCAATAGATCTTGCAGTTATTCTGTGATGTAATGTACTCGAGTTGAAGATCAACACGTGATTCACAAGCAAAGCGTGATATCTGGTCACGTGTTGAAGAGAAACTTAGTCAAGTTACTTATTCATGAACCACAGCAAATGTTTCATAATAAATTCATGTACACTGTTAACTGATAAAATATTTCTGTAACAACGTCATTCGTTTCAGATATGCCCCAGCTAGCAAATACAGTAAAATGAAGTTGTTTACTAGTTCGCCTTGTTTTTTATAGCTTTCTTGAAGCATTAAATCACTGAAAGTACTCTGTTGAAAAAACTATGAACTTGTCTCAATAGATACGAGCATTATCACTGCTCTAATAATAATTATAAGATTAAAATTCTTCAGATTTTCAAAATGAGTTTTCCTGACAATTATTACGTTTTCTCCAACACAAAGACGTGATTGGAAGACGTTTTAATCCAATTTCTGTCTATAAAAAACATAATATTGCTTCTGTTGACGAAAACATCACATCTATTTATAACAATATTTAGCATACAAGGCTGGTCAAATTATCACAAAAATCTTATTTTGTATCGTTATCACTATTATTTTTGTTTTAGAAACATAAATAAGAAGAGAAAAAATTGGTCAATTGCTTCTATTCAACTATTTCTTTCATAACATTTTGAAGTATCATTAACCTTAACTCATATTTTTATACTTAGACCTACGATATTATTTCACAAAGAAAATGCCTATACAGTTACATGGAAAACTATTAAGATCACTGGAAATCATGAATTTATGGAAATTGTTATGAAAGATGATTTCATGATTTTAAAAGACAATATTTACTATTTATTCAAAACATAGCATAAATGTAGTACCTATCATTTGCACTCATCTTGGGCATTCAGTCAATTCATCTCAATCAATAACTTATCTTTAGTGAGTAGTGAAAGCTGACTACTAACTTCCCAGATATTTTGGGTTGGATGATAGATAATTTTAGAACGTTGTAAAGCCTAGATTTGATTTTTTTTATTGGTCCCCACTCCAAATTGCCTTTAAATGACACACGTGTTATTGAGATCTTGGTCAAGTTCATGCCAAATAACGCACTTCCTCAATCAGGAGAGGAGATGCCCTATTTCATTCACCAATCATCGCATCTATTTCTACCACGAAATTACAGAATTCTATTTTAGGAATTGATAAAAGTTCATAGGTTTTTGAGTTTTAAGTTAATCCGAGGAAATTAATGAAAATGATTTAATTAATCTACGTACACTACTTTTCAATATTATATAACATGGTTACATAAATTTCATTGTATGTTGATTAGTACGAAAATGAATGATACACATTAATTTTGATTTGAAATACTTTAATTGAATTGTCTTCTTATTTATATGCTTCAATTTTTTTGACTTGTGATCCCTGTATATTTTATTACATGTTCCGCCTTTTTTTCTCTTGTCCTATTTAAAATTTTTTTGTTGACCTATTCTCGCATTCTTTCAAATGGTAGGAATTATAGATATTGAAATTATTTATCTACTATTGAATAAACTAATATTAAGTACCGTACACAAGAATACAAATAATTCTGTACCAAAGAAAATCTGAATTCAGTAATTCGGATTCGTGTTTGAAAGGATTCCGCCGTTATTAATCATTCAGAGTTTATGTTTACTTTTATTTCTTGCTCTACTTACTGCCATAAGTGAGGGAAGTATCGCTTTCCAGGTAATCCACCCAGGTAAAAGTGCTTTCCGTCTTATCTCAGGATACTTCTCCCTCTCACCAATCAACTTTTGTACCTATTACACAGTAGGCCTACAGCGTTTACAGTAGCCTACCTATTGTATACAGCTGTGATTCCATTTAAATACATCACCTACATTATTGTTATTTATAATTACAGTCGTTACTGATCAACATTCCATGTTCCATGTTTGACGAGGACTCAGCAATAAATATGTTGTCGTTAAAATGTCGTCAGCCAAATTCTCAAGATCACTTTCCCTGTTCCCATCTATATAGCTCCTCATATTGGCTGGTTGGTAAGCGATAGCCGTTGTCAAACTGCCAAACTGTCAAGCTTCGTCTGTAAGCACTTTCTCAATAACTTATCACACTCATCAGAAACTGGGAAATTCCTGTTGAAGATGTTCTCGTATTATTAGTCTATATTATGGTATTTCGTAATAGTTGTGAATCTTCTTGAACATATTTTAGAAAGAGCAAATTATCATTGTAGGCTACATGAAATTTAGTCAGATCTAAATAAATTGACTTGTTATCTTGATGTTGCGAAAAGGTTCCTCTCAATCAGGGCACTGAAAATCACAAAAACCGACCAATTCTCGAACTATGAGAATAAAAATTACAGATTGACCGATGGTGTCCAATAAATCCCACCAATACTCTTGCAACCAATACTCCTTCCTCATTCAAATTAGATTTACAAATAGTGATACAACAGTAGTGATGGCCTCTGAAAACCCAATTATGATAATTACGCAATAATCAGCTTCGCGCACGGGCAAATGCTTCCCGAGGGTGATATGAAATATATGTATATTTTGTTAAGAAGATGAATCGATTGAATTAACATACAAGTAGTAGGCCTAATATATGTAAGCCTGAGCTTGACGGATTGTATTGAATTTGAATTTATTTATTGAAATAAGTATGAATTATTTATTGAATAGTATGTTGAGTGATATGTATTTCACTATAACTTGCTCCTCAGTTGTCTGCTATGTATAAATATTCAAGCACCCACTAAAGTTGGACTGTATGTTTTATTCCTACTGACAAATATCAGCAAATGTGATTTTCATCAACAAACGTAGGATTCAAGAATTCAAGAATAAAGGAACCAACTTGATATCGATGGAATACATTCCACATAAAGAGTTTGTAGAAGTTATTGACAGTATTGAAGTATTAAGTTCACAGTTTGTGATAAAAAAAATTGTGGAGTAATAAATATATGATGTAAGCATTCTCTACCCATTTATTTATAAGAATCTCAAAGTAATACAGATTTTATCTTTTTAATAATCTTATAATAATTAGAAAAGTTCATGAAATTCAATCTTATCGTAGTTGTATATTATGTGTAACTTGGAGATTTTATAGTTATCAGAAGACAATACTATTGAAGAAAACGTGATAGAAGTTCATGGTCTGACCTTTGGTTCTTATCAAAATCAAATCTCATGACACAAATTATTACTTGACAACGCTCTAATAAAAATAAATTCGAGAAATTCGTTTTGTGGGCTTTGATTGTTACAAAATATCACTGCTTGGTTAATCAGAGACGATCAATTAATAAGACTACTTGTAGTCAGAATTGACTGAACCAGAAATTATTTGACAGAAGTATTGGATCAATTCCTCATATAATTAGCAGCAGCAGCTGATAAAGTTATCATTTTAAGATATTTAAGTAATTCCCACTCGATTCTTAATAAATCCATATCAATAAAAATTTTACTTATAAAAATTCTGTGATTCTTAAATTAATGATTGATTAGATTTTTTTATAGGATAATACGGTCTATAGCCATTTTTCTTCCATTGTATCTGTATCTTTTATATCCTACTAATGTATCTGTTATAGTTATATTGAAAACCTTTTGGCGCATTCCTTTCTAATGTGCGTGAGATTTGAAATCTAGAGGAAACTCATACTGATAAAAGTTTATTTCAATGATACTGTAATCTCAAACGATACAGATAGTACTGAGCAAGCAAGCTACGCTTTGCACTGCACGGGTAAACTCTTTCACATTTAATCACAATATACTTGATCACAATATCAGAATCAGATTTCTGGTAAAATCTAATCATAATGAGTTGATAAAAACTGATTAGTTAGCAAATGAGTTCAAGATTAAATTTAATGTAATCTTCATATTCATATAACTCACACGTTTGATATGAGCAGTGATTTGTAAAGCTCGTAGCCTCATGGGACATATTATAATCATACAAAGAGAATAAGGTCAGAGAGGAATCCAGGGAATTCAGCATGGTAGCACACATCAGGAATGCTCGACAGGAGAGATTTAAATTCCGCCGGAATATCTCTGAGTTATTCAGTAAGCATGTAGGTATAAAGCAAAAATCCATCTCAAATCAGCATAGTACACGAGCGTTTAGTTTAGTTTAGTTTTGAATAAAAGAAATAAGGAATTGATTGAGAATTGAATGTTTGAATTGAAAGGAATTGAATTTTTCTCAATAAGTTCGTTTCCAAGAATCAAACTGATTGATATCCGAATTTCTGAGAATATCAATCAGAACTTCCAAGAAATTTCTGATTGATATGCGCTACAGAAACAGAATTTCAATACGTTCATCTTAAGATGAATTCCAATTTGCTTTAAAAATACAGTGGGGTGTATCTTCTGCGTGAAAGTGTAAAATGGAAAAAGCTAAGCTGAGACGCTTTTGGTGTGGTGACACTTTTTAATCATGGAAACCTTCAAGATGTTCTTGTTATGAATTTGTTTTCACCTTATAGCTGAAGAAATTAAGGAGAAATTGTTTAAACTAACAATTTCAACGCAATTTTCGTTATGATAAATTTGTGTAAAAATAAGTTCACCCTGGTACACATTCACCCAGTTCCGAATTTTCAAATTATAAAGGGGAAGTGATTTTTCATTACCCATAGAAATTTTAAAAGAGTGATGATATCGATGACGTTTCAGAATTGAAACATGACTCTCCAACAATTGAAACTATGTGAAAATCCTCTAGAGACCATTGAACATTTCTCCATAGCAATGTGATAGAGGTTCGACGACGAATATCACGTAGCCTCTTTATCGATAAAAAGTGAAGGAAAGAGCTCGTGGGCTTGAGATGTTGGAAACTTCCAATAAGAAATTGAGGCCAAAAGTTCCTCTCTTGCGGATGCAATTTTGATGTGTTTATCTTCAAAGTTGGAAACTGCTCTTTCGAATTGGAATATTCGCTGAAATCAAATCTTGAAATGTGATCTATGATAGCCTACTTCCAATGCAGGCGGACTTTTCCCTCTAGATGATGAATTCAATATTACAACAAATCCCACGTACAAGTTGCGAAACTTATTAGTTTTCGAGTTTTTTCTGGAGCTTGGAGATATAATCTCTCCACCAAATGAAATAATTATATGAGATCCTAAAATTGAATTTCTGTTTTCATCTTCTGGACATATTTTTTCTTAATTTTTTTTTTAAGCCTGATTATATTGGGAAAGCTATAATTTTCAACAATCATTTTCTCCGATAATTTAGCTGGTTGACCTTTCAACACTATTCAAGATTTTGCATGTCTGTCAAGGTTTGCAAAGTGACCTTCGTTCATTCAGTCAGGTTCAGTTCCAAATCGATCAGTTTTCGGATGAGCAGCTGAACAAAATGCTACTGTATGAACAACCCAGTGATAGCTCGTTACAATACAATGCCGGTGAAATCGTTCCATCTTGGAATAGCAATAATATTAGCTTGCTATGGATTCAAGGATGTATCGGCTGGTGAGTGAGAGGTTTTCATGATTGATGTTTTGTTTCATTCAGTAACATGTTGCTTCTGTATTGCAGTTTCTGTTTCATTTTGCTGTTTCTGTATTGTGTTATCGGTTTTTTGATATGTGTTAAATTTTTATTGTGTTACTGAAACTAATTGATACTATTCCTCAATTATCTCTATGATTATTGCTCTCCTTTGTTACACATCAAGGAATTTAAATGAGTTATTATTGAGCTTTCCAACTGATTTATGTGAAAATTTAAAAAAATCCGGTAATCGGGGCATTTCCTTCCCAAATGATGAGTGAGTTTTCCAAAAGCCTCATTTTCAAATCTTCCCGAATATCATTGGAATTCACTACCATTTAAATTATCGAGTAAATTCCACTTCAATCAGTAGGCTCTTCATCAATTCAACACTTGGATACCTGAATGTTCTAATATTATGGTAATACTGAGCGTCTCTGGCAGTATTCTGTAACAAGGCCCCCCATGCAGTTTCCAACCAATTAATTTCAACTGGTATTGTTTGAAACCCCAGTTCGTGATTATGCATGCACTAAGCATGATTATAGGAATAGGGTGATGTATTATATCTGACTTACAGAAATAGTGTTGTGATTTTTCATACCTTTACATTTGAGAAAAGAAAAAATGACACTGGTGTTCACAATTATTTATTACTAATAAATTCGACCATTTATGACAATTTCCAAGTTAATAAATAAATATCAATCATAAAATTAATATCTATTTCAACATTTGAGAAACAATAATTATTGTGAAAAGCACAATATAATCTGATTATTCGTGCTCCATCCAAAATGAGGTTTTCATCAACTTATTTCTCTTATTAACTTTATTACATCACCATATTCCTATCATCATGCTTAGTAAGTGCATAACCAAGAACTAGAACTGGGGTTTCAAACAATACCAGTTGAAATTAATTGGTTGGAAACTGCATGGCGGGCTTTGTTACAAAATAACAAAGTTTCTAATAATCAAAGTGATTCTAATAATTGCTGAACCCCTTTTTCCAGTGCAAGGACTTTGGTGGTGAATTGTTCTAATATTGATGACAGCTTCTTATTCTGCTCCATTATTCTGCTCTATTGACGACACCTGCTCTTCGAAGCTCCTTGCATTAAGTTGTACACATTGATGACTACTGATAATAAAAGAGGTAAGAAATCCCGTTCAGTACTTATATTAATAATTAAGTCTGTGAAGTTACAATTGATCAAGATAAGTTTGCAATTTATCGGTTTTGGTTTGAGATATTAAAAAAAAATTGAAAAATGTGTTTTTTTTTCTCGGTTTCAGCCAAACAAACATTATAAATGGTGAGAGGAGAGAATAAGAGTACAGCTATAATGGATGCTGAGCAACAAATACAATCTGAATATACTACAAATTCAACAATAGTGTTAACAAAGTGTAAATGAATAGAATCTCATGTTCCAAACAATTTCATTGCCTCCACAAACGAACTCTCGCATCAAAGTAGGGCCTGGACAATCAGCTTTGGAACCTTCAAATTCCTCAGGAGAGATGAGTTCTCTAAGTTCAATACCCGTTATCGTGTCTTAGAATTCAATAGCAAATTTTCATTACACCCCCCCCCCCCGTTTGCCATACGTTCCAATCTCTCGATTCATCTTATCATTGTACAAGACGGTATTGTTATTATCTTGCATATTTCGAAGTCAGCTCATTATTATTGGAAACTTGAATGGGTAGCAGACTAGTAGTATTAGTAATGGAAAGACGAAACATTCATGACAGACGGGGAAGGGTGAGCGTCAGAATTGCCCCTGTGTTGACTTACCCTATATCCTCATCTGTTTTTGAACATTGCTATACCAGGCCTACTGCAGATGCAGGTGGGTGAAGTAACCTCTATGGGCCAAAATCTATTGATTAATACCAGCTTTCATACGTTTTCTCTTTTGGCACCCCATTACGTCCTCTGAAAGTTGTGAAATTTTTAACAAGCCTTAGTTTCAGAGTTGTTGGAGAAAGAAACTTCGTCTTGAACATTTTTCTCCATTAGTTGTTGCTAACGGAATAGGCACTAGGTCAAAAACAGGTACCTCCTGTTTTTGAAGCAGGTCAAAAGCAGGCTAACACATACCTCCTTGTTGGCCAAGATGGAAGAAGAGAATGATGGAAGAATAAAAAGGAAACTTGATAAATCATTGACAAGTGATTGCTGATTAATTATTATATCAACAAAGCAATACCATTCTAAAGAGTATTGAAAGTAGCCTCTAGTATCAAAGACAATCATATCTTAATAACTACAATTAGAAATCGATCTTGAGAAAATAATGTTTTATTTATTGTTTATGAATTTAAAAATTTGTGTTTTCCTCTAATTTATGTGTGTTGTCGAATAGTTAAAAAGATACCAATTTGAAAAGAATCAAATTCTAAAAGCATTATCCTTGTTCAATCAATTCTTTTGCATATTACCAAAAATGAATTCGCAAATACGAATCAAATAGAGCGTATCCGAATGTTTAGCCTATTCCCAAATTGACTTGTCGCCGGAGATATAATTTGAGTGAAGCTTTTTATATATATGACGACAGTCATAGCGCAATATACGAAATAGCGATCATAATGGATGGCTTTCAACGGAGCTTGGACGTTGGGCAATACAGAATAAAGAGGAGCTCTATCCTATCCTTTCTCGCACACCACAGTGATGCTACAATCTATCCACGACAGTAGGAAATTGATGGCGTTTCACGATTGGCTGCCTGCCTTCTGCAAGACTTCTCAAGTACATTTAACGATCTACAGAGTGCCAATATCTCAGCATCCAACTTATCAATGCATCGCAAAACGGTAACTGTGATAGGTCCAGCACTTAACAGCGCATGAAATGTACATCATTTTTATGTCAAGGTTTGAGTGAGTTCATGGTCAAACCCACGAGCAGATGAATGGCAATCATTTCGTTGAGCATTTGATTGTACGCCCACTGATACTAGTCGATTTGTTCCCTCATAAGAGTAAATTTTTCAAATGTTGGAGAGGAGACTGGAGCCGCGATAAACATCTACAAAATTAGGTACCAATAATCTGAGATTACAATCTGAGATTCGGCGACGATGTAATTCTTCTGTTACAGAGAGCGCCTTACAAATGAAGAAAATGTGAAATGAGCTAATAATAATATTATAATAAATATTTATAGTGCTGGGTAGTGAACCTGCATGATAATGACAGTTTTTGAATCCATAATAATTATGTTTGGCTCAACTGTAATAGGCTACGCATACCAGCGAACAAGGTTCATCATTTTGCTGGTTGCCAATTCAATCCAGGAATGCCATGAGTATATTTTATAGCATGGTCCTCCTTCAACTCAATGCTTAGAAAACGATAATCATGAGAAATATTGCAAAGCAATGGCAATGTAAAAATTTATCAGCATAATTAGAAAGCAATTTAACAGGAATTTCAACCATATTCACTGCTTGAATATTGAATTAAGCAAGAAATTTCATGGAGATGAATTTCCCTGTGGTTGTCTCAGCGAAAATGAGTGAAACGGCAATGGTTAACAAAATCTATGAGATTTATAACTGAATAAATAAGATATTGTACATTTTTCCCTATTATCATTCGAGTAGCAGTAGCCTACTGTATTCGGTTCAAAGTGAATAATGATTCTAGCAGAAATATGTAACCAATGTTTTTATTCCTCCTCTCGTTCACCCCCCCCCCACATATTCACTCTTTTCTCTCTCTCCCTCGCTCTTTCTCTCTCATGTGTAAGTTGCCTGTCAAACACGATAACGCATGAGTATGAATATTCAATGAATTTTCCTGAACCTTTTTTAGAAAAAGGAAGGATTTAATCCCATTTTACATAATTTACAGTAGCCTAATCTCTGATAGAATGAGTGATTCTCACTCAGTATAGAGGATTCAACGTGAATCACGATATTATTCAAATTGCATTTTATAGAGTATGAATTTTCTATGCATAACAACGTCATGTGTGAGTACAGTTTTAGCATTTATAGTAAGCTATACAGTAGTAGAATAAATTGTAGTACACGCTTCACTCATACTACACATATAATGCATAATAGTGTACCATTTCATGCAGGAATTTTCATTTGAATATAACTTAGATCACAGTGAATTGAATAGTTGATTAATTGCCAAAAGAAAATACTGTACAAAGCAAACATTAAATTTTACTACGTAGTAAAGTGTAAATAATCAATAAATTAATTTGATCAGAACGATAATCGGTAGCTCATTGCAATAAAAATAAATTTTATATACACGAATAAATTGAATACATACACAGAGAAATATATACGCAGCTAGGGTTTCTTGAATTCAATATCTTAGTACAGTATCAGTTTGTTCGTACTTGTATTTTTTATTAGAACAGTGAAGAGCTGGATGAATGAATCTTGAACGTTTGTGTACCATCACAATTTGACTCTCTGTGTAGTAGTGAAGGTGACATTGTGGTAGTTATCCATACTGAATAAAAAGACTTGAAATTGTCAAAACCACATATTTCACAACATATTGACAACAATAGTGGTCAAATATAAGTGGTTTTGACAACTTCAAGTCTTTTTATTCAGTATCACAATTTGATACAATTCATCTGCTCACATTACAATCAATCCACATTCAGCTATCGCGCTATTCAAGTGCTGAATACCTTTCATTGGACCACACACGTCATCTGCCACTTTTTTAGCGTTTTCCATTGACAAAAAATACAAGTAACAATTCATATATGAGAAGCGCGTCATTTAGAGTAGTCCAGACTTTAAGGATTATTCTCCAAAGTAATTTTTTTTTAATTGTTACTATAGCACCTAGTCAAGGACTAATAAGCTATTCTATTTTAACTTAAAATGATAATGATTGTTAAAGAAGGTGAAACCCATTGGTTCAACCTTCTATATTGAATAAGAACTAATTATTTTTCACACATTCACATATACTCTGCTTTTGCACTTTCACTCCAAAGTAGTAAATTTATGAATTGTGGGAAAACTAGAAGTCAGTAAAGTTAAGGTTCTCCAGTCATGGTTGTGGAGAAGAATGACTTTGATACAGAATTACTGTTTATGAAATTTACCTACTAATTACTGTTTATATGGAGAACAGATAGTTTGGAAAAATGTTATTAGAGTGTTCATAGAAACAGACAAAGTTTGAATGACAATTGAGATTGTAGTAATGATTGATTCTTATGTTTCTATCATTTTTTGAAACTAACTGGAAAACACAAACGAGAAATTCGAAGAAAAAATTGTCTTAGTTTATTGATTTTATGAGATGGACTTAGAATATTATTATTATTTCCGAATCAAGATATCATGTTTGATGAGCTCATAAATCCTCATTTTTCCCAATCTTCAATTGCAAGGGTCGAATAACTTACGTACAATCAAAAGTTATCTCATTAAGAAATCCTGGCCTCATACTGTCTTTGTACAATACAATACCGTGTATATTGTACATGAGTTTGCTGAAACTGTTGAGAGTTTCGTAACTCATCTCAAAGCCATAAGGGCTTCTGCTCTGCTATTCTGATATTGGAAACTTCTCGTATACAAGGATCTGCTCCTCAAGTATTAATGAATACAAGCTTTTGATACTGGAGCTGAAGCTAAAATATGTGACTGTTACATTCAAGTATGAGGACTTCCTTCATTTCGGAAACTATGAACTTATCACGTAGGATGAGTACTTCCCATCACATTAAGTTATATCTCAACAAACAACAAAGTGTAAGTTGATCAATAAACCTTCTCATGCAATATAAAGTTCCATGCAATACAGTTTCGGAATCAATTTTTTTTATTAGACTATTAATTATTATGATAGCCTATCAAAGAAAGTTGTACAATGAAAAAAGATGAAATTAAATTCCATAATGAGTCCCCAGCAGAGCAAAAAGTGGAAAACTTTGAGAAACATAATTATACAGGATTCTTGACTGAGATGAAAAGTGGGAAGTGCCAAGGTATATTTGAATCAACATACCAAATAAATTCAAATAGATTACGAGAAGTCGAAAGGAAAAGAAAAATTCATGCGGTATGAGAAAAACTTGAATTGAAAACTTTATAAACCACGAGATATACGAGACCTAACCTAACCTAATCTAACTCAACCTAACCTAACCTAACTCAACCTAACCTAACCTAACATAACCCATGATGTATCTTTGAATTTTGGTCCGGTACATTAACATTTAATAGCACTAATAGTACAGTAATTCATAATAAGGTAACTCCTTCTCAAATAGCTTTCATTAATAATATGTCAACTGGATTATATTGGAAAGGAGCCAAGTTATGAGATTGTCTTTGAAAACAAGCTTGTTGACAAAGAACAAGTTCGTTAAGTGTTATTGGAACAGAAAGAAGAAGCGTGGACTGGAGCTGATTTATTATTATTATTATTAAGCGTATGGCTTTTAATAGTGGGGAGACCCGAGTAGGGTTGTTCCACTTCACCAACATAACCAATTATCCCTTGATAGGGAACATGGCTTGATAAGGTACCCTTACACTGGACATGGAAATGGATGTCTAGTATGAAGTTACCTTAACTGATCAGATTTTCGATTCAATGGATGACATTAAAAAATATATAATTATAGTGTACTGTCAGATTCATTTAATTTGAAGCTTGGAATCAGATAGATACATAGATAGAGAGATATTATTTCTTGACGTTGCTGATGATCTTAGGGTACGATGACAAAGAAATAATATCTCTCTATCTATTTATTTATCTAATGCCAAGCGTCAAATTAGATGAAGCTGATTTGTGGAAGTGCCAAACGCTAAAGTTCCATAATTTGTATTATCAGTAGAAATCGACTTGTTTTTGCTAAAGATAACATTTCATTTATAATATTTCATAGTCTTATTATGTATTGTATAAATATGTTTATTCATTTTTAAATAGTGTCCGTGATCAGTAATGTACGATTTCAGAGCTGCTGGTAATCTATTTTTCCATTTTTTATTCTATTTGACAAAGATTCAAGTGAGCGGTGTAGTACTCTACTTATATAATGTATTAATTTAATATATAAATGAAAGGAGGCACTGGTATTCTGGAAGTTGCTTGTTCCCATGAGTACATGAATAAAATTCAAATAAAATAAATGGTACTATAGGCTACTTCAACATAGTAAAGTAACTTCCTGTATAGCATTCGAATCACGATTCATCGTGCTATATTAATCCAACCCAAAGTATATATCTCAGATTTGTAAATATTGTGTAGATAGGCTATTGTTGTCTAGTTTAATTGAAATGTAGGTTGGCTGTTGAGCTATTAATCACATCCAATTAAATTTCTCGCTCTCATATTCATCACGGTGGACGTGTTGGATCAGAATGTCAACATGGAGGATTCTTGTATGTAATCGTGCTCAAACGAACAGGGTATGTTTCTGTGCTGATACATAAGCGGTCGAGTTTGGAACTTGGAGTAGAGCGAGACTATTTCAAATAGAAATGTAGTCGGCTCGCTGAGTTCAAATTCAAGGAAACTATCGTTTGAATTTATTCAATATTTACTTTTCAAAGACAAATAGCCTGAAAGTGAGGTTCAGATGCATGATCGTTCAATGCTCGTGGAACACGCACTCAGACGAGAATTTCATCCGCAATTGGCTTGTATGTTTTGGATCACAGTGGTCAGTGAAATATGTATCCAGTATAGAAACATGATATTTATGAACAGAGAGTTGAATTGGAATTTCGAGTGAGATAGGCTTACAAGGTGGAGTAATGAATATTCTATTTCTATTCGTAATAATTATAATTCCGTTACAAGAATCTTAGGAGGGGGAGGAGAGTTAATGGGGAATGAGGAATTAAAGAAGAAAAGAGCTCATGATTATCAGAGAAAATTGAGTTCAAATTCTTTTTCTACTCATCTTCTCCTCATTTTTTATTCAAGGAGTAGCTAAGATAGTGGAGAAATTTGTATAATAAATTCTAAACCGAAAATATTCGCTTCACCTGTGTTGAATAAATGACTTTTGAATTGGAAAATGAATTCCTGTGATAAATTGCCAGCAATGGAGAGCGAATCTTTTTTCAGTAAATATCAATTCAGCACATTAAGTTGTCCTAAATGGACTCAAAGCTGAGCTAATGCTGAGTGCTTTCAGCTGTTCAACTCAGTAAAAAAAAAGGAAACCCGTTTTGGTGAGCAATGCATCAAGGTTAATAGAAGAGAAAGTGAGCTGCATTGGTCAATTCTCCTCTTAATGTTTATAATACACATTAAAATTGTTCGAAAATCTTAATAAATTGGGATTATAGGCTACTTATCGCCTCACAATCAAAATTGAATTCTGAAATATTATTGAAATATCAAAATATACTGATTTCTATTTTCTTTATCCATTAGGAAATGAATCCCTTTCATGGAATGGGATGAAGAAGTGGATTCCATTAAAGTTATTCTTGAAATCCAGGTTTGAATCGATAAAGCTGCAGATTCTAAACAAAAATAC
Source organism: Laodelphax striatellus (assembly GCA_017141395.1). Taxonomy (NCBI): domain Eukaryota; kingdom Metazoa; phylum Arthropoda; class Insecta; order Hemiptera; family Delphacidae; genus Laodelphax; species Laodelphax striatellus. Next base: position 21,427,046 of record CM029530.1, read on the forward strand.
TTTATCGATTGTAGAAACAGTAGCAATTTTCTTATTGAGAGTAAAATCTGAAACAAAAACCGAGACTTGTTTGATAATCGAATAATCTCGTTGATTCATTTCTGTGAAATTGGATACACTTCTCAGATCCAACCCTTTGTCGTTCCGAGAAGTTGTGTTACGAAAGCAGGATACAGAGCGGCCAAAAACTCAGGTTCCACTCATTACATTACACGCATGAGTACCACTTCAAAGCTCAACAAAGTCAGATACTTTTACACAGGCAAGAAAGAGTTGAAGTCCTACGTACCAGCTGTTGACCGTACGACGTTCTAAATAAATATACTCTTCTTCTATACGAGAGTAATTGTTTTCTCTCTAATTCTCAAATCCCACTCTTCGAACTGCTATCTTCCCTTGAGATTCTGATAATCTATCCCAAGCTGCTGTCGCCGAAACGCAATGTAGATTCCTGAATCGATTGAAAGGATAATTCGATTCCAGACACGGAGCTTCTGAGAGAATGAATCTGAATACAAGCAATCGTCATCAATAAATGCGTTCTCAACGCTTTGCACTGGAATTTACACCTGCTTTTAGGCCTACATTCATGAACAATACTCCATCCTACTAAGTTGCATGAAAAATAGCAGTGCACATAAATTTCTAGTGGAGGGATTATAAAATTATTAGAAAGTTATTAATTAAGATAAATTTCTTGAGCAATTCTACTATATCCTACGACATGGAAAAAGAACATAGGGATAAAGGCATCGTTTAAGCTGTAAATTTGATTGGTTAGCACGAGAAGGAGTAGCTTGAGACATTTAAAAGAGTGTAAAACTACACTTTGAAACAGTCATCCAAATTAAGAACAAGTGAATTACGTAGTTATGGGAATGAAACATTGGTGATGTTTTAAATACCTATAGTCTACATAACATTATATAACATCGGAATTGTAATAATAAAACTGATTCAGTGCCTAACAATACAATATTGAACTATAAGGTATTACAAATGAAAATTGGTATAAATGATGAAATGGCTGCTATCAATAAATTGGAAAATCGTAAGAAAATTGTAAGAAATTGTAAATTTTCATCCACTGTTTTAGTAGATTCCGTAGACAGTAGATTTGGTGGACAGATTCAGTAGATCGGAGACAGTAGGAAGGCGACTCTTTGTTTTCACACTCTTGTTTAGATGATGTTTGCGAATTTTTCTCAATATTCTTATGATAAAAAACCCTGTTGAGTGGGAGAAAACATTTCGAATCATAAATATGATTTGCAATACAATGTGGCGTTGCAAACAGTAAAATACAAACAAAATTCTATTAAATTATCTTTCAACTGATGTCTGTAACTGAAAATCAATCAATCAATCAATCTTAGGAATGTCTTCACAATGTTTACATATTGATTAATCAACTTTGAAATATTGTTGAAAAGATTCAAGTACAAGCCAGCCAAAAATCTGGTAGTCGCTGGAAGCCAAATAATATATTTGAAAATTGAATTCCTTGAAGAGACCCAATATTTCAAAGAAAAGTCTAGACCTAGACGACGGAATTCATCATTCCATAAGGAATCCATAAGGGTTATTAGTGGATACCATGCTGTAACAATGCTCTGCTTAAAGCTCACAAACACAAAGGATGCTTCAACTGTTTGCCACCGAGTCGTGGATAAGGGTAAGCATTATTTATTTGTAACCACCGAAAGTGAATTGCGTTGATCTTTTGTGGCAAAACAATGACTCCAACCGGAGGATTAATCGTTGCAGCTTGTAATGAATCATTCCGCGCATTCATGTCAAGGCAAGTGTAATAATGGAATGAGAAGGATAATAAGGAGTTGAAATAGAGGGCACTATTTACCTTCAAATTCAACGTGAATTGCTTGCATTCCCAAGTAGTGGAAACAGATGCATAAATCCCATTATACCCTGTGACAACGAAAGCTACTATTTCTTTCAGACAAATATTATAACTCAAATCATACAAACCAATTGACCGCAAGAGTGAATCTATAATGCATATATTTGGGGCTGGGATTACTGAAGTCCTGCTGTAATCAAAATTCATCTGTACTACGTTTTTATTGATGTTTAGCAACTCTAGTTTAGTTTCTACATTGTTTGCAGATTCAATAATAGAGATTCATTCATGATTCATGACTCTATAAAATTGGTTGTATCTTTTGACTAACTGCTTTCAAGCGAATCAGTCAAATAATATTGTTTATTTTGAGTTTTGATTCCACTCGCATGTCTTCTACCACGCATGTATAACGGTAGATTATACCGTTATAATCAGGTTTGATTGATTGATTTCTTATGATAGTATTGGAGGAATTTGCTGGAAGAAATAACATGTCCAATACTCGAAACCCCTGGAAAGAAATCTTTTGAGTGAGAGTTCTATATGAAACGGAACTTGAAGATTTCTTGGAAAGCATTATGTGTGATCAAAATTGTCTATGGAAAATGTGTTTAAAAATGTAACTTTGGTTGGCTGGGAAACGGCTTGTTAATAGGAAAGTGACTTGAGATGCAATGGATTTGCTGTGGTGGGGCCAAAATATTTCACGACACCGGTGTAGCTCAGTTGGCAGGGGCGTTGCACCATAGATAACAGATTAAAATAGATTTCCCATCCATCGTACGTTAAAATTTGTGACATTAAAATTTTGAACTAAGAGTAACTAGAAAGAGTACGTGTAGACTCGAAACTTGCGATGAGACAGATAATGGGTGTGCGACTGAGAGTGAGTGAGCGATCGATTGAGAGAGAGACGCCAGCGTCAGCGCTATCTTACCTTGTGAAACAGAACTACGTGGCCAGCACGATTTGGTGTAAGACAATACCGGCACACAGTTCCCTATGCCTTGAACGATCTACATCAGTCTATCTCTTATCTATGGTTGCACCTTCAGTCTGCTATCGCTTCACTGGTTTTGGGTTCAATTACCGTACCGTCTGGCACCTTTTTACAGAAACATCCTTCACCTCATTACCCACGCACAAGTAAAACACTTATGTGGGCATCATAACAATGTATATTATCAATAAATATATAAATACCGTATAATCATCCGCAAAAAATATAATTGGACTAATATGGATGATCGCTCCATTGTAACTACTGTATTTCATACAAAAATGAAAAAAATATTGAGAATATAGAGAAGTCAGAAGTTGAAGAAGCTGAACAAAACGGGCTGATTTGTATATAAGTTGATTTTTTTTCATATATTTATTCAATTGAGATCAAAACACTGTACATCAACAATTAACTGTACACGTAAATATACATGAAAATCGACGAAAAATGTAATTTACAGTTTAGCATTCACTGGAATATTCACCATTCCGATGCTTTTTCACAAGCCGACCCCTTCAGAGTTGTTGGAATCGAACAGTTAAACTGGAAAACTTTCCACTTCTTTTCATTAATTTGGGAACTTTACTTGGCAGATGTGAAGGGAGTGATTCAGCCTTCTAAGTTCTGATTCAGATAAATAGTTCAGCTTGAACTTCAGTGTTTTCAAAAGATTGTTTTCTCTGAGAAAAACAATCAGCACTCGATTAGAATCACTATGACTGCAGGTAATTCTGGAACTGAATCAACACAGACGATTGAAAGAGATCTAGTGATAATATTCAGATCATATCCTCATGGAACTTGACAATTTTGTTGGTTGAATCGACACAGTTCGATGAATGCAGATAACGCGATCCTGACACAGTATGCACTCTTGGAATGACAGAGTTCTCCGTCATTGCCGTCGACTGTAGCATTCGCATCTCTCCCGGAACAACCCTGCCGAGCACCGTGCAGAATCCGGCACGAAACCTTGTATTCATCCAACAATAGATTATCGGGTTGTAGCAGGTGTGAGACATGGCCAGCCAGTGGAAGGCGAACCACATGTAGGGTAGGCCTTCCCATTCACCTAGGCTCTCGTCGTGTGACCAGACAACCTGCAACCAAAATTGAAAAGATTCATTTTTGAATTGAATTTGAACTTTTGAATAGACTTATTTCTCAAGTATTCTTCATTACAAGGATTTGTGTCTTCTCTACTACTCAAAACCGCAACAAAGCACAATTTCACTCAATAATCAAACAATCATTAAAGTTGTCGAAATTAGTTACCACATTTATTCAATCCTCTATTAGGAGGATTTGTGTCTTCTTTATCACTTAAACCCTCAAGAAGCTCAGAACCAATTTCAATTGATAAAGCAAAAGAAAAAAAATTAAACTTTTCAACTAAGCCATTCAATGCACGTTTAAAGTGTTTCTACACAAACTTTTATAAATATCAATGTTATAGATACTGTATGTGTTTGAAATATGTATAAGTATCATCCCAATTATTAAAGGTTGGGCCTGCTCAATGAGTTATTCAAATAGCTGCAGTAAACCCTAAAATTCCAATAGCGATTATTGCATAAATTATGCCGATTGAACCAAAAGTTTCCTTTTTACCTCTTTCTTGTATAATAATATGTGAAATTAATCCAAATCCTGGGAGAGAGTTTTGTATAAAGTTTTCAATTGAATTGTCTCCCTGAAACCATTAATCGATTTATAAATTTTCCCGGAACAGCAGCCTGAAAGAACCCACGGTCATGTTTTTTTCAATAGTTTTATTATTATTATTAAGCTTATGGCTTTTTTGGCGGAGAGACCCTTTCGGGTGTTCCGCCTCGCCGAATTATCCAGTTTTCCCTAATGAGAAATATGGAAAAACATTATAGGTTAAGTCCAACACTGAATTTTCAACTTATAAGTCCCGAAAAATCTTCAAAATCAAATTCTTTCACTTTAGTACCTTTGTTTTTCTCAAGACCCGTCACCTCATCAACAGCAAGTGTTTCTGGACCTGATGAGTAGAACCATTGAGTAACCACATAATAATTCTATGATTAGTGATATTGTTGGTCCATGGTAGAACCAATCTCGCACAAGCATCCTCATATTTATTGACGATCAGTGAGACTAAATAGATTCTGCAATCTCGGAATTACACTGTTAGTCAGGATTGAAAAGAGACGAATAAGCACGATTCAACGAGTATTGCTTTCAATTTAGATAGCTTCTCACTAAGTCTTGCATGTGGTGAAGTTGGGCGAGTTCAAAACTTGAGTTCGAAACTTTGTTCACATATTTCTAATACTTAGGTTGCAACTGGAGAGTGAAAGACCACTTTATGTATAGAAGTCCCCCGTGGTATGTTATCGGACATTACATGGATGGATCCCTCTTCTCTTCATACCGCATTTAATTGAGACTTAGGACACAGACTATGTATACTATTTTATCTCTCTAGTCTGTGCTTTGGGATGGTGATGGGGATAAGCTACTCCAATATGCCAACTTCCAATCACTAAAATTTATCAAATCACTCAAATCATGTCTTTCCTGCGATAGAACATTTTTAATAAGGTAAATGACATGTTCCAACACCAGACATGTGATCATTCCTTTCAATATATATTAAAGTTGAATCGCCTTCTCATCACATTACCTACCCCTCTAGGCTTCATTATCAGCCCAGTTTGGATGATGATTCGAGTTCCTCGTTGGGTTAAGTTTTGATTTGAAAGGAAACGTTGAGTTCGTGAGCTTCCTTCTAATTTTGGTATTAAAATCTCATCTTTCATGCTCTTCAAAAACTCATTAATCCTGGATTATTCTTCAGTCCTTCTTTAGAGAGCTGATAAAAATGATGTATAATCTAGAACTGGACTAATAACAGGTGATTGGTATTGAAAATATGGACAATTATCTAAAAAAATATTTTTCAATTTGAGTTATAGAATAACGAGTATTGAAAACAAACATTGTTAGTGGAATCTTGAATATGAAAGATCAAATTAAAGACTTACCAAGAGAATGTTGAAAGGAAGCCAACAAGTTGTGAACACAACTACTATTGTTATCATCATTTTCACCATCTGTAACAGAAGATGATAACAGAAATTTATTATTTTATAAATGAAGAATACTATGAGAAGCACAATCAGTGTACTAGTTGGGAAGCGGTTGTCCCAGTGGTAGCAGGCGAGTCTAATTGCTAGTTAGTGAGATTAGATAAGAGCTGTTGTAACGGTGAGCGGCTCCTCTAAATACAATTTATGAGCTTCAAAATCGTATCCCGGTGGTTCGGAACCCACCGAAAGCCGGAAGTTCATTCATCTCTCATCATCCTTCCCATTACCCACGCACAAGCCTAGAGCTTATGTGGGCATCATCCCCACCGAAAAGAATTGACACATCACTCTCTATTATCTATTCTCTATCTGTGTCTATCGAGTAATGTTAGTAGGACTATTGCAGTCAAATAAACTAAAATATATTATTCAATTTCTCTCTTGAGTTATAGAATAATATGTATTGAAAACAAACAATGATAATAGAATGCAAAAATACTTGTATATTTTTGTTAGACAACTTGATTGTTAATTAACGTATGATTCTATGAATGATTGATTAATGTTGCAATGGTTGACCAATTCCTGAATAAAGGACTTATCTAATAGAAATGTGAGATGGCAAGAACAGTTTCAACATCAGCAAAGATCTTTTCTCAACTCATTTCCCAACCCTCTGTTTTCTCATCCTTATCACCTGATCAAATCTTGCTTGACCAAGGAAAGAGGATCTAATGCGCCTCTTGGGATTCATTCACGTTAAGGTGGATTGGCCCAGGATCAGCAGCAATATCAAAGCTGCTGACGTGGCAACATCAAGAGGCCGTTCTACCTGAAAGAGCAAAAGGATTGTCACACACACACATCCGTACCATATTTCTTTTCTCTCCACTATTGTTTACTATGATAACATTATTTTTAGAATAGCTATTGGCTCTGTGGATGTCTCAGTATTTTTTCTATACGCCTTCTCTTTCTACTCAAATGATAGTGTTTCACTGACAATGGATTATTTATTCAATTCCAATATTTGTTCTGGGAAAAGTAGGGGGTGACTCATTGACTCATCTAATAACTTAGTTATGTTTTCGTTATTGGACAAGTAAATTCGATTCAATAACATGTTTAAGCCTTGTTCAGAAATTGTTCGATTAATTCTCCAATTAATATTTCTACTTTTGAAGTTACTGAAAAAATTACAGTGTCCTTTTGAAACTGTAGGCCTTTACAAGCTAGAGTTAAAACAATTTCAAAGAATTTTGATAAAATATTTCACTCGTGAACATACCTGGAGAGTGACTGATGAAGAAAATGCTATGAATGGAAAATGTTTTGGATGAAAGTGGAAAAATACAGAACGTCGAACTATAACAATCCTATTAAACTCAACTTTAAGATACCTTACTTCAAGATAATTATTGTCTTCCCATGTTAAATTGAAACATTACTTCAAATAACGTTACTTGTGAATTTACTTTCAACATAAAAGTTCATCTCCAATAACGGATTCAACTTTCGATAGGACTCAAACTTTTATCTCTCCTTAGTGGATTCCTGTTGTTTAAAAATGACCTGCTATTATCTAGTTTCTATTCCTTAGGAACTACTTATATATATTTACAACATATTTCCTACATAGAGTAGGAATTACTAGGCCTAATAATATAATTTCTCATGAAATGTGTTTATTGATAAACTCAAATGAAAAACTATTGTCACTGTTCAGGACTCATCTCTCTAATGAAAGCAATTTAATTCCAGAACAAGCTTCCCTTGCCAAGTTCTGCCTCAAGGCTAAACAGTGCAGTAGGTGGAATTTTCGCACACTATTGGAACACATTTTATAGGTTGTAGGCTGGCTATTAGGCGTTGTCAAACTAGTAACATTACTCGCCCTAGTGCGGAGCACTTTGAAATTGGTCTTCTGATTGACACAGAAACGGGACCACTCACATCACTCCTATCTGCCAAAACAATGTTGTATCACAAAGCTGAAGGCTATAATGGAATGAGTTAATTTGTACTCATTCTCATTCTGATGGCTAATTCGTCGGTTGTCTGCTGCTCTCTTAACACAGTTTCCTACTCCTGCGGCAAGCAGTAAAAACCAGTCGAATAAATTCTATCTTTATAGACTACAAGCCTTGATTTCATTTGCGTTTATTTCTTTATTTATTTTATCTCTTTGCGTTATTTCTTGTAAAAAACTTCTTGTAAAATTTGAGAGATACAATAGTTATACTTCAAGGAAAGTAAAGGCCGTATATATGAACGTTCCTTGAGTGTTCCTTTCCGAAAGGGCGCCTTGAAAAGCGTTTCATGAATGAAAAATCAGCTGATTTCATTCATGAAACGCTTTTCAAGGTTCCCCTTCGGAAAGGAACACTCAAGGAACGTTCATAAATACGGCCCTATATCTCCTTGACAATGGATTATTTTAAAACCAAGATAATCAGAAACACAGTAGGGGTGTGTGTTCAAATATTTGTAGCAATACATTATATTTACTGCATTATATATACATTATACCTTTATTACTCGTTGTCAAACTAGAAACATTATTCGCTTCAGTGCATCACCAGAAATGGTGCTCGACTTTTCTACTAACAAAATACCACTCAGTCACTAACAAAAATAGATTCTATTTCAAAAAAGGATTAATGGCACAGTAAATACCTTTTAACGTTGGCCTACGTTATTTCTCACTAATTTTTCAAATTTTTGATAATCTTTTCTAGTTTATTATGGTTTTCATCGTCATACGTTCTAGAATATTCAATTTCTATCTTGTTTCTTGTCACATTGAAAAGCACTATAGTTGGGATAGATCTAACTATTCCATCTTAATAGATGGAATACAAGGTTAGTGGGTATAGGACATACTCTCTCATACGAGACTCTCCGAGATTCTGAATCTGGGATAGGTTGATGTCCAAGTCTAGGTGAATAGGTAAATACCAAGTATACGTTATGAGTTGTATTTTAACTCGAATGCATTATTCTTTACTGATCATATTACTTCGATACTGCCATCTAATAATCCAGTCTGATAATCCAAAGGTTCCTGGTTCGAATACAGTTGACGGAATGGATTTTGACAATAAAAACGGCCACTCCCGTCTTCCGGAGGAGACGAAAAGCCCAAACTCCCAAAGTCCCAACTGCCTAAAAACATTTGTCATCTCTCATAATCACCTCTCTCATTACTCACGCACAAGCCTACAGCTCAAGTAGGCTTCACACCCAGAAAAAATATGATCAAATATTATTGCACAATAATAAAATTATTCTTAATAACAATCATCAACTTAAAATTTATAAGATTTTAAACGTTTGTCAGATTCCAGTAATGTAAAGAAATTTATTTGATTTGAAAGAATAAATTGATTTGATTGTGATTGTATATATAGGCCACTTGTATATTCAAATTGAGCACGTTCATTATTGCACATTGCACATATTTTTCCAAACCAATATTATTATTTCAAATATACTATTATTTTCATGTCTGAAGAGTGACTTTGAAATCATTCAGGGATTTCTTCACATATCTATAGATCCTATATCATAGTGGCATAACGTTAATCAATCGCGTAGGAACACATTGTTGATTATATGTCAACATTTCTAGTCAACAACTCGCACTTTTGAGTACTACAACTGCACTCCGAAATAATTGATTTCGTACTGAAGCCCATTGCGGAAACAAGACTATTTGACAAGCTGAAAATGTGAACTGGAGTGTTATACGGGCACATCAAACTCCATAGCAGCTGAATGAGATTTCAATGAAATTTCCAGTGGAACGTGAAAGTACTCTTCGAAGCCCAGTCACTCAAGAACCACTTATTTCATACGGGTTTCGCGGAATTACTCCTTGCTTTGCATGCATCATATCTTTATTAAAACGCTGGCTCTGAGGAGCAACCATTAAAACGGAACAGAAACCTTTTAAGTAATTTCGAATTTACATAGTTGATAATAATACTCTCGATATCTCCTAAATTTTAGTTTGACTGCGTTTGATCGCTCGGTGAGAGCGGTTGCTGAGTGATCATGAGGTTAATTCACGATCACTCATGACTGCTCTTGGATGGGTGACCTACACAAAAGTAAGGCGATATTGGACCTACCCGTAAGCGTCTCCCCACCGATAAAAAGGCAAACAATTTTTTTTATTATTTGGAGAATAGAATTAAAAAGGTTATTTTAATTGGATTTTCGAGTGAACACCATCATTTGAATCTTATTTTCAATTCATATTCAATTCATAAATCAATAGAAACTATGCCTTAGCACAGAGAAGGAAGGATTTTGTGGCCTTTCTACTTTGTGGCCTTAGTTAGAATAAGACCACAGCAATAATGGAAAAAATAATTGATTTTCTCTGTTTTTTCCATGGGCACCAGCTTGGACTGTGTTAGATCATATTACAGTATTTGACTATTTACGAGTTTTTCGCTCCCACATCTATTCTTACTCATTCATGAATTTGCTCCAGTTGATTAATTCACATTAATGTGGATACGTAATTAATCAATTCGGAGTCAGAGAATCAAATATTTGTCTCGAAATTATACATCATTAGTGATGAAAGATTAAACAAAGTCCATGTCATTACAATGGAAAATGCTGACGCAGATTCTGGATTTAAAATACTCCCTCCAACATGATGTTGACAATACGGGGCTGCATCCTTCCATTTTTATTAGCTTTCTTATATACGCCCGTTACGAATATGACAACTCACTCCATTCCAATATCATGCTGCAGTACGTAAGAATAGGTGGGGCAATACTCTGCTCCCCAGCTACTCCTTTTTTCCCATGAAAATCATCTTCTTCCTATCTCCGAAACCGGAAAATAGCTTTTGCTCTTCTATATCAGACTTCCTTCTGCTGCTCAGTTGGTTATGTCTACTGATAAAATATTCCATGATTTTATTTCCATTCTACAGCGAGTATGAGAATTGAATTGTACCAGCAGATTGGAATATGATCATTTACTGAGATGAATTCAGGAGAATTGAATTTCAAATAGAGACGACCACATTATTTGGTATGATATACTATTATAAGTTACATGAATGTGGATACGAAATTAATCAATTCTGGATCAGATTCAAATATTTCTAATCAAATTTAATAATAATAGGCCTATATATGATTTATATACATAGTGAACATAAATTAATAATAATAATGTATTATTCGGAAAAATGTCTCGATTTTCAGATAAAATAAGCTCTTCCACAAATTTTTAACAGAAAGGTATTTTTCACCTCACTCTTTATTACACCAAAAAATATGTATGATGGTAGACGATATTTTGTGTGTTGCCATAGAAAAAGATCTGGTTTATCTACAATTATCTTCACCCCTCTCATTACCCACGCACAAGCCTAGAGCTTATGTTGGCATCATCATCAGCGAAAAAAATAAATTTTGTGTTGATTTTCGTGGATTTCTCATTTGAAGGATATTTTCATGAGATTTAATTGAGGAGAATGAGTTGATAAGAAATAGAAAAGGTCTCAAAGCTTCGTAAATTTGAAGATTTATTTAACGTGTACTCTCAGGTATAGAGTGATTTCATGAAAGAATACAAAAATCTGTAATTATAGTAACCACCAATTGAAGTGGCATTGTAATGGAGTATTGCAAACTCTTCTAGCATATTAAGATATGAAGCACTAGTCAATGTAGGCTCGGCAAAGAAGAACTGGCCGATAATGTCGGTTGTGAAGTCAATGCACACCAAACATTTCAACCTAGGGACTATAACGTTCAACCTCTTGAAAAACATGAGGGTTTTCGCATCCCCAAATCCGACAATATGATGGTTAACGACACCGCTGACAGTGAAGGTAGATTCGTCAGAGAAGATAACATTTCTTAAAGAATCATCATCTTCGTCCACTTTATTAAGAATTTTGACAGCGAAATTGTACCGGCGTGGTTTGTTACTTAACCACATGATTACTTAGCAACCGTTCTCACCAAGTGACCACTGATATGTAATCGTTACAGTGATCGTCTTCTGTAATGCTATGCAACATTTGAAATTTGTATGAATGCAATTTCAGACGTTTGTGTAGAAGTTTTGTGTTTGTGTTGACTGCGGTATGCCAAGTTGTAAACCGATTTTCTTTCGTGAAACCACAGAACGCACATAGCCAAGGACTATCACTAGTAAGTGCTATAAGAGATGGCTATGAGGTAGCCAACTTAGCACTCTTGCGGTAGCAAGCACGGACACCCTGTCGCCCCCACCATAGAGCCGACTGGGTTCAATGAAGGTCATCTACTGTAGCACGTACATTGATGTTTGATACTTTTTTATTTGCCTATCAAATGGTTCCAATAATTGATGCTTAGCCAGTATAAAAATATTACAGGAATATTATTTAATAGGAATATTATTTATCGAATATTGCTGAAATAAAAAAAAGTTAATGTGAATAGCAGAAACATCAGAGGGTCCTAGAAATTAAGCAATCTTATACACGGTGAATAAGGGTGGCGCAAAGAGAACGCAAGGATTTCAGTAGGATAGTATCAGTGGAGTGGATTTTTCCATATTACCCATTAGGGAAAATTGGATGATTCGGCGAGGCGGAACACCCGAAAGGGTCTCTCCGCCAAAAAAGCCATAAGCTTAATAATAATAAAAATGGAGCTGTCTGTGACCGCCAAGCGACATCATTTTGTAAGTTAAACTATCCAGTTTTAGTATCAATGGCGCAATTGACCTTGCAACATCGCGTATTTGCTATTGTTATGGGTTCTAACGTCTAAAATGACTGGTACACACTTGGTCGATTCACACTTTAACTTTATTAAACACTATAAACTATAAATTTTGCAAAATGGACTTGGCCGAGTTTGTAGTGAGGCTACTCTTATAATAAACAAAAAGTACTACAATTATCACTATTTACACAAAGTCAGGTGGCTAATAAATCGTACAGCACTAATATTTTATAACTATATACAGTCACGAATAAAACAGTAACTGATAATTGAATAATCAAATAATCACACTGTCCAAATAATATGGCAAATCACACAGCAAACTAATAAGATAGTAATCTTCACTCAAACTTCTGTGATAGTAATCACAGAACTCACTAATAATTGTATATAAATTACTGATATCTCAACTGTCTATTGGCCTACTGAAAAAAAACGCACTGTAGCCTTTTTATAAACTCTGGGAAGCTTCTAGAAACTGGTAGACTGTTCCCAACGAAGCAACCAATAGCAGCGCGCCGAAAGCTCGAGAAACTCTCCCATTGGACGAGAGGGCACTCTATTGAATGGCGTCAAACAAAACAAACTGCACTATCCAGATCTTTCTAGAATATTCGTCTGATTATTCAGCTTTCTTTCTCTGTCTGTAACACTATTGAACAATATTTCAAATAGAATAAATCTGCAATCGTCGTTCAACGGAGGTTAAGTAGAAAGTTTTAAGTCGAGCGTATTGGCATGTGATTCGTCTTCACTTGAAATTCAAAGTTTACTGTCGTAAACATGTATACTTTCAGTAAAATATAAAATAATATGGAATATCCAAACATCAAATTCAAAGTATAAGAATAAAGTAACAAGAAGAGCGATAAAACTGCTCACATAAGTATGTAACAAGTAACAAGGTTAAGGTAGTTGAGGGTAGTGTAGTAAAATAAATGCAAGTCGGAATGTGAATCGAATTCACGTTAAAAGTAATGATAGTTTTTGATAGTAGAGCATATAAAACACTTTCATATTGCACGACTTGTTTTTAAAATGTGAAAGGTGCTTCTCTTCGTCCAAGGTTTCCATTCTCTATTCTGTGTCCACATGGTAATAATTCGATAAGATATTTTCAAGAGTCAACAGCAAGATTCTTGAAGCTTGTATTCGAATACAATAATTCCAGCTCTTCAGGGAATAGGATAACTGGAATAATATATCATTCTCAGAAGAAAAAGGAGGAGAAACGATCATTCAGAGGGAAATTGTAGATTACATGTTCATTTATCACAGCTTCCTCCTGGAGTTGTAGAGGGATCAGCTCTCGACTTCCGCCTGAGGCAATGATGAAACTTGAATCCATGCCAATAATCGATAGTCCTGTAATTTGAGAGTTAAGGGCAAAAGGATGACACAATATATTATTCTTACGATTTTTCTCCAAATATACTCCTGTATTTCTATAGAGATTAACTTATTGTTGTGTGAACTTTGAACCATGACATATTCTTATCTCAAAAATTTGAATTTATGAACTGAAAAAGTGTGATTATTACTTTTATGGATGTAAAATTTTATCATGGTCAGGTGTTCGTTTCCATACCAAGTCCAAGATCATCTGAACTTTGTAAATGCCAACCTGCATGGGATAACTGTTATCTGATTAGAAATTGTTTTGATGAAATTTCTATTGTTCACAGTACTACGTACTGGAACAATAACGCATCAACTGCAGCATTGGATTTGAGTATTATCAGGATCTCTGTTTGAAAATGTGTGTTCTCTGAAATCACTACCACTTAAAAATGAATAATTTACGTTACTATAAAACGCGTTCAATTTCACTTGCTCATCATTCAACTTGTAGCTTGCTTTGAGTATAGATTTGAGAGTCACTATCAAATTGAACGTGGAACGAGCATGGAATAGTATTCTACTTTTTAGCACCAGTGTGATTTGAACTCCACATCGCTTGTTCAGCGTTTCTCAACTTGACATGAAATTTTCTAGCTGCAATCAATCACTCACCCCGAAAATAAAACTTGTTGTTATTAGATTTGATGTATCATGATGTATATATCGTATGATGTTTCAATTCTCGACTAACTATAAATATATCTTCAATACAAAACAGAAATGAAAGTGAGGTTGTAGGAACTTTACTCCTAGGAGGATTTTCATATCTATCGATTCAATTTGAAACGTGAATCTTGTAGTTTTACTGACTATCACTGTAGTATTTGAGAATTTGATTGCTTCTACAAGCTTTTATTATTCAATTGTTTTCAAAATCAGCTTGTAACCGCTTCCAATATACCACTACAACCTCAATCAGAGGTCACTCGGTGAGAGCGGTTGCTAAGTAATCATGTGGTTAATTAACAAACATTTAAGACTGCTCTTGGATGGGTGACCGACACAAAAAATAAGGCGAGGTGGAACCTACCCGTAAGGGTCTCCCCACCGATGAAAAGATCTATTATCATTATTATTATAATGCCGATGTATTGGAAGATCATGAAATCTTGATAAATTAATAAACTATTTCGTTCAACCTTGAAGAATTTTTCTAAGATTTTCAATAGCATGTATCAATTAGAATGATTGCGAATCCAATGTTCAAGGGTGAAATGAACTAAAAATAAAGAATTTGAAAATTATTCGGTTGATTGAATTCCAGGGGAGAAGAGTGCTGCAGATTGCAGTCTACGGACTAGTGAACAGAGAATTATTGGATTTTAGCCTGAAGTGACTCGACTGTCAGCCTGAATGAACAATTTACAGACACCTGAGTGGGTTCATATCGACTTGAAGAACACAACACATATCTTCACTGATATTCTGATGATTTTTGGCCAGAAGCATTCATGGAAAATAAGCCTCCAGTTTCAGCTAAGCTCAGGACTTCTGTAATAAAGGTGGATTTACATACGTGATATCATGCAGAAACTGCGATGCGACTGTACCAGAGTGTAAGGAATTTATTAGTTGTATGCTCGTGGCGTGGTATTTTAGTCCAAAGCGTTCTGTCAAAAATTTGCATGATTCACTCATATTTAATCTGTTACTTTTCCTCCAAGAAAAAAGGTTTCTAGAATAAGTTCAGTTTTCGACCGAGGCCAAAAATTATTAAATTAAGAATATTTTTTTAAGAATAGCACTTGAGAGTATAAAAAATAATTATAACCCTATTCTTAGACCAAAATTTCATTTAAATCGGTTCAGCCGTTTTGGAGGAGTTTGGTGACAAACGCTGTGTCACATGAATTTTATAAAATATTAGATAATAAGTAATGTCTACTGAAAGTTTATTCTTCTATCAATAGCTAGGAAGATAGTAGCACCAATTTGTTCTATACTACGAAAACCGTGATGCAAACAGCATTAAATGTGCAAATGCACCTCTTTAAGCACATGAATAATGGATTCGTTATACTGTACAAGAATATATCAACGATGTGTCGTGAAGTTCTGCTCTCTTTCTCAACACTATTCCTCGCTTATTATTCCTATTTCAATTCCAATCTTTCTCATAATGTATTCTCATTTTCTTATTCTGACCCCATTCTCGAATCTCAACTACCCCCAGCAATCTTTATGTCAAAATATACATATATATCGTGTTATGGGGTCATACCAAATACTAACATCTTTTTCATATTTTATTCATGAACGTCTCCTATTTATTCTGGGTTGTATTTTGTTGTCTTCAATTTGAAGAGCTCAACTGGTGAGGAGTCAAAAGTACGATGAAGGGAAAATGAACAGCAAGAATGTAACCGCAACAACGTTGCCTCACTTCTATCAGGACAAACCCGCAAAAACAGTCAAAGAGAGCTTTCTGTTGCATTTTTGCTAAATAACAGCTTGAGTTAAAAGAGTCGTGAAATTTGCTTCGTTTCAAGTTTAACACTCTTCCTTTCATCCTGTTTCGTATTCTAGTTTAGTTTTAAGAATAATTGTTAGGCCTACTACTTGTCTTAGCTCAACAGAGTATTCAAATATTACCGCCACAAACCAGCTGCCTTCCCCTTTCTATTCTGATTACTCTATGCTAGTACGCATGCGCGGTTTATTGTCTGTTCATAACAGCTACCCCTTTGTTCTTCTTGTTCAAGCCTCTCTCGTGTTGTGTACTGTCTTGAATGCACCTCAACCGCAATGTCTCGTTAAACCCTCATTATTAATTCTTGTTCAAAACCTCAAATAGTTCAAATCATCTCTTTCAAAACCTCATACATAAAATACTTCATCATATCAAATTTAGTTTACCCGTAATCAGTGAAATACCCCAAAGTGCTACGCTTCTTGGCCCTGATATTCTCTCGACGGCCCTGCCTATACCTAACTATAACCGGCCCATCCTGGTTACAGATGCCCACCAACCTCTGGCCTATATCTGCATTCACTCCTGTGGAACTTGCTGATACTGATGAGAGCAAACCTCTGTCGCCCATCACTCTTGCTGCTACTGCACCGCTTGAATGGGATCTCCTCCATAAATTTTCTCACTTCAGTAAACTTCAGCGTGTTATGGCCTACATCCTCCGCTTTGTCTTCAATACTCAACACCCGCAAAAGAAGACTGGACATCTCTCCACCCAGGAATTGACTACTGCCAAACACACAATTTTCAAACAAGTTCAAAACTCAGCATTTCATGAAGACATTGCCACGCTGAAAATCAATAAAAACTCCACTGTATCCAACTCACTTTGCCGTCTCTCCCCATTTCTTGATGATGATGGTCTCCTTCGAGTGGGAGGACGTCTTAAGCATTATCACATATCTGCAGATGTTCAACATCCTATCATCCTGCCAAAACGACATCACGTGGTCAACCTCCTGATTGACTCCTACCACCAACAATATTTGCATTCTGGAGCTCAACTAACACAATCTCTACTTGCACAACATGTTTGGATACTCTCCGCACGCAGTATAATACGTTCTCGAATTTTCCAATGCAATGTTTGCTTTCGACATAAACCTCGTCACAATGTTCCACCCATGGGACACCTACCTCAGGCTCGTGTGACACCCTCTCGGCCTTTCCTCAATACTGGGATTGATTATGCTGGCCCGTTCAACATCAAGGTGCATAATCTCAGATCCACATCACTCACAAAGGCCTACATATGTGCTTTTGTATGCATGGTCACCAAAGCAATCAACATTGAAGTGGTCACTGACTTGTCTTCTGAGGCCTTCATTGCTGCATTGAAAAGATTTGTTTCTCGCCATGCCTTTGCAAAAACCTCTACTCTGACTGTGGAACCAACTTTGTAGGTGCTAAAAATACTTTCCAAGCACTTTCCAAGTCAAAGCAACTCCTTCTCTCGGAATTTGCTGCTACACAGGGCATTACATTCCACTTCAATCCACCTGCAGCTCCTCATCAGGGCGGCCTCTGGGAAGCAGCCATCAAGAGCATCAAGCACCATCTCAGACGTGTCATTGGAGAACATACATTAACACTTGTTGAATTCACCACTCTGGTCACTCAAATAGAGGCAATATTGAATTCAAGACCCCTCACACCTCTATCTAATGATCCAAATGATGTCTCCGCACTCACACCAGGTCACTTCTTGATTGGAGCTCCATTGGTGGCAGTTCCTGAAGACAACATGGAAAATGTCAACCTCAACCGCCTCAAACATTGGAGGTTAATTGAAGCATTCCACCAGCACATTTGGAAGAGATGGCACTTGGAATATATCCATACCCTCCAACAGAAAACTAAGTGGAATAAGGCTACCGACAATCTCCAGGTTGGTGATCTTGTTTTGATCCATCAACAAACCCCACCACTCACCTGGCCTCTAGCACGCATAACTGATGTCTTTCCCGGACAAGATGGGATTGTCCGTGTGGTGCAATTGAAGACTCACCAAGGAACACTGACACGTCCATCCCACAAGGTGTTTCCACTACCCACAAACACCCAATAATCTACAGCCATTCTTGGCACTCTTGTAAATAGTATTATGAACTTCATTGTCATTCACTAGTTGTGAACCTTATTATTATTAGTTATTATATTTTTTACTATTCTTGTTGAATCCAGGTGGATTCAAGGCCCCCGCTATGTTTCATATTCTAGTTTAGTTTTAAGAATAATTGTTAGGCCTACTACTTGTCTTAGCTCAACAGAGTATTTAAATATTACCGCCACAAACCAGCTGCCTTTCCCTTTCTATTCTGATTACTCTATGCTAGTACGCATGCGCGGTTTATTGTCTGTTCATAACAGCTACCCCTTTGTTCTTCTTGTTCAAGCCTCTCTCGTGTTGTGTACTGTCTTGGATGCACCTCAACCGCAATGTCTCGTTAAACCCTCATTATTAATTCTTGTTCAAAACCTCAAATAGTTCAAATCATCTCTTTCAAAACCTCATACATAAAATACTTCATCATATCAAATTTAGTTTACCCGTAATCAGTGAAATACCCCAAAGTGCTACGCCTCTTCATCGGCAGTTCACGTCCGTGTGCGCATACGCTGCAAGATCTTCAAGTGTACGGTGATTGGGACAAAACAAGGTATTTCTCTTATTTATTTTATTTTACAATATTACAACCTCAGGTCCTCCATTTTTCCTATGAATTACAGCCCCATTAAATTCTCTTCACCGCGTCGCTCACTCCTCACAAAACACATCCAAAGTTACAACATCATTACCACCTACTACCCCTCACCCATAAATTCCCCCCAAAAAAATTAGAAAAAATAATTCGTTGAAAAATTAAAATAATAAAATCACAAAATACTTAAGAAAATTCAAAAACAAAATCTTTGAACTTAGTGGATTTTGATGGTTAAATTGTTAGTGGTGATGGGGATGTCACAAGTACCTCAAACAGATCCTGGGTGGGGGTGTTGGGTCCCGGAATGCGAGGTGGGGGATGCTGGGTGGTGGATCCTGATGGGAGATGGCAGCCAACTAAATTAAAAATAATTAAGAAATATGTTTAAGTTGGACTATAAGCTACACTTTCACCAAAGATGAGACAACTGCACCAATTGGTTTGCAAGTTATGGTCTTTTAAACAGTGGATACATTTTTTTGGACCACTCTGTATTTATCATCTTTGCTATAATGATTAGAGCAAAAAATTGTGATAAATGGTGTTGGTAAATTGATAAAACAAAAACAACTCAACAATATCAAGAATCGAAACACAGAGAATTCAATGGATTCTGAGAAATCTAGAAATTGTAGTTATATCGTGACTGTTTAACGAATATCGATCGAGAAACTGTGATGAGAAACAATCGACTTCAACGTAAGGTATTCCAAGCAACAAGCGAATTGAAGGAGTAGGTTATGCAATCTCAATGCATTGCAGAGCGGAATGTTTATGAGTGGTGTTCTTGCAGGAAAATAGCAGTAAAATAGTGAAACTATATGAATGGGTTTTACCACAGTATTACTTATATTGTTTGTGGTTTTACATATTTTTAACAGTTTTAAAAGCATTCGTATTTTATGGTCGCTCATACAAACAAAAAACAAGCGAACAAACCCTCAAGTCAAACGTAAGAACTCGCTTACGCTCATTCAATAAACCGTAACATTTTACTACAGTTGGGAAGAATTGAGTTCCACATCAAGTGAAACGGAAATGGAGTTAATTCTTGCGGAGTTTCCAAAAAGTGAATTATGTAAAATTCACTAGGCTAGAATAGAATAGGCTAGGTTCTATTTTGCAGTTGTTTGACATAGAAATTTCAAATTCAGTGCATTTTGTGAGTAATTTATAAGTTGATTAGTTAATCCATTATTATATTATTAAAAACAGCTTATGGATGTTTTTGGCAGAGAGACCCTTTCGGGTTCCGTCTCGCTAAATCATCCAATTTTCCCTAAAAGGAAATATGTAAAACATATAGGTTAAGAAATCCATTGAAATCAATTGATTCTAGCTAATTGTAGCTTCTTACAATCAGTAAAAAATAATATATTTTGTTATGTTGTATGTTGTTTAATATAGTAGTGTAGTGTAGTTATTGTTATGTTATAATATGTTATATGTAGTGTAGTAGTTAGTTGTAGTTAGTTAAGAAAGAAGGTCAAGATGTTGAAGTTAAGTTCAAATACAGTGAGATAAGATTCAAGTTCGTGATTTTTATTATAAAGGGAAGATTTCCTTTCGAATTCTATTCAGTAGCATAAGTTAATCAATTTTCCATCGTTTTTATTATTAATGTGTATATTCTAGTACTCATGTTCACAACAATTCTAAACGCACTCACTCTAAATCAAATAATTAATCATTTTCTCTCTTTAGTTTCTTGTCTCGCAGTTTCACAGTTGTATCCTAGTTTTTGTTCTAGTTGTACGAGATTAACAATAGAGTAACTGACAAAATATTACATTATTCGTTACGTTTTTAGATAATTGATATTGAATTAATAATGCAGAATGTTATAGACCTTCCAGTCCTAGAAACATTGTCAAAAACATCAAACTAATATTGCATTATAAGGCTAGGCGTACACCGGTTAGACAAGACAAGACGAGATTAGTCACGTTCAGTCACAGTAATTCACATAGTTGCTTATGAAGCAGCACACACTGATGCAATGACTAATCGGTGTGTGTTGCTTCATAAGCAACTATATGAAGTACTGTGACTAAACGTGACTAATCTTGTCTCGTCTTGACTAACCGGTGTACGCCTAGCCTAACTCAGGCCTTGGGTATAAAGTGTGTGAGGCCGCTTTATGAATAGAATTGATATTGAATAAATAATGCAGAATGTTGTAGACCTTCCAGTGCTGGATTCAGGTATTGTCAAGAACATCATACTAATATTGCATTATAACTCAGGCCTTGAGGTGTAACGTGTGTGAGGCCGCGTTGTGAATATAAAATAGTCGTTAATTTTGTCGCCGCTTCAAAGGTGTGAAGCAGCGTGTCCCAGTCACTTCACAAAACAGCCTCTCCTCTTTTGTTGAATCTGTAGCTCACATTTTTAGCGGAAGTGAGCGTAACAATGAAATTTTCATTGCGTAGCTTCCGAAAGCCTTTTTCATCAAAAGCGCAATATTGCAGAATAGATCCACCTGTCGTTCCAAGAGCCATACTTTTGCCTTTAGCAGAGCACTGCACATGTGACATAGCGGAAAGATAATTTGCGTGGAAATTATCCCGTTATGTTTTCATCCCTACAAAAACTCGTTTTTTCATAACTCTGCGCTCGAGTGTGACAGGTCCTCATACAAATTTCATCTTTCATAACATGAATTATCATGATGAGTGATGGCATTCATAAATACGAATAACATATTCCTCATTTCGCTAGGAAGATGAATGTATTCTAAATATCCGTCACAATATGCAAACCGTGGACTCTGGTTCAAGTTTATGTCCATATTTGTAGAAGAGCAATAGTTGATTTTATTGTAGAAATATGCGTTCTATCCTTGTGCTATGTGACAAATGAGTTATACCTCATATTGTGGATCGATATGAGCTGACATTACGGAGAAGGAATTCTTATTATTTTTGTTCTCAGGACTCTTTTGCAACTTACTGCACGTCGATCTCGGAAGCTCCGGAAGTTTTATTCTATCCTGGTTTATTTTTCTCGATATCACTAATTATATAAGATGAGTTATATGCGTGTGAGGACGTTGAATAATCTATCGAAAATTTGTTGAGTGATTGTTTTGCTATAAATTAGGGTATATCTAGATACTGAAAACAGTTCAACTGGGAAACGTTTTGAACACACGTTTTCCGTCGCAGACCCTTCATTAATAGTTTCCTTTATAAGGACGCAATATACTTATAATATTGTAGGTAAGATAATAAACCCAGGCTACATTTGTTCTACAGCAAGATGGGTCAGTAGCCTATGGTGTCTGTGTTGGTACAAGTAATTAAACCATGATGAATAGGCGGTTGATACGTAACGTGAAGTTTAGGCCCTTCATAAATTTTAGGGTTATTACTCCAATTGTGATTCCATTAGAGAAAATCCCAAGTAAACCGGGAGAAAGCAGCCGATGTTGGATGAGGTGATGATGATAAAGTGTTGATCATTTGTGTCCTGTCTCATGTAAATTCGAGTAGGATAGGCCGACCATCAAAACGGGCTGCGCATGCGCGTGCTGTGCGTTCAACCCAAGTGCTTTGTTAGCAGGCAGCTGCAGTCTTTTTTGTTACAAATTGCTTAGTTTCCGAAACGCCACACAACAATCGCGCTCTTGATGCTTGAAGATGAATATTGTACTCATCGATCAACTTCTGCGGAGTGGGAAAGCACGGCCAACGCCTCTTTCTTTCATCTCCAACTCTACCGCTCGCTCTCTCAAACAACCCAAACTGATAAGAGCAACAGCTTCTCATGTTCTCAAAGACTTATTTATACTTTTCTATTCCCCTTCCAAAATTTTATTCAAAGTGAACTTATTTATTTTATTCATTTATTCATTTTTCATTCATTCATTTATTCATTTAACTCATTTATTCATTTATTTATTTATTTTATTAAAGTGAACTTATTCTATTTTGTAATTTCAATTTTTTTATGGCAAATAAATGATTTGATTTGATTTGATTTTAAGATATTCCCTCTCAAATATTCCGATCTCCAATTATCATCCAGTTTTCATTCAAGGATTCATCAGGAATTTTCACTCCAAGTTTTTGAATAAACTTATTGATTTGATCAGAAGAAACTTTTATAAGAGAAGAAACTCAATCACAAAAGTAAACTTCTCATTCCTTTTTCACTGGAATCATGATTTGTTTGGAACCAAGAAGTATCCCCTGGACTGAAACTCCCTTTTCAGTCTGAAAATGGACTCTCTACTGGCGAAAATTATCACTTTATTCCAAATAAAATTCAACAGTGGAATAAACTTCATCTTTTTGATGACAGTGCAGAATTTCCCCAGTTGAGTGTTTAAAATGTATGAATAGCAATTCAACACTAACTTATTCAAACTCAAGCTTCAGAACGTTTGACAATCGACGTCCTAAAATGAGTAGAGATGGATTCCACTTGGAGAACAAAACTCTTTCCATTAGAAGAAATGGTTATAATGGTACATTATTTGAGAAACAAAGTTTTGTTTAAGGTCTCAATATTGATGAGAATCTGCTTCCAGAGGAATACGATAATAACTGAGAATACCATAATATCATATTTTATTTGTTTCATAATATTATCAATCTAATCATCAATAAATGGAAAATTGTATGGTGTTTCTTGAGATGGACTTACCGTTAGATTCACTCGTTTTATTTATGATTTTCAATTTATGATTGGGGCTTTGATTAAGGAATCCGGGAGGCGAACAAGACGATTCTAAACCTCTTTCCCTCCACCATTGGGATATCTTGGCCAAACTTGAGTATAAATTAGAGGAGGCTACGTTGGGTACAAGCCAAAGGAAGTACCTCAGCTCCCAGTGCAGCGAGTACCATGAAATCTTAGCAATCAATGTTGGGGAAATTTATAAGCCATCCAACCTCGAACCTCGCTTCATGGTCCGAGTTGCAAGCAGAAAGATGGAGAACTGGGGAGTAATTAATTATTAACAACACTCCAGGATTCTCCCACGTAGAGATTGGTAGCTGAAGCAATAAATATTACCAACAACTGGTATAAGAGTGGTTCAATATGAATCTCAGATATGAGCTTGTTCTTGATTCGAATTGATTACTTTCTATCTAAAAGGGATTCATGTTTTCCTCAAATAGAAAACGACGTGAAATTTAATCTCAACTGATCAATCCGTTGTTGGAAAACATTGTATTTCATTCGTACGTTTTTCCAAAGCAAGATTGTATAATATATCCTCTCAGATATTGGAATATAAGAATAGAATGACAAAATCATTAAACGAGAAAATTTAACGATGTTACGTAATTACACAATTACTTAAAAAAGCATTGTTGACTCACGTCCACCATCACGTATGTATTCTGACTTTAAGTCTGGAAAAATCATATTAGAAACTACAAGGCTTATCAAGACAACGATCATAATTCCACTCCACATTTCTGCCTAAATAAAGAAGCTGTAATCCTCAGCTGTTGCTTTATGCTATAATCATCCCTAGTTTTTCTTCATAATATTGAGTAAGTCACAATGAAAATGTCGCAATTTCAACTTTCCATATTTTTGACTTCTATACGCAGGCATAGGTTGTAATTCCCATAATAATTTCTCATATACTTTCCTATTATCGTTTCATTCGTTGAAAACTACTCCTCCTCTTTCTATGAGAATTATTGTTTATTGCAATACATTTACATGTAGTTCAGCAATAGGCTATTGTTTATAATTAACTAAACCAAATCTTCAAGCTTCAATTATATTTTAGAGGTGATGGAAATCGTTGTCTTTCGCTTCAGGTCTTTTCTACTATATTTTTATATATTTATATTATTGGGTCTTTGGTATCCAAAGTTAGATCGTGTATTTAATGATGAAAAATTTGAAATAGAAAATTTCATTTCTCCTCAGCTTATCGTCACGTTTCTCACATTGTTATATCGATAACAGTATCGATAACAGAGACTGGAATTCTGTTGATGTCTGATATGTAGTAATGGAAGCATACATGATACAATCTGTTCTCTAGACTGCAGCGACAACAATACCACAATAATAGTGCTAGTAGTCGTTACCCAGACGCAATTCGACTTGAAAATTCAATTAGAACCATGCATGGCCAGTTTAGTTTGTAATAGCAAAGGCCAGAGAACCACCAATCAATAATGGCGTTGATGTTGCAGTGAGACGTTACATCATCCCTTCACCAGCCTGCTCCTAAGGACTGAACTGCTTGCTTCTCTGCCGCTGAATATTGGTGTGAGAGCCATAAGTTTAATCGTGCACGAAGTGTGTTTTAGTGAGTTAGTTCGAGCTGAACAACGTTCAGTGATTAGCCTCAGCCGGCAACTGAGAGCTGAACTTGAGTGTGATGCCACAAAAAAGTGGCCACAGTCACTTTACTTCAGCAGTTAGCTCTTATCCTCCTGCGATCTTGTTCCAAATGCTTATTCTTTCTTCTAGCCTCTGACGTCAGCTTATCAGCGCCAGACTTCCACAGCTGTTACTGCACCGGCAGAGGCTCACAACTATTTCAGCTCACTGCCACTCGAAATGCTATCTGCGCACATCTTGTTGCAACTCAGAAAGCTAATTCAATATGTGACGAGATGCTGACATGCACTGTATGCAATGATAGTGTGAGGCACCAGACGAATATAGATTTTCCTTTCCCCGAGTGCGTCCCAAGTGAAGTAACTTAATTCAGTTCAGAATGAAGAATATGAGAATGGATCATAGCATGTACTTGTTGGTACATGGCATATATTAAATGGAAAGAAAATGCACTCTTAACACTTTGAGGTTCCACGAGTATGGTTGTGCTTTGCATTAGACTTCCCTTTCCTGAGTGCGTTCCAAGTGAAGTAATCTGATTTAGCATGAAAATTCGCCATCAGAATGGATTATGCTTCGGTAGATAATTTCCCAGCATCTACTTATTGTTGAATTGAATGCATCTACTGTGGGAAATGGAATAGAGAATGCACACTCAGCTATTGATTTGAAATATTTTTTGTCAGTGTGGAAGTGAATATTCATATCCTTCATTATTGTCATAAGAGAAAGATATCGAGGTGTATCTATTTACTTCTACTACTAATAAATTGATCCATTCATATCAACTTCTGAATAATTTTAAAAATTACATTTGGTCAGAAAATCCTAATTTATTTTAGCTTGAATATACTTGAATACTTCAGCAAAATGGGATCTTGTTTTGCTATTGTATCGTTTCAACAACGTTTTTGAAAATTTGGTAAACTTGAAAGAAAATAAGATGAGAAAGATTCTTGACTGAACGGAAAAAGGAAGCAGTGTGATATCAATATTGCTTTTCAACTCACGTGATTCTTCAAAGGAACAAAAAAAAAGAATCAGCTAAAAATGAGTAGCGTACTTTACATAGTAATTAATGCTGTGAGGTAGCTCTTCATTGGTGAGCTAATTTCATCACACATGGTTTGATCATATGTGATCGCCTCCAAAAAGTCACAAGGAAATATTTACAATTGCTGAAAATACTCTCTCCAACTCTCGCCACTGTCGGGCGAGGACTTGCTCTGAGTAAGTCACTGTTCACCGCAATGATAAACAAACTGACTCCCACCCCACACCTCACCAATCCACCGGTGAGAATAACATTGACGATATGGGCCTAAAAATTAGCGCTGGGAACAAGCCAGCTTTGCGTATTTGGCCTCGTCATGCATTGATTTTAGAACTTAACGCCACTACTGGTTTTCAAAACTTTATTTCATTTTAATATATGTCTGCAAAAATATTTATTTCTTAAAACAAGTTGAACTTCGCAGCTAGCCTTGAGAATACGCCACTGAGTACATTATATCTTTGGCATTGGTTTGTTTGATTCATGGTTTCATAGAGTTCCTCATAACATCTTCTGGATATGCAGATTTATCACAGGTAACAAATATAATTAATTTTTTGAACCATTTATAGAATTTTTCTATTAGGCAAACTAGCACCGTTAGCTTCGTTATCAAACAGTTGACTGATAAGATTAACTCGGGTGGTTGAGACTTCCATTTGCCGGTTAAAAGTATTAAATTTTACTCTCACTTCAATACAGCTATGATTTTATATTTTCTTAATAATTGAGGCTGCAATACATAAAAAAAATAGTGAATCGTCACAATGCGTTAGAAAGTCAGGACGTCAAATTAGACCATGTTTGAGCCTTCCTTAATTTACTTGCATCGGAGAGTGTGAAACAATATACTATGCT
Organism: Laodelphax striatellus; assembly: GCA_017141395.1. Classification (NCBI taxonomy): domain Eukaryota; kingdom Metazoa; phylum Arthropoda; class Insecta; order Hemiptera; family Delphacidae; genus Laodelphax; species Laodelphax striatellus. The sequence goes on from CM029530.1 coordinate 21,454,533, forward strand.
GACTAAAGATAAGTGTCCAGTTCCTTACTTGAATAAGCATAACTCTATATTAAGTTGAAAGAAACTGGGAATGAACTGATCGAAGTAATAAGTACCAACTAGCAATCCTTACATCGATCTTTCATACCTTGGAATAGTAAGTTAAAAACAGGCACCATGATGGGACTTGGAAAAATTGTATTTGTTTCTGAAATATTAAGGAGGAGGTAGCAACAACTTACACGTGATTTACTACTATACTGTGAGGAGTTTCAGCTAAGGTAATTCAACTGCTGTAGGGAATTAAGCCTGTGTTTATGTCGTTGAAGAGAATGTATTAAGGCAGTAATTCTATCTTCATGTAATTTATCACTTTTGGAGAGTGGCATGAATAAAATGCACTAAATAAGATAGAAAAAGAAGGGCTCATACCGTAAAAAGATGCTCTAAGCAAGAGAGCAAGTAACATTGTCAGTTAGAAAGTGAGACTGGGAAATTGGAATTTGTGAGGAAATACTACTACAAAGAGCAAAGAGCTCTCAATAAATTAAATGAGAGTTTGAGAGTTATATTGGAAAAGTAGGAATAAAGGTATGACAAAACAGAGAAAATACAGGAACAAATACTGAGTTGAAAAAGGTTCCATGAAAAAAGAATAACGATTCCGGTTGCTATAGTGGAGTAGCCACATTCGAATTGGAAGCTTCTCTTGAAGTATCAGTCATTGAATTCATGTACGTAAGCCTACACATTTATAGATTTTCTGATCATCAGCACAGTTCTTCAAAAGTAGTATTCAATAAATAATTCAGAATACCTAATAACCATAAGATCCATAGAGCTCAATTATTTAATGTTGTGAGATACTATGATATTATATGAATTAAGGGCATAATGAAAGATTATAATGGCTATAATGTGTATAGTACATATTATGTACATTGATATATGTCATCATGATTGTGTAGTAGTAATGAATAGGAAGATGTCTTATGTGATACTCCTGTGATCTCATTTCTCACTTTAAATTAGGCCAAATAGAATGAGAAGAAAGAGGGGGTGCAGTAAGAATAGCGTATATTATGGAGAAATATGATACGAGACTCATTACATTACAGGGAATACGATAAGGGAGTAATGGCTTTCTTACTTTCTAATATTCATTTATCATTTCAGAAATATTTTCATGAAGTCTGGGTCTCGCAAGTTGGTGATAATGAGACTGCTGGAGAAAGAGAGAGAGAGAGTTATGACGCTCTTGAAATATCTTATTCCTATCAAACACCAACAGCTCAACTATAAGTTCTAGTCCTTCTGTCTCTTGTTCCAAGTTGGAGCGTCATTGAGACTTGAACAATTAATTGGATAGCTGTTGTCTGGTGAACGTTATGATGTTCCCCTTCAAAATTCTACAAATACGTATCTTCTCTCTCAAATTACATGGATCAAGAAATTTGGTTCTAGAAGGGAACAGTGCCAAAAACAGCTTACAGCATGAGAAAAGAGATTTTACATATTATTTTCTTCTATTTATATAATGGTGAACATGACATTTGAAACTTCCTCATTCACACATTATGTAATAAGAAGCAAATGAATTTCAATATTAAAATATCTACAATATTACAATTCTGTTTCATATCTGATATAATTAATTGTTTGAAACCCATTAAAAATAATATGATCCACCAAGCTCCACATTATATGGCTGCTTTCTTTCTATACGGTTATTTTCATAGTATCTTGATAACACGGTTGTAGAATTGAAATTTACTTCAACGTTCAGCCATTGGAATGAGAGCAAATGACATTACTGAGACGTCATTTGACAGAGCCCAGTAGGAATTTCTCTGCAATGGTTATGTTGCATAACGACATAATGAAGGAATTTGAATTCAATGGGCAATTGGATGATTGCTTATGAGCTTATTAGTCGGGTATAATGCATGCTCACTTTTCGAAATGATTCAAGCATATTGTTTAATAATTATATAATAAATTGTTAATTTATTGTGAAATATATTATCCATTTAGAGCATTTCTTCGGAATCGATGGCAACTGGAAATCGACATTGACCTCATTTTGCAGGAACGAGAAGTTACCTCAAACCAGGCGAATATTCAACTTGACTGAGCTCCAAAGCTTATGGAAAGTGGATTCAGTGCAAAGCAAATTTCGAGTACATTATTCTTAAGTGGTAAAGGCTCATACAATTTGAATGCAGTACTGTATACGACTATTTCGGTTGGCGATTTACATTTTGAGAGTCTTCTGGATGAAAACAGTGTTATTTCGAGCTTTCACCAGAGAGTGGGATTGCACGTTCAGCCATGAACCTTTTGACTTCTGAGTAAACTGAGCGATACTGTCAGCCCTTGGGAAGAGTGCAGGCAAACACAATGGAAATTCAGTCCCAACTCCAGAAATGGAGTTAGTTTATTAAGTTCTTGAGGCAAGAATATGATGTTATATGGTCATGTTTCTATTGCCCCAGTGATATTTCCATGTCTTGGGTATTTTCATTGTCTAAAATATCTCATATAACTATTACTCTATTGCTGTTTTGAAAATAAGGTTCTTGTGGATCATTGAATCTTGAAATCTTAATTCTCAAGCAACGCCTTGATACTCTATGGAATCTTCTTGATAAATCAAAAACTCGGACGACTTATTATTTCCCTTTTTAGCACATAATTTTTGGTGTACAGAGAGACACTCATACTCTTTGTACATTTATCACTTATACTCTTTCATTAATTTTTCTATCATTTAACGCATTTTTAATCCCCTTTATCTTCATTTTTAAGAATTTCTACATTAATTTCTTTTAGATATTTCCTTTATTTTGTGGTAGATTACACAAAATTTCATTTATACATTATATGACTTTCGTTTTTTTGCACATGTATTTCGTTTATATCATTATACTCTTGTTAATCTTAGTAAACTACGATTACCAGGTCTGTATGAATTAGGTGATGTTTTTACAATGGAATTATAGGTGCCTCAATTTAGGTATTTTAAAATGTTTTGAATGAAACTTGGAAAATTGATGCTTCAAGGCGATATTTCAATGAGGCTACCTAACTAATCTAATCTATCACCATTTGTTATCTGAGAAATCATTACTAACTACTTTTTTCGTATGCTATCAATATTTCCTATTATTCTTTTATTGTTTCCTGGAAAAAGGTATATGAGGAAGTGAAATGAAATTTCTTCGGCATATAAATCTATTACAAATTTGACAAGTGTTAACATCTTGACATCAAGAATATCAGAAGAAGACTACAAGATTTTCAATAACTAGCTGCTAAATTAGGTTCTAGGTAATTCATCTTCAAAGCCTTCAATTTATGACTTTTCTTTAGGATAGATCCAGGTTTTCTTTCTCAACGTGTTCATTCGATTAATGAAGGTACTGTAGTTGAAAAAAATTTAATTGAGTTCTACGCTTCTTCATTAATTATTCAGATCCTTCACCTCTCATGAACATGTAACATACAAATATATCTTATAAAAATTACAATGAAATTTGTCTCTAGCCAAGTAAAATTATGCACATGGATTTACACAATTTCTCAATATTGATAATTTTTCTCTGTGTGATTATTGTTATTTGAGACTGTCCTTTCTACTATCACACTCTTCTTAGTGGAGTCATCATTATCCTCTTCATCAATTATTATCTAAGAAATCATTTGTTTGAAACAATGATCTCAAGGTTGTAAATTGACTTTTGAAAATTTGAGATGCGAATAACAATGATTTGTTTCATTAAAGGGAACTCAGTCATCCGAGAGGACTAGGTAAGCATTGGAAGAAGAGTAATGGGTACCATAGTACGTATTCTACTCGAAGTTTCATTGGAACTCATGCCATTTGGATTACGTGTTCCACTATACTGTCTGCGAGACGAATTTTAATGGAAAGCCTGTGATGAGCACATCATCCCAAGCTCAGCTAGTGACGTCTCTCTTTCAACATGTTGTTTTGTAGTCCCCATGAAACTTCACTGTAATTTTGTTTCACATCATGTTATTTTTGGAAGTGACGCAGTGCTGAGTTACCCTTCCTTAGTTGCTGGAGCCAAAACAAAAACTTTTGTGTCAGATTGTACGAAAATCTACTGTTTTGTTATCATTGTCAACTCTCAATAGATTTTCCATCCAGCCATGCTCTATATTTGAGTTTTTATCTCGATTTACTTCACTTGCCACTGCATGAAAGTTAGACTCAATCGTTGAAAGGGTGACAAATTTACGGGATTATTCGGATTGACTCTCCATTCTCTGAAACATTGTTAGCATTGCTCTCAAGTACTGTCAAATTGCAAAATAAAAGCATTGATTCGTGAACTCCATAATAATGCCGACAAAAAGTCGTACGAAAACTTGATCCATACTGAAACCGTTTATATCGTTCCACCGTCCATTGAATAAGAGAATAACATTGGATTACCACATTACATGAATAGGCTATAGTGAAGCTGTTCAATCGATGGGGAATTTAAGTGATTTGAGCCAGTATGCCTTTACAGGATATCACTGAAACCTCACTCAATAAAACCATAACTACTCGATTATATTTGAAGCTCTATTTTGATGAGATTATTATTAGAAATTATAGGCAATACTGAAATGAAAATAAACACGACTTGAACTTGAAACATACAAAGAAGGTAATCCTAATGATCTATTTTTTCAAGTCCTATATTATAAATAATCTCCAATTGTACTGTGAATGCAATTCCTGTATCGTATATATTATGTAAGTGAGTGTACTGTAAACGTTGTTTTGGAGTTAAATGTTGGATGAATTGTAAAAAGTTATTCAATTTCTTTTGTGATTCAAAATGTAATTCGATATTGCTTCTTGTTCCCTGTCTTTCAGTATAATATATGATCAGATTTTTATTATGAACATTTATTAGTCCAATATTCTTTCTCTTATTGTTTCTGCAGTTGAAGAGATTCATGGTTACAAAAATATGATAATTGGGATTAGGCGTGAAAACATACATTTCTTGTGACCAATGCTGAATTTAATTCAACAAAATGAGCTTACTTACTTGTATTTTTTATTTATTTCCAACTATATTCTGAGTATATTTTTCTCAAACACGCATAGTTCAACATAGAACTCTCTTTAAAAAAAATTAAATCTTCACAGTATAGGTGAAGATTGAATTTTACAGTTCAATCTTCGAGAATGAAGAGCTTCGATAAATTTTAAAGCGTTCATGACAGATAACAAGGGAGTTGTGGAAATCAGAGTTGTGAAACTTTAAAACGCTTTCCTGACTTTCAAACTTCTCCTTGATAACAAAAGTTTACCTAGTTTTCCTCCAGCACCATTATAAGAGAGCTCACAGTATGCCCAGTGCCGAGAATCCACAACCTGCAGCTCCGGCTGTGAAAGCTATTTTTTCATTCAATAACTATGTCATTCAGTTGAAAAAATGTTCATGATTGAAATATTATTTTCATTTAGCTGTATTGTGTTTGCACAGCTTATTACATCGGAATAGCACACGATGTTACACTCATGCCCGTATGCACTATATTTGTGCAATAGGTTCAACCAAACGTTCAAGTTAACAATGATAGTTTGAACTTTAAAAAACTGTGGATCTAGAGTTTAAAGCTAGTTGAAACTATAGTAATCTTTTACTCAGTTTCAATCATGTTTCGTCAAAGTATGTAGGCCTATGTATACTTTACTCAAACTTGACTTCTGACTGCCAAAAATAGTATTGTTCTTCACTTAAAAATATACAATCATATTTAATGAATGAATGAATAAAAATGCTTTGAAAGAATAAAGTTTTATTTGATTTGAATTGATATCTTGTCATTGATTCCTCAAGAGCATTATTAGCTCTTGAATACATATAGATATTATGTAATATATTATGCATATAGAATGCATATAATTATTATAATCTAGGGCCAAATTTATGAACGTAAGATTTTTAAACAAAAGATCGGCCGTAGTAACTCAAAGTAAATATGAAAATTTTTTGGATAAGTTTCCTAATTTTATTCAATATTTGTATTGACAATATCAATATTATTAATATTTGTGTTTTAGGATATTATCAATGAACAATTGAAAATTTTGAAATAGCCTGACAAAATTTTACTATAAGTTTTATTATTAGTTACTATGAGATTTTTCCCCCAAGTGTTCTTAAATACGATAAATCTGAAAATCAATGTGATATAGTGAAATTCTGGAGTTTGTGATCCCAGCTCTATCGCATATCATAGTTGTTGAATCGCATAATGCCAGCGATTTCGGCGGACAACCAGGGACCAAGAACACTCTAGAAGGCAGTGAAGCTGATTGTGCCAGCTTGCTACGTACAATGCGGTCGACAAACGCTTGACCTGTTCCGGACAATGGCCTTGTTCCCTCCGCTATTGGCCCCAAGAGGATCAAGCAAGGTGAGCTACTGTGGATCTCTCTCAACAATTTTCTTCTCACATATTTCCTTCCTGAGCGCTGCCGTCATGTTCAGAAGTTGATCCACTCACCAAAGTTAGCCAGTAGCAGTGTTAGTGGTCCTTTTGCTTCAGTTAGGATAGTTATCTAGTGTCTACCAAACTGAGTCTAAATCTGGATGATCTGTCTCTCAGCTATTGAAATTCGGCTGACAACAACACTGGCTGGATCTACTTCAACAATAGAAAAGCTTAAAAAAGCTAATATTATTTTATCGACCTTTTGACAGAGGGGTTGATCTTACAATTCATTATTTCATCGACCTTTGACTGAAGGGTTCCATCCTTCTCCAACTCATGGACTCCTAGTATCACTCAGCAGTAAACAATGGTTTATGTTTGCAGAGGTTGTCGCACCTATGTATTGCTGCCATTCATTTATATGCATGGGATCATGGCACCTCTAGTGATAATAATGTTTATTCTACGAAGCTTGAGCTTGGAATTCACATATTCCCATAGAAAGCAATGAGACATTCTTCAATTTAATCAATTCGAGAAAACAAATAGAGCTATGAGTAATTTCTTTTTTCATGAAGATATTTCATATCCCTTGGCGAAGCGTGGCGATGACCAAATAAGTATACCACGCTTCGCCACTACTCATATCAACTTTTTATGTAATAAATTGAACAATATTCAATAATATTGAACAATATTCAATAATATCGAACAATATAATTTATTACCAATATTAAAAAATTTACCATATTGAATTATAATATTTACTATCATATCAACTAATATTTATCATATTTACTATCAATGGTGAATAAGGAACTCCAGAATTCACAATTGAACACCGAGATCATCTAGTGAGATTCTAAACTATACTAGATAGATCTAAGTAGATCAATAATTTCCTTCCATCGAAAGTTAGGATTATCTGCAGAAGATGTGTGTCTTGTATCAATCTTTATCAATGCAAAAGCCGAATGCAAAGTGATACAATGTATATTGTACAAATGTCATTTGTATAATGTACAGTATCTGAAATGTTACCAGTTCATGACTTATGTACAACTTGTTATGCGACTGCATCGCTGCATGGAGCTCTACGAGAGAAGCTATCCGACATCCTGTCATGGTATTGTCATCTTGTGTGATTATACCTGGAGCACCAATTTTGGCTGATATGCAAGGCATGTCAACGGGGATCCATTCCGGCTTACTCATCCATTCAGCTCAGATTCATGTGAAATGGTCGTATTTGTCACGTCAATAATTGATGTAATCCATCGTCAGATATGATGCAACTCATGCTCAGGTGCTGATATGAAATGAATTATGAGGAGTCCAAAATCCTGAAGTCAGTTTATCCCATAATGCCCTTCAAACTGCTACGTTTCGACTTATCTATAAGTTCTACAGTATAAATGCTTTGCGGTTTTTTATGCTAGTTTGGATGTTCAGAGTTGAAAAGTGATTCAGTTAAGTCCATGAACTAATGAAGACCAAATAAAATCTGATAAGTAAACTGAATTTATTACTTCTCATTAAAATTTTTCATAAACAAACTCGCGAGACCATCATCTATCATTCTATTAATCTTTGTGCTGTACAGTGTACATGTCCTCCGTAAATATCAATTTATATGAGTTCCAATTCACTTTATATTCAATCTCCAGCATCTCATACTCACTTAATCCAAACTTCACCACTGAACTACTGTAATTGAAGCTTACAACGAAGTTGTAGTCGGAATTTGAAACAAAACAATCCTGTAAACCGCTGGCAAGCAATGGAGAATTATATATAAACCGCCGCCAACTCTAATCTCATCAGACAAAATACACCAAACGAAACTCTTCCAAGGCTTAACTAACTATGACAGTGGGATTATAGAGAAGACAGCATCAAAACTCGTCGAATATATAGTTTATTTCCGGATTACAGTTATTGAATGTATATAATCCATGAGCAACCGTCGGACAGCTCAATAACTCTTATTTCCATGGGGAAACCGATTTATTGAGTTAATCAATCTATCATGGAATTATGCAAAATCATGGCTAGTAAATTGATCTTTCTCCCATTCCTAATAATTTGTGGTCAATTTTCTAGATAATATCTTCAATATTATGAAATATCACTATAATGATAATGATTCGAATAATTGTTACTCCTATATTGGAACAAAAGAAGAAATTTTCGAAAGTTCTGGTTCAATCATGGAACCCCAATTTCTCACATAAACGGTCTACAATTATTTATTTACCTTCCTTAAAAATATTTCAAGCTAGCATAGTAATTCTTCTTCATGTAGACTGCTTTTACATTAATTCCTGTGTAAGGTCAACTTGGTTTTATAATTTTACTATTTATGTTGATCTACCACTTTTTATCTGCTTCCCCAAGCCTGAAACTGATAGCGTGCGAATATAGATATTCAAGATATACTAAAAATTTTGAATTAACTTTGAGGATTATCGACTGTAAAGAATGATGGTTTCAAAATAGCTAATCACAAAGATATTGAATAATGATGATTGATATGATTCCATTTACCTTTCTTTTTGAGCGAGCAATCCTCATGTCTCTAGCATTTTCTGCTTCTCCCGGCGGTCGTTTGCCCCACACCACAACAGCTATGCTTGTATAGGTGAAGACAAGCACTAAGAACGGTATAGCGTACTGCAGAACCAGCAGAGTCACACCATACACCACTCTGGCTAAATTCGAGTCCCAGTGCTCGTTACAAACAGACCTGTGAAACGAAGAAATATAACTCAATTTACAAAATACGATTCAATATCTCATGAAATCGAATTGTTTGAACATTTTTCCCATTGTTAATTTGTACATGGAATGTGACTTTTTCATTTTATTTATTTCCTAACAGTGCAAATGATACAAAATATGGATACAGTAAAGTAAGAAACAGTGGTTAGGTAACCTCATTTTCAATCATGTTGAGGCAACATATAAAACAGAGTAGAAGATTGACAAAGAGAACCTTACATCAAGGGTAATTTATTTATTCCGTAACTATTTTCTCCTCTGACATGAATCTTGCGTAGTAGGCCTTTCATTTGAACTCGTAGAAGCAGTTTTCATTGACAAATTAACGATATAATTCGTAAATTTCCCTACTTTCACTTAATTAAGTGCATTTAAGACTACGTTTTCACCCATCGATTTAGTTGACTTATGTAGTCAGGGTCCATATCTATGCCAGATAAATTTTCTGTGAGTGAAAACGTTTCTGTGAGTTCCACCCATCGCGAATTTACGTAAACATGACAAACTCTTACTTTTTTCATATCAGAGCATCCAGTACTAACAAAAAAAAAAAATCCCTACACTTCTGAACACTCACTCCACATTCTACAAGTTTTGCGGTCTCTTAGTTCCTCTTCCTTATTTATTTCACAATATAATCGAGCCAATTCCACTAAAATGATTATGAGACTCCAGGGATTCACTCGATTCCGAACAACCAGTGAAGAGTTTTGACTAATAACAGAATGTTTGTTATATGATTCTCCTACCTATTTCTTAACTTTTATGTTCTGGTACTCTAGAAATCTGAGATGAAGGTGAAAAAATTAATGTTCGAAATACTCATAACATAGAAAAAGCATTTTTACATTATACGAATACAAATTATCAATTATTACAATTTACGAATACAAAAGCATTCTAACAAAGAAAAACGCAAGTAAAATGCTTTCTCTATGGTCATAACCATTAAACTTCGACGAATGACTTTTGAAGATGTTCGAATTAGTTTGATAACCTTCACCAAATTACAAAATCATTGAAATTCAAGAGATTGATGTGATTTATTTTTTAAATCTTCCATTCTCAACTATTGTCATTGGAATTGATATCTGCTTCTCGTATAATATGGCTACAATTCTAGCCAACTACGATCTCTTTCCAGAATTGCAGAATACATTCCTAGCCATTCGATCAAAGGAAAACATTGAGTGCGGTAGACAAGAGCGTTCACGGGTAGGAATCTCAATTGGAGCAGAAAGAAAATTGAATATGTCTGCGTTGCGAACAATAAGTAAACGATAAGAAAGAGGTTGTCCAGATGCTCGTACAGGCGTATCTCGGTTATCTCCGATCCTACACGTCACTGGAAGAGGAAGTCTGAGGAGAAACCACGGAATTCGAGTGAAATGGCTGCGATTGAAAACTCTTCTCACTCGAAAAAATACATTTTAGTGGGGGTGGGGGAAATAAGAAGTACAAGAGAATAATGGAGAGCTCCAAACACAAGTATTACAAGTTCTTGGGAGAGGATTGTGTTCTTTATTTGTTGAAAGTTCTCAAGGGGATAGTGAGATCAAGTGAATCACCTTTTCATCAAGATTTAACTTCCAATTTTCTCTGTGAATATTAATTTGTTCATATTCGGAGAATATAATTATGATACATTGGGAGATTTCTCAACAAAATTAAATTGAATTACGTGAATGCGTATAACGAGCCAAGAATTGGCTCATACATTTGATTGGAAGATATCCGAGTATTAATTGAAAAATCAATCAAAAAGTGGAAAGATATCAATTTGAATTGGGAAAATAACCAATACTGCGCATTAAAAACGTTATAATTATCTCTCACATAAGTATTCAAGTTTCACATTGTAATTCAAACGACTCGAGTAGGGTCCGTTTCCGATGCCATTTCCTGAGAATTTCCGTCTATTCAGTGTGTTGGAGCATTGCAATAAAAGTTCGGGTTAGTAAGGGAACACGATTTACAACATCCTCAATCGATAAGACACATGCTATCTCCAATAACTCTTCTCGCCAACTCCCTTTTATTGGTTTACAATCTTATCTCCTCTTTTACAGCTTTTCGTGGATCTTTTAAACCGAGTTATCGATGGAAATCCCATTACTCTTCTTCCCGCTTTCCCACCACTAAGGTACGTGTATCAAGTTATTATTAGTTATCAAGTTATAGCTAATACTTAATTTTTCAACCTTATCGTTATAGAGTTTATGGAACTTGAAAATACTATTGTCTTGAATAATTCAGTTGAACGGGCACCAACTGTCAGGCCAAGCTGTAACTTATAATGAGAGATGGAGTCACGAGCCGAATAAAGTCTTTTGCTTGACTAAGCAGCACGAAGTATCAAAGCTATCCGATAATTACTTCCTAAATCCTTTTCACAGCCCCATAGATCCAAGTTAGTTCAAAGCTGCATCTGCAAGTACTAAGTTTGAATGACGAACACCAGAGACAAAGTTTAAAAGGGTCACCTAATAAACAGCTATTATTCTTCAGAAAGCAAGTTATCATCGATTTTCGAACGAACAAACCCTTAAAAAACAAAAATCCTGAAAAAATTTTCAACTTAAACTACAAAGAGAAAAATCCTACGACTTAAAATCACAAGTGGAGTCCGAAATCTATAATATTGAGTCCTCAATAGTGTAGTATATTACAGTGGCAAAACTAATAATATATGGAAATCTGTATGGTACGGTAATAATAGAATATTAATACAATCTCATAATCAGATACCAATTAACATAATTGTAATTGAACTATCAGGTTACTAAAGTTTGTATAGAATACACATTCCCCAATAACAATATTTGTTATTTTCAAAGGCACTTTTGTACTTCCAATTTAGGAAGACTTGTACATAGTGATTCCGTTTTCTATCACATATTTTGAGTTCACTTTTTTACCTCATGGGAAATAAAAATCTTCTCCGTACAGTAAAATGGGAGCGAAGCAGGGCCGGAACGCACCGGAACGGCTTCTGGTACCTCTTTGCTAGGCAAATATGAATATTTTATCGATTAATTACTATTTAGCAATATTTTCATTCACATTTTGTATTTCCAAACATTACATGTAAGAATTTCGCTGTCCAGCACTACATAGAGAAAAGAGTCGACAAATAAGTACACCTACCCTATAGAGTATGAGTGGTTAAGCAAATATTATTTACGAGTTCCTGAACCTCATTTTCTAGAGAAAGCCCTGGAGCGAAGGAAACCTGCCACAGAACATTAAGCAGTTATTCATGATCAATAAACCCGTAATTCGATAATGTCATTCACGTCTCATTGGAGTGATTGATCTGCTTTCAAGTGCCCGAAGTGAGTTGTCATTCTTTACACTGTCGTAGGTAGTTGAGGGTGAGTAGGCTAATTCATTCAATGTGATTTGATCATCGTCTCGATTTGAGTATTATTTGCTTCCATCAATGTTATCAGACATTTGCTATAATTTACATTAGGAACAAAATTATAAACAAATTACATGAGAAGTATTAAGTATTTGCAATCCACATGCATTACTTGCTTAATGAAGTTGATCTAATCAAATTAGTATGTATTGTAATCAATACATACTGTAACACGCTCGATATAAGATGATCTTGAATTGTTCTCAATCAACAAATAATAATCTGCATCAGATACACAACTCACAGGCAAGAGACTCAACTAGAATTGTACAGTACATTGATGGTGTTACCATTAATAAACATACGGAAGCGAAACTTCGAGATTGGGTTAATTAAGAAATTATTACATAAAAGCCGAAGATATCTAAGATTTTTAAGTTCATTAAAAATATTATCGTTTCAACTACATAAAGATGATGATAATGATGATCCACTTCCTTTTATTTTTCTACTTCTACTTACGAAAACGTACATTATCTTTTCTTGATTTTTGTGGTAATAGATTCACTGTAAATTTCAGTTTCAATTTTACTTTTAAAAGACAATGCAACAATAATTATATTTACCTCTGACAAGTAGTATGCCACGGAGAAGGCTCGTAGAGTCGAGTGACAAGTGGTATGGGGAGTGCGGTGGCAAGGGCCACAATCCACACGAGCAGAATGACCACTTTTGCGTGGCGTTTGCCCATGCGTGGCCTTAGTGGCCACATTATCGCCATGTACCGGTCCACACTTATCGCCACCAGCGTGTAAGCGCTCACCTGAAACAATCATTACAGTCATTTGTGAGAAAAACGATGGTTATTGTAATAGGATTTATAATGTATATCTAAAATAAATGAAAATAGGAAATACTGTAGTTTGAATTCATATTCACGGCATATTTATTCGAATTGAATAATATTATTTATTTATATTTAGGGCATATTTATTCAAAGTCGCTGATTGAATTGAAGAGGGAATTTCACGAAGAGCATGCTTATTTTAGACTTGTTACTTTTTTGACTATTGACTGGTTAATCAATATTTTGTTTTAAAGGTTTCAAAATTATATTTTATCAGTGAGTTTATATTTGGGCAATAGAAAATCATCAATTTTAAGTTGGATAGGTGCGCATATTGTGGTCAATCAACTGATAACACTTGGTGCGAAATCTTATAATCTAGATTTGATTATCTAGGCTGAATAATTAAATAACTACTACGGAATACCAACCAATCAGCTTCATTCACATTTCATGATCAATTTAGGGCCCTGCTAAACCCAAAGAGGTTTCAGTAGGTGTCCATTTAAATGCAGTTTTACAAATAACAAATAACAAAATCTACTTAAAAGAGGAAGAGTTGAAAATTGAATAAGAGAGAGCAGCTATCAATACATGGAAGAAAACCCATAAAGCGAAATCAATTAACTTATACCTACTATGAAAGTATATAGTATTAAAAACTTACGTTATAAACTTGATACTTTCAGCTCATTAAAAATTGTATCACCGAAATGAAAGGTGAAGGATGAAATTACTTTTGCTTTTCTTTTTTTAAGTTTTGCAACCCTGAAGTTGCATATTTTATCTGTTCTACAATATTGCCTCCCCTTACACGAGCAATCCTTTTCTTCCTATTTTGGAAATTGGGTCATAGCCGGAAATAAGTATTCAGTATGGATACTTATATTCTTTCCATTTAATTTTATCTTAAATACGTGTAATCCAATATAATTTTCTGATCAGAGGACGTACTGTACTATATTTTGAAATTCCTATAAAATAACAAGTAATTAAAGGGAGACCTTATTTTTCATGTGTATGGAGAATACATTCCATTTAAAACAATGACACCCTCTATGCATCGACCACTCAATAATTCAATAAATGTAACAGTAGCCTAGTGCTATTGAAATTGGTTTCACATTGGCGTTTTTGTTTTTGATGTAGCGGATTATACTGTGGATGCCTTTTGAACAAGCTCTTAATAGATGGAACTGGTCAAGGGATAGAGACAAGGGACACTATCTGTGAATGACATGTAATCTATTATCATCAACGACCAATGATTTTCACTATGCATATGACAAAAAACATTTTCCATCGCAAATATGGGTGATGATATTTTTGTTCCTCTCAAATCTCTGTGACGTGATTGATTGTGCGTCGTTTTTTCGACAGCCACTGTGTTTTGTTCCTCATTAACGCATTAGAGCGGCAGCACACGAGTGACCATCATTATTCATTTAAAAAAGTGTATGTCACAATGGAATTTCGATAATTTTTCAAACATATCTCTCCTGTAAAAAATTATACTTATGTCGTTAGTATTCTGGGCTATCAAGTACAATCAAATTAATAAATATGATGAACTTCTTCCATTTTTCAAATTTTGTTATTTCCAATATGAATGCAATCAATCATTCTCTATTTTCAATATTATCAAATTCGAATTCAAATTTATTGATTACATCATCACATACAGTGAGAAACAGAATTTCATTGGTATGACTGAGCTGCTGTCAGCTGCAGATAGTCAAAATAGCCTAGCAACTATTTAAAACTAAGAATTTTAGAAAATTCAAGTGAGCAGCGCTTTGGAAAAGAAGACGTTTTGGACTTTGCGTCTGTGTTTTCATCCTATGAGTTAATTTTATACTTTCTAAAATAAACAAATAGACAAAAATTTTATTTCTTAGACTCAATGGATCTCGTTGAACCACTTAAACGCACTGTGGAGAGAGCTATCTATAATATATTGTGGAGAATCTATTCCAGTCTGCCGAACTCTCAGGAATGACCTTAGTTCAGGAAAGAGGGAAATGAATTATTAATAGGCTTGCGATACGCCAACTTTTCATAAACAAACAAGCGAGAATCTCTACTGAGATAAACCCTTCTAGAGGGTCAATTACATGTGGCGAGTTTACTAGCTACTATCCGGCTTTTTGGGGAGGCTACCGTAGTTAATTAGTTACTCCGTAGTTAGCTACATCGACAAACGTTAGCGTCGACACGACGTAGCATCGACAAACGTGGATGTATTGTAGGCTTTTAAAGTCCTAAAGACCTTTTCAAAAAAGTCCTTTCAGAGAATACCTTTCAAAAAGACCTTTTTAAAGTCTTTGCAATAATCTGCGAGATTCAGCATTCGTAGGTTTAGCATTATTTGTAGGTTGTCGATGCTAGTAGCTAGCTAGTAGGAAGCCGGATAGTAGCTAGTAAACTCGCCAATGTAATCGACCCAATGTAAACTCGCCAATGTAATCGGTTGAATAGCTCGTTGATGGCAAAATTCACTTTTAATTTCATAATCTAGCTTCTATTATGCTGTAATTAATAATTGCACGCATTATCCTACACTCCAAATAATATGACTTTATTGAGTTTCGTTCTATGAATTTTCTGATTCTATTATTCAAAATCAGTGTCACAATCTGAGAGATGATCATTTCCTGAAGATTAAATACATTCACTCTGGAGTAATTGATAGTAACTTACAGAGGATTGAAAACGTGAAATTCGCAAATTAGAAAGAATTGCAGATAAACATGCAGAAAATATAAACATGCATTATTACTTTTTAAAACTAAATAGTACTTGGAAAACCTTTAAATATCACACATATTTTCCTGTTGGTATTGGAATTGGTTTTCGTGGGTTGGGTATGAGGAATGTGAAATAAGCGGGAATTCTCTGAAGAATAATGTAGTGGAAGTAGAGATTTATTGCCACACATTGTTCTTAAAAGCATCTACTGAACGAGACATAAAATAGGTAGTTTTGAAACGTTTATCGAAATTCTGCAGGAAAAGGCAATTTTGCCTGTCACCATAAAACAGATACGCATTCACGCATTTAAAATATTATTCTACTCACACCTCAGAAAGGCTAATACTTCTGATAGAAAACTGGAAGAGGATTTAAAAATGTAACATGACATTCGTTATCATTGCAAATCAGTACAACGTGTGTGATTGATTTGAAATAATCCATATTCCAAGTCATTTCTCTTATTAAAACCTGAAAAATGATGCAACAAAAGAAAGTGCATGGGAAAAACTTGTTCTACAATTTCTTCACTTGAAAATTATACGAATTTTTTCCAACTCAAGTGTTCCAATGCTCCATCCTCGTTCAAAATGAGTCGAACAAAGCATGGTTTTATCTCCATTTAAACTATAAATACACGATTTGAACTTTGATTAGTAAATTTGGTGCATAAGGGTCTAAGTGCTATCATTCTTATTCAACTGCGATCAAAGTTAGTGTCACGATACCATGAGGATATTGGATATCATTGAAGAGATTATAAGATAAACATTACTTGTACACTTCTAATGGAAAGCACTGTCTGTTCCAAATGTTCTTCAAACAAATGGTGAATTGATCTGACATTAAAAAATTACAAACCGTAAGCGAGGTAACTGCTTATATAACAACACTTGAAAAATATCTCCGATAGTCAACACAGTAATAATCCTTCATTGAGTTTTTTCTAGTATCTTGCAAAACTTTTTCATGATAAAATGACTGTGATGAGCTATTTCAAGTCTTTTTCTTTAAAAAATACACAAGTTATTAATTATAATTAACATAATAAAATAAATAATTCTACTCTACGACTCTTAGGGCCGGTTCATGAGCTCGGGATTTAGCCAAGTCCTAGACTAAAACGGGTGGCCACCGTAGCATCGACAAACGTTAGCCTCGATATTATGTACTAAGGGCTCTCTATGCTGCTAACCCACTAACCTATCAAGACAAACGTTTGTCGATGCTACGGTAGCCACCCGTTTTAGTCTAGGACTTGGCTAAATCCCGAGCTCATGAACCGGCCCTAATGCTGGGTTGCACCAACCAAGATCAAGTCTGATCCAGGATCGTGATCCATGTTCGCCATATTTGATCTAGGAATTTCATTGCACCAAAGCTAGATCAAGCAGATCTAGGATCGTGATCCTGGATCATGATCGAGGTAAATTAATCCACGATATTTCGTTGCACCAACCTGGATTAGGAATTTGATCCTACCACATGACTGATTGATCCAGGATCAAAGCTGATACCTCGACAGAGTAGGATTACTCTGCAGTTTATAGGTTAGATTACACTCTCAATGAGAATAGAAAATTAATTTTCTTGAATTGGAGTTCGAAATCTATTTAAAAAACATATTACCTTGTCAATTTATGTCTATTATGGATAGACATTGATTTTGGATGAACCAATTTGAAAAAGAATTATACAAATTTACGGAGATATTTATCTCCAATTAATTAAAAGTAATCATGATTTTTCATTAATTAATTACATATTCAGTTAATTATACACACTTACAAATTATTTGAATAACACGATTTATTTATTCAAGTATGTACAATTAACACAGACACATAGTCCAAAACATGTTTTACTTGTTTTGGTAATTATTTCAAAAGGTTATGTTTACATTCACTATTAAACACAAATTTCCACTTCCAAAGCTAAAAACTATGAGTTATCAATTTAGAATTTAAAAAGGTCGATATAAATGCCAAAAAAGCACCAAAAATATGAATAAAATGATTTCGAAATAATTTGATAGAGAAATAAACAAACTCAGCCCAATACTGTTTCACTTTGATAATATTTTTATTTCGATTTTTATTTTGATAATGCAAAATTAGGTTATGCTGTGAATCTACTTCAACACCAAAATTTTCAACCAAAAAATTATGTTCAAAAAAACCCGGTCCCAGCTGTATTCTGGGTTGGATTTCTCATATGTTGACTAAAATCTGATTAAAAATGTACTATTCTCGAAAACACATTCGCCTGGCTGGATCATGATCTGGGATTGGCTGATCCGGGATCACATCCGTGTTTTTGGTAATGGTGCAACGCGACTAATAACTTGATCCAGGATCAGCTTGATCCTGGATCTGGTGATCCCGTGATTTGATCTTGGTTGGTGCAACCCGGCATAAGAGTCGTAGAGTAGAATTATTTATTCTAAAATTATTTATTCTTTCACAAAAAATTTACGTCTTTTATAGAAATATTTATATTCGAACATAAGTGCTACTATCCTTCGACTCTTACCCTAGTAGTGATATAAGATGAAAAAGCGACTCACCAGCACAGACACGGCCTGGGAAAAGCTGACAGTGTGACAGAGTGGCGCGCCAAACGGCCAGTACTGCAGAATCAGCGTCGACACAAAACTGAACGGCACACACAGCACCGTCATCATGATATCGCCGACGGCCATGTTGGCAATGAACAGGTTAGTGACGGTCCGCATGCGGGCCGAAGATAGCACCACGTAGCAGACGAGTCCATTGCCCAGAAGGGCCACCACGAATATCGCGCCGTAAGTGAGATAGATGGCCGCTTGGAAGTAAGCCGAAAACAGCATGCCGGCATCTGAACAACTCGGCCAACTGGCCACTGAATCGTTCAAATTGCTATCATTCGCATAATTCTCGTCGTATAGCGAGCAGGTGGAGTTCTCGCTTAGCACACAGTCATCCATTTTATCGGCTAACTTCACATACACTATTGGTTTTGACACGATTTTATTCACAAAATGGCCGTCGAACTACACTACAAATAAGATTACTCTGTAGACACACAGAGACTACAGTAGTATCGTCATCGTGGAGAGAGTAGGCAATAATTTATCATTCACGAACCAATTATTGTAGAACAATAATAAGGGTACTTCACTATTTTCCATAGAATAGTAGAGTAGTCGTCATGAAGCGAGCGGGCAGAATTTCTGCTAAGACCACAGTCACTCATTTCATAACTTTGAAGAATTATAAGGATTTCTTACTCAATTTAATACTTTATTTGAAGAGATTAGACTTTGGAGAGTTGAAGAGTAGACGTTATAGACGTCATTGAAAAGCATAATTTATTCAAACATACGCTATCGGAGCACGTTTTGTTTAATATTATCAGTGTGTTTGTAATTGGCCAATTTGATTTGAAGCCAATCCTCATTATCCTTGAAACTATAACTAACTTATTCTTGGAGCTATAAGTTAATATTTATTTTACCTCTCCTACATACAGTATGAATGTAGGTACATTTATTTTTTAAATGTATGCATGTTTTCAAAGTGTATTGTTGAAAGAAGTGACCAATGACTGTGTTAATGACTGTGTTAATCTCAACAAGCAAATTCATCATGGTTGCATCCGCTATATTACGTTGATAAAGTACAGTAGTAAGAGCTGTTTAAAACTTCTGTGCAGGAAATGTTGAATCTCAAATATATTTGAGACTTAAATTTTCAAGACTACTACAAGAAGAATGAAGTAGTAACGTCTATATCAATCCGTTTCATTGGAATTATGTTCTGTATTGTATAGTATCAATAGAATCGAGCATTCGACTGCAGTATTTTGTATGTTTATAG
Organism: Laodelphax striatellus; assembly: GCA_017141395.1. NCBI lineage: Eukaryota > Metazoa > Arthropoda > Insecta > Hemiptera > Delphacidae > Laodelphax > Laodelphax striatellus. Next base: position 21,474,580 of record CM029530.1, read on the forward strand.
CTATCGTCCGAACTGGAGTCTGAATTGAAAACTGTACTGGAAGAATGAGTATTGATTATCCAATGAACTAGAACTGGTATACAGAAAAAGAGTATTCAATTGAGTTGTTCCATTGAAGACTGTTCATTCGAAATAAATCAAATTCTTGTTTTCCTATCAAGTATTGCGTGTAATCCACATCACGATCTACATCACTGCACTCAACCACTATAAGGATCTCATTCGGAACTTCCATCTCCGTTCGATGCATGTGTCGATGTTTGCGGTGCCACTATCCTTGTAACGATTTCCTGAAAAAGAAAAATAGAATATCGGTCACATTTTATCAAAGTTGTTATATTCCATTCACGTATTGCTTTACAATCATAATATCTATTCAATTTTGTCATATTATACAAATAAAATTTGCATAATGCTCTAATGAAATTTAAGATATCTTGCGATGATGAACAATATTCATCACAGAATCGGAAAAAGCCTATACCAACATTTTGTTGATACATGTGATCATATGATGACTAACTTTTGATGACTTCATTCATTTTTGTTCTCACAATTATTCTTAAGAACACTGTTGATTATCATCATCAATCGCAATCGCCAGAAACGAGGATGTGTCTGGATGATAATATTGGAAACTGGAGAATGGAAACTTCTTTGTTATCAGCATTTTATGAACGTTCTATTATAGACTAACTCCTAGTCTCTCTGCTTCTATCCGTTCACTAGTCTTCTCTTGTCTAATCTGGGGTTCTATTACACAATGGTTAAATAGATGTAGTAGGATACAATGGATCTGTGAACACAATTTAAAAATGAAGTCTGTCAAGAGCTCCCTTTGAAACTCGATCAACAGAGTTCTATCTATCAGCCACATCGTTTTCGTTTGAGAAGGAGATGAGGTAATGTTGTTAGAAAAGCAATTGACACTGAAAAAGCAGCAGTCTGCCATTGAATCTTTGTCGTTTTCAATGGCTGGTAGTAAGCTCACAAGTAATCGTTTAGCTAATGGAAAGGTGAGATCGGAAACGCTTCCCAGACTAGTAGGTATAACCAAAGCCCACAAGACTCCACGCATAGGGATCATTTTCAAGCACTCAAGTAGGCTACATAAATCATGCTTGATCGATGTGACATGGACTGAGCCGGGCCCGAGTGCAGCTACTACTGATACTGCTGCTGATGCTGCTACTGCTTATCCCTGAAGGAATGCTTTTCCTCCAGCTCTATCCCGACCGTAATTCTTGTGAGTCCTTGTCCTTTCCCGCACAGATATGAAATGTCCGTTACCTCCTCAGTTTTATATGGTTGATCAACTCAGTCAATTAAAATTATTCCTTTACGAATTGAACAAAGCTCATAAAAAATATTGAGCCAATGATTCTGAGCATACCTTGGAAAATTCTTCTTATTTTTTTAAATAATAATTTTTTTTTGAAATTTATGTCGGTTGTGTTTACTGGTTTTCAGGTTTATAGGAAAACTGCTAAAACATCAAACTGCCAATACATCTGGAATGATAACGTAGAAAGAGAATTAATTTTTCTATTTTGAACTATGTTTATGAGATATGATTCAAGAGAACTTCAACTGAGACCTCAGATTGGGTGAGCCTCTTCAGCAATAACGCTTATCTGGCACTTTTTGAACACGTTTCTTGTATGTAAATGAAACTCATTCAAATTTTACAATATCCGTGCGGTTCAAAGCAACAAGATGAACGTTGTATCAAATTCTCGAGAGAAAACGTATGCCAATCAATATTAGCCGTACGTGTTTACCTATGACGTAACAGCCTCATATATGAGACGTAAATCCCTGTCATTGAGATTCTTGACAGACTGTCCCTTTTTTCATTGCCACAGTGGTTCGTATGCTAGAGCATTTCTCTGGTGCACATCCATATAACACTCTAATATCATGGGTGAGTGATTTCAATATTATGAGTTACCTTTCAATGTTAGCAAGAAGCGTAGCGCGGAAAGATTATTCCAAATATATTTACTTTCAAGCATCATGAGTCCGTTACACGCGGTATTTCACTCATCGATCCAATACGTGAGTGGTCTCGGAAGCTATTTCTTTGGATTGCTGTGGAAATCGAAATAAATCGTTCCGGCGTTTAGAGGTTTCAGGGAACGTATCTCGTTTCGCTTCCGACGTTTAACGTTTTCGTTTCTTTTGCGATTCTGAATGTGAATGTGCTACATACCACATACATCAAGTCACGATAAATTCAGGTACGTTTTCTTGTATAGTAATAGCTTCCTGATATATTCTACAGTCATCATTCCTCGATAAAAATTCAATCGACTTCAAAGAGTTGATTATATCAAACATCAGATATTTTAAATCCAAGGTTCTCTTGCGACAGTTTTCTGATAAGCTCTAGAGTCATCAATCTTCAATAAAAATCTAATCTAGGAGTTGATTATATGAATATGTTTTTATGTCTGATTATTCAAAGAGTCAAAAGTGGGATTGTTTTTATGATTTATGAGCTTTGAAACCTTGATCTTATGTTTTATGATTTATTAGAGAAGTTGTCTCATCCCTCTGATGAGGTCTGGCAGATTTGGTATCATGTCAAAAGCTCATAATCCGCTATAAACCACTTTTACCACTACTATCTCTCATGGTGATGTTGGTTCATCATTTATTATTCCAATAGATTATAATAATTATCATGTATCGTAATGATAATATAATAATTTCCTTCAACACATTGCCCTGTAGTTTTCAGAAAAATAAAATGTCTCAACTTTGATCTTCTGACCATAAAGCCAAAACTCAGAAGATTTACTAAAGCTGTTCTGAGAGGTTACACAGTACACAAATCTACTATCCAACTAACATACTACTATCCCAATCTACTAGTGTCCAACTGAATTATCGAACATAGCTAACCAACTGTCCAACTGATGAACAAACAGCTCTATCCAATGCTGAATCGATGAACAGGAAACTTTGATACTCTTCTAAAAGCCATCTCAGTTTGGATACTTTGGAAAACAAAGTTAGTGAGGGATCGAATCCTCAACTCGAATCTAGAGTGAATCTTCTACACGACGTGACAGCATGGTACACGCACAGTTTTAGTAGAGAGTTGCTTCGATAGTTTAATACTTGCTAATTATGTAAGTTTTCCAATCTGATCTAAGTTTTCTTAATTTTTTCCAATAGTTAGTGTGTCAATCAATCACTTTTATTAAAAATAAATAATTACAATTACAATTGAAAGTCCTTCTTAACCCGTAGGGTTTCAGCCTGTGCCCATTCAATAAATATTATTTAATTTTACAAATGAGTACAATATTATCAAACAAAACTAATTTTTACAAATAATTTGCATACAAAATAGTGAAAAGAAAGATAATAAAAAGCAAAGAGAGAAAAAAAGTTACAACTAAAAATTAAATAGAAACATTTTACCATTAAGAAATTGAATTAATCAAGAGAAATGAAAGATGCAATGATGGAAAGAAATGAAAATTTTTCTACAATAAGAAAATACTATTATTGATTATTATCAGTCGTATGGACTGGCGGCAGTGATTTTACAATAAATAGAATTCAAAACCATCAACATTTGAAATGTGTATGTCAATAATTGAACAGTTTATCGATATTTGAATATATCAAGTAGAAGTTTATTATTATATAGATTCAATTTTTCATTCAATTCCTTATTCATTTTCCAATTAAAAGAAAATGAATAGCTCATAGTCATCCAATCAGCTAGAGATCTCATGAACTGATTTAGGTCTACAATCAGTGTTGATATCAGAAGGGACAAACTCAACTAATAGTAGTGTAATAGCTAGAGTGTAGTTAATATGATAGTAAATTGATTTCAAACCATAAACCACATATGAGGATAACCGTTATCGATATGGAAGAATGGAATCGGGAGTTTTTCTAAGGCAGATCCAATTGAATTTGGCATCCTTTTTAAGCTTGGCACAGAGGCGTTTGGAAAATTGCTTCCATGGAACACGTAGCTCAGTTAACACGTCCGAGGTCGGTTGACAGTGTTAACGAATAGAGAGAACGTGTTTCATATAACATTTTTATCACAGCGTAGGGTACGACTGTTCCAACTATGAACCGTTCTTTGTTATTTGTCACTGCTCAGTAATGGAACCGAAAACTCAATTTTGTCATCAATCCACAACTTGTCGTGCAGTTTGAGTGCAAAACCTATGTATCGAGAAATTATATAATTATTCAAATATTTCATAAAAATTGTATTTTTTCATTGTTTAATGCCAATTAACGAGTTTTTCAGCCATTTATAAATCCATCCATATTCGATTTTCATACACTTAGGGCACTCGTTTAGAAGTACTAACAAAAAACAGAAGCTCACGCAGGGCATCGGACACCCTATTAGTTATTTTTATATAATTATCAATTTATACTTTTGAGTCCTGTTTCAATCTGTACATTTATCCCTCTGACATAACATTATAAATAATCTAATTCTTTTGACAATGCTAGCTGATTTTATATCTCAAATAATTTAAAATCCGTGAAACTAAACTCTTCACGAAGTACTTTTGGTCTGACTCCCCTTTTTCTATTTAGGAATTAGAAGCTCCTGTTTCTAGTAAATGAAATTAATTAATAGCTTAAGTAAAAAATTACTGAGCACTAGACTATGATCATGACACTTTGCATGATCATGCATTTATTTTTTGGTCGCATGAAAATTTGTTTATTTCATAGATTTGAGGAGTTGTATTGAAATAATGGAACTCTACCTAAATTCTGCAACGTTTTGCGGGTTGCCTAGCTTGATGTTTTCAGGAGCAATGCACTGTTGATAGTCTTAAATTATTGTGGCTTTTTGTACTGGAGGTGATAAAAATTTTATACTAGACGGAGACCAAAATGGAAGAGCGTCCAGCTGCACTTGCAGCTGCAATCAGCTCCACTACTTCTTGTGTGGAACCCTTCCCCAACTTCAGTAGCCCCAATAATAAAGTTAGAACTATGTCGTCAACCTAACATACAAAGATAATTCCAGTAGTAATTATAGCTGAAAATATTTTATTTTATAATAATTGCAGATCTGAAGATAGAAGGAAATGAGATATTGCAACTATTCAATTGCTTTTAAATCATAATAATTAATTGAACGAAATTTCTATTAATGCCATATAATACTCTGAAGACTTCTGCTACTGCAAATATTGACAACAGAATAATAGCTAGTAAGTAAATTCTATGAATTCTGCTGTACAAAAAACGTTTTGCTCGGGCGGAAATCGAACCCAGCACCTCTGGTTTGCCGGACCAGTGCCCAGGTGATTCTTCTCAGAGGTCTCAATTCGAAGGGAAAATGAGGAAACTACTGGCTCAGGTAAGTTGTGCCCAAACTGTTCCATGATCAAACCTATTACATATCGGCTATATCAGCTGTTTTAAACTTTCTCTAAAAAGGAAGATACCTGGAAATTCTATTGTAATCTGATTGGAGTATCATCGATATCTTAATTTTACTGGAATTGAAATATTGAAATTTTACTGGGGTTCAGGTTCTTAGTAGTTCAAATTGATTGAATCCAAATTATGAAAAAAATATCCACAAAAAGCTAAACTTTCTGTCAACAAATCTCATTTTTCTCCACATTTTTAATGATGCTATTGGATAAAATTATGCTCCAATAGATCCAATCCGTTATCCCGTATGAAATACCCGTATTAATGAATAAAGATGGGATATTTGAAGTTGCGGATAAAGAAGAATCTTTATTTAAATATTCAACCTGATTCTAGGCCTCTTTCAGAAGACTAAACAGACTGAGAGACATCAGGTACTGTAATTCTTTTGATGGAGTCGCAGAAACGTTACTTACGATTTGTAAATTGAATGAGAGACTGAAAGTGAACGTGTAGGGTGTATCAAAGTGCCGGAGTTTTTTGGAAAGTTACAAACTCAAAGTGCTCAATGGACTTGATTGTATCAGAGCAGGCATCTCAACTTCTTCTCTGATTTAAAATTTTTTTGCAATTGGAAACTGTGTCAGAGAGTAGTCCTACTGTAATTGCTATTCATCATTCCTACTCAAAAATGAATAATTTCATTTGTAAATAGTATTTTTGAAACTCCTGTCACAAGAATGAATCAGTAGACATTCAATTAAGTAAATAAGAAAATACAGTGACGTAATAATAATTATAAACTGGAAGATCTGAATGCCTAATACAACACCTTGAAGTGATTATCTTCAAAGTACATTTGGGGGTAAAACAATCGATTATCGTAAGAGGAACATGGGTTCCCAATGACAACAATAAAATGTTTATGCAACTTTTCTATGGAGTTATAATGCTTATTGCTCTGAAGAATCAATTCCAGGTCAATATTTACTTGTTAAACTCTCTTAGTTAATAACAAAGAGTTTGAACAGTCCATCCGGTGATTTAGAGCTTTTGGAATACAAACAACATCCAACCTCAATTCAATTTTATCTATTTGTTGCAATATGTCCTATTGCTGCTCTTGATAAACTTTTCAGTCAATCAAAACTTGTTTACTCCTTGAACAAGGAGTACTGATAGAATATTGATGCTCAGTAAAACTTTTGGAAACCTAACAGAGGAATAACTGACAAGAAAATATCACTGGTGGGTTTTGAGGTTATCCCAACTTGATATCCTTTCCAGCCTGCTAGTGATTTTATCCGTGAGAGTTTTCCTCAAGAGTTCCCGAAAAGTTTTTCTGGTCATTGGGTTTTCATTGCCTACATCATGCTATAGATCTATAGATTCAATGAAATTATGAATTTGGTTTGGAAATAGAATAGAAATAAGATTGTGATATTGTATTTTTGCAATAAGTTGAGGATTATGGTAATTCGTAGAGTTTCTTGTTCTTTTGTTAGAAATACAATAGAAGGGTTCAAAGCTGTGCTACCACAAACATAATCATAAAATTTTATTCTCTCCACATAATCTGTGAATGGTTGATACTTCTTCCTTCTTATGGAATTTACGATCACTATTCTAGCCTTTTATCGTAGAAGTAACTTGAATTTTCACAGGATATCGTTTCCAGTTTTATGTAGACAGCGATTAAAAGGCATTATTCTCTCTTTTCACAGAATAATAAGATTCGTTCGTAGTTTTTGGGTTACCAGGAAGGAACAAATAGTGAGTATTTATCCGGATTATTTAAAGCAATGTTTACAACTACTCTATACTTATATCAGACTGGACTAAAAGAACACTTCTAATTGCAGCTTTTGTACAGCTACGAGCTGTCTCTCAGAGAAAAATCTAATCTCTCATAAACTGAATATATTTTCATTGATCCCTATACATTTCCATCATCGAAAGTTATTCTCAATCACATTTCTAGAACTTGTAAATATTTGTCACTGATGTCACTGACAATCATCAACATTTGCCATTATTGGTCATAGAATAATTATTTCACGGAATTTATTGTCTCATGAAATTGATTCCGAAGAATCCACATGATATTGAACTTTGGATGGAGAATATTGACGACAGCTCACCATTTTTCATAATTGTATTAAAACCATTGCAGTATTTTACCATAGATACTGCGTTTTGAAGAATAACAAAAATACTTTAACACAAATTTTCCCTTTTTGTTGATGAATTTTTAATACAATTGTTCCAGGCAATCAAGATAATGGATCATAATATACTGTCTATGAAATTCATATAAATCCCTAAACTTGAGTAATAATAATAATCATTTATTGGATCAAGCAATACAATCTTATAGGAGAGAGAAAACAGTTGTTAACTCAATACTTCTTCTGTTCCATAATTGAATATCATCTTATGACTGGTGATGTTCGTTGTGGAATATTACAAATTAGAAGCTATTCCAAAGACTACTGGGCCTGCTGAGAAATGTAGGTCTCTTGAAAATGGAATTCAGAGGATAATGTGGGATCCATCATAATTATTAGATAAGATCAAATCAATTATACGTAATGATTATCAATGGTTGGCATCTCATCCCGTTCAATCCTCTATTATATTTGATGAAATCACCTATTTTCAATTATCATGCAACAAGAATGCACGTGTGCTTTTCAATTAGTGAAAAACAAATCATCAGATGCTAGGGATTCGACTACTTCAATCAGTAATATATCAAGGAAGAGGTAATTCGACACCGATTCGCGTAATTACCAAGGATTATTATCCTGAAACGATTCAAAGAGAAAATGCTCCATGCTCTCTAATTCGCTTCTGATGAGAAACTTTTTAAGGCTCTAATTACACACTGAATCACAATCATCTCCATTCCTGATTAGTTAATAATTACTTACAAAGTGTCCTGCAATTGGGGCTCTTAGTACTTTTTTGTGTCAAAGAGTTATTTTTAACAAGAATGAATAATAATTTGGATGCGGGCCTATTAGAATTCAATAATTGCCTGAATTGGCAACAATTTAGATTGAAAATAATGTGGGAATAGGAAATTTTAACATACTGGGAGTGAGACTTCTATGCAATGAACCAAGTAGTGAACCAAGTTAGTAGTGAACCAAGCAATTATTATGTGATTCAGTATTACTAAATAATAGTGAACCAAGCAATTATTATGTGATTCAGTATTACTAAATAATTTCTTTAGTACTTGATTTTTTATACAAGTAGGCTATGCTTGAGGGAGCCAAAAGTTATTGTCTTCAACTGTGATGCTTTGTTGGCGAGAGGAGAGGAGAGGGGATAAATTGAAAATGAAATGGATTGAATCATAATGGAAAATGGATTGTTGATGTTCCATAACTCTTAAATTTCTGTAATTAGGAGAATGTCCTTATTATGTCTGGAGAATTGATCCTATCTTGGCAGTGTCTCAAGAATTTATGTCATTGAAATTTATGATTTATAAAATCATGAATATAGAAGTGATGAGAAAGAGCTGGCATAACTTGATGAAAAGGAATTATTTTCTGCATACGTAATAAGCATCTAAATATAGTATACAAGGAGTAATTGGTCTGATAAACAGTATTGTTTTAACGACCGATTAAGTGCAAGACGTATGAAGATAATATGAAGATGGCTTGAAATCCATTCAATATTTTTTGATATCCTGCTCTTCTCCTATTTAAATTAGGATCTCCTTTCTTTCAACAAATGACGAATCCAATTAGGGTAAAAAGTGCACATTATTCCTCTCATCATGAAACATCAAGTTTAAAAGCCAATTGTTGCTCTCCTCTCTGTACCACAGGTACAGTACCTGATCTTCCAACTGTTTCTATAGAAGTGTCAGAAGTCTGAAATTCATATTTTTGTTACTCAGAATATGGGTTTGAGGGACTTTCCCCTCTTCCTTCAACCCTTCTTTATAATTGATCCTGTAGTACATGTATGCCACGCAGATTGAAGATTCCAATGATTTCAATAAATTTCAATATTAATTATAGGAACGATATCACTCAATATTGTATAGTGCTTTTCATCCTTGAAGACAACTGGCCAGCTTGGCGCGTTATCCAATTGGAATGCCCGGCAATGTTGTCATATTTTGTGCTGTTCAATCATCTGTGTACACATGCGTATTTAACCGAAATTAAAGTCTGATATCACGACTCGATGTGTTAACTTGGATAATTTACAAGTAGAGCAGATGATCAGAAATTAAACATATTATGCTCATCACTATTATAGAAGTGTGCGTATTGGCAACGTTGCAGGCGTGTGATTGGCTCCCTCGGAAAGTTCTGGCGTACTGTTTCTGTACTCAGATGTCTTCAGGGATGAAAAGCACTTAAAGCACTACAGTACATTGAACATTTGCTACAAATAATTTATATTTCTCTATTCTAGCTTAAATAATAATTCTCTTTCTTATGAGTGTCAGAATAGCTGAGAAATGAGATGATGATCAACCCAGGAACAAACCATTAGCTTATTTCAATTATTACTTTATTTGGAAATGCTGTATTATCAAATACCTAATGAATTGGTCATATGATACACAATACCCATATCCTAACAGAAGCGTCGAATTAATGTCAGATGGGTGTGGTTCCTCATCGAATTCTCTCTTTGTTGAGGCAAAGTTTCCAAATTGAAGATAAACACAATCGAGTGCGACTTTCTGGGTTTCCCGTTTCACAATAATACTGTTATATATAGATCTAGTTACATCCCTATTGTGAAAGGGAAACAGATAATGAGGTCTTCGGAGACAACCCTTATTGAATTTCGGGAGGCGTCCATGCGACATTATTCCAGAGATGACTTCGTCTCGTCATAGCTATTCTAATCATTGTTGCTTTTTGAACGAAAGAATATCACGGATTCTTCTAGGATCCCAAACGACTGGTGCCCAAACTTCTATAAACCAAACAATAGATTCTTCTAGAAACCTAAAACGAAATTACACATTATGTGAATGGAGTTTTATTTATCACATTGACAAAAAATATCAATGATAGTCAATGATGATTAACAAGTGTTCATTGTGAGCTCTGTATTATATTTTTCAATAAAATAATTTAACAAGGGTTTTTTGAGAAGTAGAATGATTCATACTTTGGAAAATAATGTTAGTATCTAAAAATAATTATATTATGTTCATTACTCTACGAGTAGCAACTTTCCCACTGAGCATACTGTTCCCACTTTTCTGCAATCTGAAAATTCTACCTGTGAGATTTATGTATGTTTTCAAAGTGCTCTATGTTTTATTCTAATCAGTTGTAATAAAGATGTAACAATTGATTATTGTAATTTCACTGCTTGTAGTCGTACAACTAGGCTGGCTGCGGGTTCAAGTATCAGATGCCCTAGAGTCTAGACCCAGGTGCACTCTCATCTGCAAAAAATGCATGTTCTTAGCGCCTAGGTTTTATAACGCTTTGCCCATTAGTCCCAGGCAGGCAGGATTTTGTGTAGTCGGAGCTGTTTGAGAAGGAAATTTAAAGCTTGGCTTTTGACTCTTTCCCCTGAATTTGTAGAGAATTGTTCCTTGTTTAGATCTCATTTGTCAGAAAAACTATGTAAATTACTCAAACTATTGTAATTCATCCTTGTTATGGTTTTTGTTCTGTATTTATTTTTAACACAACTCCCTCCAGCGAACCGCAAGTGATCTTGAGTGAAAGATTGTATTTTCTCTCAGGAGCAATATCATCCATTAGAGTGATAAATACGAATTTACGATAAAGTTCGTTAATGGAAATTTAGTCACTTTTGTGTGTAAAGCTACCTCGTCCCAAACAATGTAAAAAGTTGAGTTATTACTTTTCCTTTTCAATCTTGATAATAAATATGGTGGTGGTATATCTGCTAAACCACCTGGAAGTGTCAGTTCAGCCTCCTCCCACACATTTAGTAATGATTGATTGATCTGGACAAGATCCTGTTTTATCTTTCGAATAATTTTGATACAAATAATGTCAGCCTTTAGAATTCATACTGCATAGACACAAAGCATTTTCTTTGCCAATGAAAATTTCGGTTAATTAATTCTACTCATGAAAATTTCCTAATGGGATTCAGGAAACGTTATTGACTGTAGTAAATGTACAATCAGAGACTGATTCAACAGGGTTAGTTAACACGTCCGTCAGAGGCTGCATTATTCGACTAACTAGATTGTTTATCATTTCATATAATACCAATAATTGGTACATACTTATCAAACTGTTTGGTCCAATGGAGAGAGTTGTAGCAGCATCATATGGCATTAGGCCACAATGCTGCGTGATGTCAATTCAAATGTACTTGAACTTCCTTGGAGGCAAACCTTTATAATGCAGATTGACTTTGACACACAATTCTGAAAGGTGTGTAAAATTAGGTGTAGAGAGTAGAGTAGATGCCACTGTATTGGTAATGGTAAATGGGTCAGAATAAAAGTTAAGTGCTTTATAAACAGTGAAGCCCTTGAAAGTTCATTGTGATATTCCCCAGGGCCATCTCACAGATTGTAAGAAACATTCATGGGAACGCCACTGAACCTAGAACTATGAGAGCTATGTCAGTATTCAACCTTACTTCAACTGGTTACGATAAGTAATGTGGAAATTTTCAAGTCGACCAATCTATTTCCCCTGTACAGGGTTCTAACAATTAGTCAGTAAAGATCTTGTGTCAGTAGTTATCAATATAACCATGAGGAGGGACATAAACCCTTCTACCAATCCAAGCAATGACGAGCAGACACTTGAGTACAGTGCCTGCCATGGCGGTGACAGTTCCAGAAACTTTCATATTTGAAAGTTATCTGCGGATACTACTCATTGCTTCTGTTGCTGCCATGCCACCTGTCCCCCCGTGGCTAGAATGAAAGACTGACCACTATATGGACTCTGTAACTGAACTGTCCCTTTGATGCGTTCGTAGCTGGCCTGCCAATTTACTGCGGAAAGCTAGAAAATTTCCAAATGTTACTAATTATACTATTTTCTTAGATTTTGAGCACAAAATTTAAGATCAGACAATGGTGAATTTAGCTTTAATCCAAGTAAATTTTTATGAAGATATCTATATGCGGGTATCTGTGTTTTACTGAATTGCCAGATTTTTTCCCAGAGTCAACTTTGAGCAAATGCCGCTAAAAAATCTGGTAAATGTAGTTGAGATCTCAACAATACCTTGATTGAAGACATGTTTATAGACTATTCATACGGTACCAAATCAATTTGATGTCCGATTAAGCTCTGTAGCTCTGTCTGAATACATATTAGCGGGGGAGTTTTGCAGATTTTGAAATTAGACTGATTTTATCGAATGTAATATTAGGCCACCCAGGAACAAAGGCTCAGACACCTGGAAATATGATGTCATTGGCTAAGTGGCCTACTACTCCACACCATACTGTTCATAAACAGCCACTGATCACAAACCAAGTTTGAGATTTTTGTTATTTGAAAATTGGACCTTGATCCCACCACCCACCACAAAGGTAATTGCTATTCCAGTTGAAAACGAACTTTTAGACGAAGGAATTCCAATTTCACAAAATGGAGTAGCTTTTTTCGTAAACATCAGTTGTTGCGACACTCATGTGATGACTTCCAGCTGCACGTTTGGGTAATCTTGAAGATAGTGTAATCAGTATATGAGTACCAAATGTTCCTAAGGTGGCCCTGTGATGTAAATTTACCCGATCCAATTGGTTAACACTAAAAGTGATCTGCTGACTTCTATCTGACCCTTTATCAATAATTAGCCCAGTAAAATTTTCATCAATTCACTTAATCAGGGTCTACCTTGAAGGAAAGAAAGTGAGAAAGAGATATAATTTAGAGGAAGAAGGTATTACATGTTCGTTTCATTTTATTCTGTAGCACTTGATTTTTGCAGTTTTGTAACAAGCTGAACTGTCTCACATTATATCATATGAAAAATTTCTTCTCTCTTCTTTATCTCTCCCTGCATACTTCACGCCAGAGTACAGTAGTCTCTCGACCACCTTCTCCATAGGTACACTCGATCTCTATCTTCTTCTATACTGTCATTTCATCCTTGTAACCTTCAAACATGAGTTTTTCATATGAGCACGATAGACGTCCCACAATTTTTCTTCCTTCCGACATGAAGTGGTCATATGATGCATATTAAAGTGGGTTAAAATTATTATTTGAATATTCCAATCTTGATAATAAGCACTATTCACCAAATGTAGTAATGAGGAAAAATTGATTTTGTCTCTGGGAATGTATAATAATGGATCCTGTTTTCCATTACAAATGAATAATTTTTCAATGTAAATGATGGTCTCATTTCAGAAAAAATATCATCGGGCTCGGGTTTCAAAATTTCAATCTCGGCTAAGTTCTAAGGAAATTTCCTGGTTAATTTAAGCAACTTTCATGGAATATTCTGCTATACTTCTAATGTTCCCAATGATATGTCAAGAAGTCTGTGTAGTACCATGATCAGAGGTGTGATGGAACATACAGTTAATGTCCGCTGAGCATGAACATCTGAGACTCACCACTGTCTATATAACGTGTTGGATTTTCTCACTCCATACTCTAGAATCAACACCTTCTATCAAATAGTGAGGAGTTGAAGCAGGATATCTTTTATCAACAACATAGCATATCTCACTCTGTACTAACTCTTCCCCACACAATGCTTACTTTTTGATAACAAGAGGCATTGTATCTGATACTTCTCTGTGGGATTAAGGAAAAGTCATTTTTATCACCCAGATGATAAGCAGGAAACACTGCAGATGAGTCAAGAACAATAGAAGCCTCTATAAATTGCCAGCTGTAGAGATATAAGTTTGACATCAGGCTTCAGCCCTTTCTCTGTGCACAGAGCCATATTAAGTTTAATAGCTATCAGTGAAGCCTCCGAAAAGTCTTATTGGGACTGATACCGTTTCTGAAAGCCCTATTTCATGAGATACTGGGAACGTACACGAAATCCCTAGGAAGAAATCTCTGTGTCAAGGAGTAGGGCGCCCAATTCAACTTAGAAACCTTCATAAATAACTGTGCATTAGCTCAAACATTGAGAGTATGATTCCCGGAAAGTTTAGCATATTTCTAATTCAGGATTTTAAGTGGGTACAGTGTCCTCCTAAAATTTCTTCCAAATTTTTCAAAGTAAAATAGACCTTCATTTTGTTTGGGTTATTACACCATCCATCCATATTGTATGTATAAATATACGCATGAGGAGACGGGTTAATTATAGTTATATCAATACATTTTCACTGAAAGTTGGTATTATAATATTCTTTGTAATATGTTTTAGTTTCCTAGAAAGCGTTTTCAATAGGTCGGGGGTAGGGACGTAAGTATCTAAATTCTTTTTTGAAGAATTTTTTGGAGAGGATAATCTTAATTATCTACGATCTTGTTATAACGTAAATATTACAGTTTTACGATTGATGGCAAAACAGCCAGGATTTCGAAATGAAATTTCAAACCCGTATTGTAATGAAGTTTTTTCGATACAGTTTCTACATCAGGCAATAACACTGTTTCTAGTTCAATCTAGCATCGAAATTTGTTTCGTTTTAACAGTCAATATTGCCCAAGGCTAGGCGTACACCGGTTAGTCAAGACAAGACAAGACGATATTAGTCAGGTTTAGTCACAGTAATTCACATAGCTGCTTATGAAGCAGCACACACCGATGCAATGACTAATCAGTGCGTGCTGCTTCATAAGCAGCTATGTGTATTACTGTGACTAAACGTGACTAATTTCGTCGTGTCTTGTCTTGACTAACCGTTGTACGCCTAGCCTAACAGTCAAAATTGAGATGAAACATGGTCGTTTGAATCAACGTTGTTTTAGATTGATAATGTTGATATTATTGTTTTTTGTTGGTCGTTAATACTGTAAAATGGTTGATTACTGTAAATGCAACGATTGTAATAATTTGCCTTTAATCACTCGTGAAATATTAAAAACACTTGATAAATCTCGCGTTGTCTTCTATTGCCATTCTCGCTATCGAATCAGACATCACCAAGAACGTGGATTATGATAACATTATTGATGAACTTGCTGCTGTAAAATCCAGGAAGAAGACTAACATCTGATTCTGTCTGTAACACAAGCTAGCAAATGTTCTCTGAAGCAAAAAGTAGACCTAAGCATTGTTTATTTAAGATATTATCAAGTTTGGATACTATTACACAAGTTATAATAATTCGTGTCTTATTACGCGTTCCTTATTCTCAAGCACTTGCAAACGTCTCTAATGTTCAAAGCATGCGACACTAAACACTGTTGTAAACTATTTTCGATTAAATAAAGGTGTTGACGCAGTAGAAGGTGTGCGTAATTGTTATCATAGGATCGTGAGTGGTGTGGTGGGAGGGGGTATGAGGGTAGGGCAGTGATAGGGTGGGAGGGTCCTAAATATATAAGTGCGTAGTCGGCTCTAATACTAATCCGGCCCTGGAGAGGATAAGAGATCAGTTTCTCTATTCACGTAGAGTACAAAATATATCGACCCTAATTCCTTGATGGATTCAACAAAGCATAAACTTGAAACTTAATCAATGATATGAACATTAGATTCAATATGATAACGAGAATTGTTATATCAAATATCGATATAACAATCATTTACAATATGTTTAACAATTAACGATATTTTTGTAGGATATCAAATATATTCTTCCCATAAACATTGAACAGTATAGAGAAAGATAGAATGAGAAAGAGGTGGAAAGAGGAAACAATAAATAGAATGAAAAGTGATTGAGATAGAACTTGTCAAGTCTCTTCACATTCTGAAGAATGAAGACGAAAATACGCATTTTCTCCAAGGTTCAAGGGCCGCTTTTTTCATCTCTAGCTCAGAGATGTTTCGTCCCTGACTCACAACTTGATTGACAGAACTAATATTCTTTCCCTTTTAAGCTTTTCATGCTTATTCACGCTCTCAGCATTTGATTTTTAAGAGCATTCAACTCCTTTGAGCAGCAAGAGAATTAACCATCAAACCGTTCAACCATTCACATTGGAGCAAAAAGCTCACTTGCTCCATTTTCATGGACTCATGAGTTCTAATGAAATATCATTAGTACTGTATTGGTATTAATAGTATTATTATACGTCGTGATACTTTATACTTGTAAAAGCTAATGGTCTGTGTGATGTCCAATTTTACTATAAAGAGTTACTCGATAATGAAATTTCTGCATGGATGGTATATTGTTTATCATTTTTCCCCGTCAAGAGACCTCGTGTTTCGCTAGCCAGATATCTAATTACTGTCCTATAATTTCGTTCTCATCAGACACAGAATTATATTTACTATGTTCGACCAACTGGATATTCAATTGCTCTCTTGTAACTTTGTATATTATTGAACAGAGAAACGTATTAGGAAGAGGTCAATGGTGAGTGAGAAGAAGAGTCATCAGTGCTTTGATCTTTCTAATTTCCCGTTAATGTTTTCCAGTTCGGTAGTACTTTAGATTCTCAGAGAAAATTACTCGTCCAGTCTTCACATGAATGCTATAATAGCAAGTTCAGTTGGAAAATCAATAACTTGGGCAACGTATGACTATCAAACATTACTCTTGTTATTGTCTTCTTTCAGTAATGCCCCGTTTTCAATTGAAATATAGATGGCTATTCAATTACTTATCTAGCATATCATGATGGTAGATTGGAGTGGCCGTAGCCGAGTTGGTTTATCGCTAATCTGATAAGCCATAGGTTCGAGCCCAGTTGTGACCAAGATATTTTACTTGGGCTATTCCTGTATTCAAGGGACACGTTGAGCAGTCTCACACTGCCTAAAAAAGTAGACGTTGAATATTATCCTCACTCACCATCACCCACACACCATACATTACTCATTCTCACCATGCATTACCCACTCACAAACCTACGGTTAATGTGGGCATCACCTTCAAAATCAATTAAATAAAAAAAATATATTATCTAGTTACAGGTGTCAAAAAATAATAGAATATCATAATAGATCATAGCTTTCTCCATATTGTCGACTCGAAATTATTATCGATGTTGTTGTGGAATCTCAAAATATATAATTATGAACGATGTGTACAAGAAAATTCTTCAGAAATATTTGTTTTTCTATAATACTATCTGAGAAGAATGTCAATTGATTGATGATGTGCTTCAAAAATGAGAAAAGACGTTACTGAAAGTTGATTGACTGGAAAACCTGATTGGGATATCACATGATTTCTTCATTAATTAATGACATCATTCCCAAAATTAACTGTTAGGAAATAGATTACTCTCCTAGATCATCAAGCAACTATTAGGCGGCTCGCACACCGGAGAAATAAGGAAACAAGCAACTAGCAAAACGCAATTAGCAATATATGATATACAAGATAATATATGTTATAGGCTACAATATATGTATAACAACATATAGCAATAATAATATTGCTATATATTACATATTGCTTATTGCGTTTTGCTAGTTGCTTGTTGCTTATTGCTTCGGTGTGCGAGCCGCCTTATAGTTTATTGTGAGATCTGTTTTGAAATAAAGTTCAAAAATAACTATTTTTCTTGAAATCTCGACAAAAGAAAGAATTTTGGTTTCAGATCCTTGAAAATCTTGGTTCAGATGACATAGAATTATGAAGTGATAATTATTGTTAGGTTCTTTTACAAACGAAATCTCCAAATCGAATTTTCTTCTAATTGGATGAAGAAAACTGTGTTCACTCGAAGTGATTAAACTCTGAGCGCCAAGACACGTGCGAATAATAGCAAACTGTACTCGAGCAAATGAGAAAATTCACTGGATGTTGGCAATGCAAAAACTGGGTTCTGCAAACAGCTTTCATGGAGCGTTTCTTAATTAAATGTGCAATGTCTCAAAGACGCAGTCAGATATTTCTCCATCATTTGTTGATTGCTGTTGGCTGAGAACTTCATGGAATAATCGTACAGTATTCTATTCGCTTTGGGACTAAGTATTCTATATAAAATAAATGAAGAGCAGTAGAAATTTCGAGATGAATCAAGTAGATTTATTAGAGAAAATCCTCTTCTTCAGTCTTCTTTAGGATTTGGTAAAAAATTAGTTTCCATCCTCTGTTATTGCAAAGGAAACTGATACTCGATAATCAATATTTATGAAGAAAGTAACCTACTAACGACAAAAGTATTGGCAACAATTTATCAAGGCAGAAAAGTGATATTTCCACCCCTGTCAGGAGCTCAAACTTGACAATAAATCGGCTAAAGTTGCTAACTTCTAAAGTCGAAGTCGAAAGTCTTTACAATACGCAATGAGGATGAGCTTATTATTTCATAGAAACTGATGCCCGGTCCAATATAGTATCCATAATTACTGTGCTCTCTCAGATTTTTTAGTTGTGCATCTTTAATGTCATTAAAGAAGGTTTCTGGTTTTATAAAATATGTTTATTGTTACATTCTTGGGCAATATGACTTGAATAAAGAAAAACTAGAACATAGCCTAATAAAAAAACCTTGAAGTCCAAAATTAGTCAAACTGTAACCCATCCACAGCAACACACTGATAACAGCGCTTAACAAATGATTCGTACTAAGAAACTCCGCGGTATCCGGAGAAGTTCCTCTTCTATTGATCGTTTTAGTTCCTCATCATTATTGAAGATATAGATATAAACTTGTTTTTTCAAGTAACCCCATAAAAAAAAGTTACAAACAGTTAAATCTTGTGATCAGGGTGGCCAATCTAGAAAATAACTTCCACGACCAATCCAACAGCCATGAAGGTTGTCATTTAGTAATTGTTTGACATCAGTGTGTTGCTGTGGATGGGTTACAGTTTGAATTATTTTGAACTTTAATGTTTTTCATTAGGCTATGTCCTAGTTTTTTTCTTATTTAAAAATCATTTTGCGCTAGGATGTAACAATAAAAATATTTCATAAAACCAAAACCACATTTTTTAATGTTTTTAAAGTATCGTCTTTCAATATGCCGCCATTTTGTTTCTAAAAAGGTTAGGAAGCTGAAATTTCCCCAAAATATTTTTAGAACCTACTTTGTAAACTGTGTAAAGTTTGAAAAAGTTCGGTGCATGAATGGGCACGTAATATAAAATCAAACATTTAAACCTCTTCGTGGGACACCCGGTATAACATGTGGTCGTTCGGTGAGAGCGGTTGCTCAGTAATCATGTGGTTAAGTAACAAACATCCAAGAATGCTCTTGGATGGGTGGCCGACACAAAAATAAGGCCAGGTGGAACCTACCCATAAGGGTCTCCCCACCGATAAAAAGCCATACGATAAAAAAAAATGTATGAGCTATTTATTATTATATTCCACAAATTCAAAACAATGTTATATTATGTTTTTAAGTGTGTTATATCCAGTGTGTTTTGTTAGAAAACAAAATCAACTAGGTACTATGATTAGCAATTATTGAAAAATTTGAAATGAACTGGAATAGCCCTATCAATTACCTAAATAATTCTATGTAACAATGAACTACAATGTAACTATAAAGATTTAATTATACTTCGAAATAAGATTATCAGAGACGAAATAATCAGATAATATTATAGTCTATGAATTTTTGGATCTCCGTTATTTATATAATTTGTAAGATGAAAGTAATTTTGTAATTGCTTATTTGTTAATTCATTTCAAATTTCGACGATATTTAACAGAATATTTTTTCGATGAGTGAATCATTCTGTTTTTTTTTAAATAATATAAAAACCACATTGGAATATCAATTAGTCTCCATCAAAGATATTCTTCTTGTATTAGTTTACTAGTAAGTAGTACGGTGCTCACATGAAAAACTCCTTCACATTTGCTTTAGAACTAGGGTAGTGCTGGATCTTCATTGAATTTCCTTGCTACACGTGATTCACGTCCGCCATAATTGGATGCTGTTCTCCTCCTTAGTCTTCCTGCAAGTTTCCTCTATCTCATTTACTGAGGATTCAACTCTTGCACTACGTCCCTCTTTCTCATCAGACAGGATTCGTAAACTCCAGTCTTGCCAATGCATCAGTTGCTTGTAGTGTGTAGTCAGATACAGCGGATCCCACACGTAGGCATTCTACTTGAATTGCAAAACCTTGTTTACAAAAGTTTAAATTCACTTCGCTGTAAAATCAAGTTACAAGCAATCTGTTGCTGGTATGAATAAATCATAGAACTCACAGCCAGTTTCAAGATGTTCGAAAGATAGTAGACACTGAATTAATTGTTTGTATAATATTGCAACAAAAAAGGAATAAATAATTATGAAATTACCTTGCAGTCAATTTATGATCCTACAACTGAAAGTGAACTAAATTATTTTTCATTAAGTTAAAAAATGGAAAAATGTTTTCTTGATAGGATTTTTAAAAAACTGAAAAAATTCAGTGGTTTTCCACTCCAAAAAGTATCCTATGTTTAGGTTGGAAGTGCAGCTTGTAAAGTGAAATCCGGATTTCAAATACAAAAGCAGGACCAAATCACAAGAGCAACAGAACATAATTTGGCAGGTTGTTTTCTTTTGTAGTAAGATTAGATTCCGCTGTAACTATTTCATCAATCCTCAAGAATCTACATCAAGAGTCAATAAGAAACCATTAGCTGAAAATTGAGTTTATTGGCTATCCGCTATATTATTCAGTTTCATATTTTATTTGTAATTAAGAAAACATCAGTCAGAGATCATTGATTATTCTCTTTATTGTGATGCTCCGTATAAAAAATGCTTCAATATGTATGGATAATTCGGTAGGATTCATTGTCCTGTTTATTATCACCCTATTATCAACACAGGGTGATCTTAGTTGGCAATGACTGAATGAATGAATGAATCAATCAATTTTATTTGATCTAGGTTAAAACTACAAAGTTTTTTCTTACACCTAAACCTTAGCAATATAATACATTTCTGTTCAAGCTAGAGCTATGAGAAACTTAAAATTAACGATGCATTTCAGTTACAAGAATATATATAAAAATAAGTCATACCTGAATATAAACATTTTTCTCAAAACTAAAAGTTTGCTAGTGCTACTTTATGAAACAATATTTCAAAATATTTTATGTAAGGAAATTCATTTTTAAGAAAACTAGGAGTTATGTCCAGCAAAAAATATAATTCTAAATTAATTCTGAGGACTGCGGCGAATGAATCCTCAAATCTTATTGGTGTATAAAAATACAGATAAATGGAATTTCAGAATTCCTTAGCGAGAATACTTATTAGGATGATTTTTTTAATGAAAAACATAAAGAACGCTTTTAATATAAGTACGGTACAGAGCGTGCCATCCAAATTGGCGTCTAGGGGAGGGTGTGCGAGAGAGATAGATAATCTCTCCCACCACGCTTCCCCTCCAGCCACTAAGGTTAGTACAGTCACCTCCGAAATTCTCATTTCTCATTGAAAGATAACATCTGTGAAGCAAATAACATCATACTACTGCTGGGTAACCGAAGCGAATATTAATTTTTTTATAAAGCTGAGTTTGCCAGCTGAATGAACTATTGAAATTTACTGTACCGCGAGTCAGGAGGCACTGTAGTGGGAGAAAGCGATCAACGCGCATGTTCCAGTGAGAGGCCAATTTGGATGGCACGCTCTGTACATGAATAATGAGTCTACTAGTTTTATGGGTAGAAGAATTTGACAATAGTTACCTGAATAATAACTAGTCTACTAGTAATAACTAATAATAACTAGTCTACTAGTTCTATAGGTACAAGATTTTGATGATAGGTATAATGAGATAATGAGTCTACAATTTGGGTCTTCGATAATGAGTCTATTATTTTTATAATATAAATTTACCATGTTACAGTGTTATATATCCTCTTATCATGGCTGAGAAGGTGACCAGATGGTGAGAATAAATAGCAAAGATATAGAAAACCAAAAATGAAGAATACCTAACGACACCCTCAAAGCAAATAAGGGTAATAATCACGAGGACAAGAACACCTCTATCTTTGTCATTTTCCTGGTTTGGTAAATTTCTCCGGGCACTCAATCTTCCATGAAATTGATCATATGAGTGGGGTGCATGTTTACTTCGTTCCTGTCATCGAACATCCTTTTTTCATATCGAGCCGACCCGTCTCTTATTACTTTGCATACACATCAAGCCACACCGAAGTTTGGGACAAGCCGGTGCAGGGACAATGTAAACCAGGTCACTTGCTAGTACAAAAAATAAAACGGCGATGAAAAACTGATTAAGTCAAATGAGAAATGAAGCAGTATCTGTGAATTTTACAGGGTATATCTATAGGAACTCAATATTGCTTTAGCATTCAACTTCTAGCTCAGTAAAGTTGTAGTCAAAACTAGTGTCCACCAGTTGGTTCATTTCTTATTATTTATTTATTTTTTAGGTGATGGTCCTGAGATGTTAAATCCAAGTTCCCATCACCGTTTATTACCGTGGAAAAGTAAAATTTTGTAAATTTTGAAGTTTGACAATCTAAAGAATCTTTGAGTAGTTGTGAAGGTGATATTGTGGTAGTTATCCATAATAAATGAAAAGACAAGATGTTGTCAAACCACTGATTTATTATAAAATCGAGATACCGGTTTCGGTTGTTACACCATTATCAATCTCTGGTAAACCGGAGATTACCAGAGATTGATAATGGTGTAACAACCGAAACCGGTATCTCGATTTTATAATAAATCAGTGGTTTGACAACATCTTGTCTTTTCATTTATCTAAAGAATCAATTTTTCATAGAAACATCTAATATAATTTTGAATGTAAATTAAATTACCTACAGATATAATACTAAAATGATTATTGTAGGTCCAGAAGTTTGTGAGATATAGTTCTTCATAGTTGTTCAATACAATTCAAGCGATTTGAGGCTAAGTATCACGTAAAATCGCTGAAAAATGTTCAAGCGTTAATGGAAGATTTCATAAACTTTAAAGAGCAGTATATCAAAAATTAATGAGCCTACAATAACAATCTTGCTCTCAAATTTGTATGACATTAATTTGATTTACTTTTGAAATGATACGGACTGTTTTCAATGAAAAAGACGTGATGCTTACAATTGGCCATTCATAAAAAAATGCAAAATTTCGTCATTTTAAGGGTTTTGGTGATGATTTGGAAGTTTGCTGAAGTCGAAAACTTGGATTCATCCCAGATCCATAAAAAAACAAAAAACCGACCACCTCATTTCATACGAGATGAAATGTACTAATGTACTGGGCTATTCGTGACTTGGAAAATATTATTCTCAATTTTCGGATATTCCCATCTTTTTGTCAATGGACCGAGTCATTTCTCAGTTTCCTGCTTCCTCCGGGATTTTTAAAGGAAGAATCCTGAGGTCTGTTGAATGATAGATTAGAAGCGCTACCACACAATTCCCGTGGGTCTTATTCGGGCTGAGAGGAACTGATGGGTCTGTATTTTGTAGGAAAAGAACCTTGAGGAATCTCGTCGTCTTTCCTGACCGCATTCCTCACCTGTTTCTGATTACGCTGTTTTAGTACTTCCCACATCTCTATTGATGAGATTTTTCATTTGCTTATTTTATGCTCCTACTTTGCATCTGGTTTATCCAATTTCTAATTACTTTATTGAAAAATTATCAAGTCAACAAATTATATGATTTGAACCCATTCATAATTTATATACCTCAAGAAGAATTGTGCCTTATGCCTTATTCAGCATTATGCATTGATGATAGCAAGAATCAATAATGAATATTTTCTTATTATGCATTATGCATTTGCATTATTCAGCATCATGCATTGATGATAGCAAGAATCAATAATTTCATATAATTTCTAGAAGAAAACTACTGGATAGGAATAGGAACACACTCCAATATCATATTGGTGAATATTCTCTTATGTGTTTGATACGAAAGTAAAGTGAAAATTATGATTCCGATTTTCACGTCCAATTCTGTGCAAAAGATTCTGTATACTAGAGTCCAACAGAATACCGTATGTTCCTGTATTTCCCTGACATTTTAAAGTTTATTTTGGTGAAATATGGTAAAATTAAATCGCGATTAAATATTGTTTGTGAAGAGATAGTGTGGTTGTACATTAAAGATTTTTCAATCAGATTTCTTATCATGGAATATTCCTATTATCACAATAGACCAAGAAAGGAGATGAGGAAAATGTACAATGATTTAAATAATAAAAAAGTCATATTTTTTCACCTTGAAGCTACTTGAAGTAGCTTTGATTCATCATCTATCGAGAGACTACATCTGCCACCAATGTGAAGCAGCACCAATGTGATTCAATTTCATAGCAGCTCATCAACTAGATAAAATTTAAAAGAATGATATTATTGTGAATGATAGATTTAAAATTATTATCACTCAATTGATCCTTTAGATAGGATCTACTCAATCAAAACTGAGTTTGAAGCCAAGTTATTTTTCAAACGTATTGTTTCATATCGTGAATCTTATTCAAGGGAGTTTGAGGGTTTTTGGTTATCATGACATTCCATGAATGATTTTTACCTTTTATATTGATTTCATCATAGACAATGGTTGATTGATCAAATTATAATTAATATAACTATATTAACAGTTATCATTATAATGCCAGTCTGCTGGTTGGTGAATACCAATGTGTATAAAATAAAAGGTGTTATTCTACACTCCTTGGGTGAATACAACTCATCACAAACATATTTTGAGAAACAAAATTGTTGTATTCTATTCAGCATAAAAGACCCAATATAAGGGATTTAGGAATCAGGGATGAGGGATCCCAATAATAAGGGATTTTTGAATCAACCAATAACATTGGGATATTGTCAGTGAGGATGCATTGTGTGCATTTCACAATAGAACGACTGTGTTTGTTACTGATTGATTGGATTTGCTTTTTGTAGTTTGCAATAAATTAATAATAAATACTAGTGATACTAATATTACTTCCCTTTTCCATCTAAGTTGTTCAATAAATCGGATAATAGCGCTCTGTTTATTTGTTACTAACTGAATAAATTTCTGAATATTGCAATAAATTTTAGAATAATTTTTTTGAAAATTAGCTGTTTTTGTTGACGTCTGCTTTGCAGCACGATCATGCTCAATATTACTGACATTATGCTGACCAGATCAATAATTTCATCGTCCGAGAAAATAAATTAGTTAGTTTCTATTCTTATAGAGTGTGAATTGAGATGGAAATAAAACGTACATAATCTGAGAATATCCATTGAAAAAAGACCCCGAGGTTCAAAGCATCGAAGACAGAGAATAATGGAGAGCAAGTCTGTTATGGAAAATAGAAGAATGAAACAGTTTTCTTCATCAATAATCGATGCCAAGAGACTACTAGAAAACTTTGAGATGTGTTTTTATGACGGGCATTTGCATAATTCTATAAAAGAAGTGACTGGAATACAAAGTGCCTGAAATGGTGCACTCTTGAATCGCTTTTTGAAGTCGATAATTTCCTTTGTTCCTTTCACTACCATCTTGCTTAGACTTGTTATTCCGAAAATAAAACAAATATTGTCAATTTTCCTTTAGATAATTGCCGCTCGTCCATAACGAACGAAAAAATGTGAATCTTAGAGAAAAATATGGAAATATCTGTTAGTATTTTAACAAAAGTCCTGAAAAAGAAGATAAAAGAACAGCCAAAGAAACATGATGGATAGAGTATCTGTATGCAATCAATTTCTATTACTCCTCTTTCCTTCCCAATAAGTTGCATTTTGACTGGCAAGACAGAATCAAGACATAGGCAAGTGGAAAAAATTAATAAGGTGAACTCTCACCTAATCATTTTCTGTCTAAATCATTGGGTTCTAACCATATACTGGATCAATCGATCATTGTCAGATTTCAGTAACTGAACATTGATCTTCCATTGGATAATCGTAGGCATTGTAACCAGTAAAATCTTCACAACCAGTACCATTAAATTAAACTATGGAATCAACAGAATGCCCCCCATTAATTTTCCTGACGTTACTCAATGTTTTTCTATGTAAATTGCGCTGGGTGAAAACGGTGCAATCCAATTAATTTCCAATGACTTGCAGGTAAAGGAGCTGTAATGATTATTCCAGTCAGCATTCATTAATGATGCAACTGGAATAGGAATGTTGATTTCCTTTTCCTATAATTTGAACGATATTCTATCGTAGACATTGATTTATCCCTGCTTTTATTTATGGTTAATTGCTGGAATTAAGAATATGAAGTTGTTAATGGCAATTATCAGAGCAAAAAATAACAAATGATAATAATGAGCTGAGCTGATAATGAATGAAAAATGAGCTGGAGAATAATTATAGAACTAGAAATTCTATATCCATTGCTGCTTGCTTATTATACAAATGAATATCTTTATGAATTGTAATGGGGTCAATTACATTTTTTCAAACCAAAAGAGCTTTAAGAAGAAAGATAATAGATTAATTATTCATCTTTGGAATCGATTATTTGCAATCTTCGTCATGGTAATAATGATTAGAGAGGAAACTGATTTAGATGTTCCACTCTATTACCCTTTCAGACTGGTCAGGATGAAAATGTTTTTTACTGATGAATCATATGGGTGAATTCAGTCGCTTTAATTCGAATACTCCCATTGAGATACATCAGTCTCCCGTCCGATCCAGGCCCGGACCCACTGTTGTGAAAGAAGCGTTATACGTTGGAAATTATTTGATTGAATAATTAGAGCTGCATACGCTACTTCGAAAAGCTTATGCTCAAATGAGGTATGTTATTTATTCCCAACTCTGTTAAAAATTTAGCACATGACCATAGTGAACATTTCATATTAGTTTATTCAATCTTGATTTACGATTTTATTTCCTACAAAACTATTCTCACATATTCGTTTGATCTGGAGTATGATTCATGAACACTCATACACATATTTTCCTATACCTACCAATTATATGGGAATATTCCGTTTTTTCTGCATGAGCTTATTGAGCTAAGCTTAGCATTCTACAATCTAATCACTGAAATGAACATAATGTATAAATGTACATCCCATATCAGTTTATTCAATCTTAATTCATGATTTAGTTTTCCTAAAAGGCTACTTTCAATACTTCTTTGAAATAAATTAATCATACTACTCACGATCACTCATACACATTTGTCTATACTAATAATTTGACGAAATCCTTTTCTCTGTAATGTTTTCATTGAATTCAGCTCCCACTACATGGTTCATTGATGTTCTAGATTTGAGTAAATCAATGTCCATTCTCTGTTGTACTTGTAGAAGTAAATTGTTATGATACTCAAGGTTATTAAAGAGTCTATCTGATAACCTTAATGATACTTTAAATTATTTCTTTCCTTTCGAGTACCCCGAAAAACATCCGCCACTTGGTAAAGCGATTCAATAGGTTCGTAAATCAACTTTGTTGAAATAACAAATTATTATTGGGTTGGTAGCACTGTCTGCCATGGATGGCTCGTTTAGAATTTCGTCTAAGGGATTTATGTAATTATTAACTAATTATGAGTTATTTGCCGGCTGTGGTGGTTGATAGTGATTCTGTACTGAGTTTCCAGCTAACATGTGTCTAGATAATGTGAGTTGGGACATGTATTTTCATTTTCAAGCTTAAATCCGTCTTATAACCTCAACTTGGTTCAATGAAGTTACTCGGGATTTTTTCACGTTGAAATATCATTAATGAACTTTGAACTGCTTGATTTCAACCTGATAGATCGGAATTTCCCGTTTGTGAACTGACGGCTGTTGACAGAGACTGGCTTACTTATAGTAAACTCTTTTCTATCTGATACAGTTATCGGGGACACAGTTTAAAATAGTCAGCAACAATGATACTTGTTTTGCAACGCATCGGCTACTAACTCCATCTAATGTTGCAATTGCTAATATTATGTAGTTTCACTTGTTGCTTTCTGAGCAGCCGGCAATGAGGCGAAATTCTTGACCTTGTTAACCAAGTGCTATCGGAGTTTATACAACTAGCTTTTATCTTGAAGTTGATTATTTTCTACAACCCTCACACAGAGACTTGAATCGGAATAGATAACTCGTAATAATTCACCTATCTCCTTATCTTTTCTCACAACAGCATTGATGCTAATATTGTAATAGGCCTATAACTACTGTTGCTCTTTTACGTTCGTTTGATCATAATCTATTTTTTCTACATTGAATATACATCATGTCACTCGCACCGGACCCCACAACCTGCAGTGTATGCATAAAGAAGGTTCTACGATCAGAGAAGGGTCTTTTATGCTCAGGGAAATGCGAACGTTGGTTTCATTCTAGTTGTGCCAGAGTTCCCGATACTGATTATCTTAATTTCTCGGCGGAAAGTAAATCTAAAATTAAGTGGTTCTGTAATAGGGTAGATTGTTTGTCTGTTGATGAACAACCACACAATGCCATACTATCCAACTTTCAGGCCCTGTCTTTGAAAATGGAGATTATGATATCCAAGTTGAGTGCACTGACAGATGTTCCAGGTGACATTGCTTCTATAAAGAACGAACTGGCTCTTGTTATTGATAAATTGTCTAGTCTAGAGCCCCGCCTTTGTGAGTCGGAAAAGCGTATAGAATCTCTAGAACGAGAATTGAAAGAATTTAAAGATCGAACTGGTGATATGACAGTGTCGGATTCGGGTAACCTGGAGCTCACTTTGGCTGAATTACATGAACGCACTCGTCGCTCTCATAATGTAATGGTCTTCAATCTGGAGGAATCCACTAGTGGCGACATTGCCTTGAGGAAGCTTCGCGACTTGGAGCTCATATCAAACATTTTCTCTTCTTCTCTTCCATCATTCTCTAAAACAGTCACCAAATCTTTTCGCGTTGGAAAGAAGATAGAAACCCAGACCTCTCAAGGTAATACTTGGTAGTCCGGCGGATGCTGCAACAGTGATATCTAATTTCTACCCTGACTTGTGTGACCCGTTATTCTCCAAAGTCAGATTATCTAGGGATAGGACTCCACTAGAGGTCAAACATTTGAGGGCTTTAAATATTGAACTGGAGGACAGGAAATCTCGTGGTGAGGAGGGACTGACTATTAAATATATTAATAGTGCTCCTAAAATTGTAATTAACAGGCAAAAAATTATCTAACTTACAACGGTACACCCAGCTGTTTTCAGCCTTTTGTTGAGTGTTTCTTCCCTGCTTTGTTTGTTTTTTGTATCTTCTCCTGTTATTTATGGCACTATTTCTAGCTGTTTTTTCTGTTTTGCTTTTTCTTGTTTTGCCTTTGCTTGTTTTCAATAATTTTATTCTTTGTAATGTAGTTTGCTTTCTATTTCAAGTTGCTCTTGATATGGCTAATGACGTTGTCTTTCTGCTACAATAAGTACTACCCTTGAATCTTGCTTAATAATTTTGTTCCTATAAGTATTATTGATTGAATCTTGTTTTGAAACTCCTGATATTTTTATAAAAATATAATCTTT
This sequence comes from Laodelphax striatellus, assembly GCA_017141395.1. Classification (NCBI taxonomy): domain Eukaryota; kingdom Metazoa; phylum Arthropoda; class Insecta; order Hemiptera; family Delphacidae; genus Laodelphax; species Laodelphax striatellus. The sequence continues at coordinate 21,504,427 of CM029530.1, forward strand.
CTATTACTTTTACAATAATTTATTATTACTAACTCGCATTATTAGTTGTTCTTGAATCTTTACTGTCACAAATACTATTGTCTTGCTTCTTAATTATATTTGGTATTCTGTAAACTTTGAATTAGAGTCTGTTTACGGTTTTCTACAATTTATTCTAATTAATTTACAGTTTGGATGTAACAGTTATCATTCTATTTCTATTACAATGATATTGTCAATGCTTGTACAGTATGTTGTTTTTTTTCTTTGATGTTGCTTTGTTATTTGATGTTACTTTGAATTTTTATAAAAAACAACTGTCTTTCTATTCCTGTTACAATAATTATTGTTATTATTGGTGTTTGCTTTTTGTTTTTTATTTTGAGTTAGTTCTGGATTATTATGATAAAAATATCTTTGCTTACTTTTATAAAATTATTATCTTGTATATTTTAAATTTCAAGTTGCTGTATTACCATATAATTGTTTTTATTGGTTTTTCAAATAGCTTTCCAAGATATATTATCTTGTTGTCTTTGTGATTTTACAGTATTGTTTCATCTTCTATTCATAACTTGATCATTATTACTTATTAATGTTTTCCTTCAATTATTTAAATTTTGTATGTAGTTTTACTTTTGTATTGTCTGTAATATTGGTGTATGCCGTTGGAAGTGAATGAATGAATGAATAACTTTGTTGAAATATTCAGAAACCTGTACAGAAACTTAGGATATGAAACACGAGAATTTCTTGAGTAATCTGAATGTGAGATGAGGATTTACCTTGAAAAGAAAGGCGATTTTTGAAAGAGACAGTAAGAGAGAGAAATAGCATTCGGTCACGGCATGTGAAAACGAGCAACACTACGCGCTGACTGAGCCTGAAGCGGCATGCCGAATTTTCATGACTGGAAAGCTTTACTACTATTGTCCGCAGGCGCAAACTCCAACTCTTCTCCCTTCAACTCCTTTCCTTTTCTCTCCTTCCAATAAACCACACTCTCTCTACTCCTTCTCCTCCCCCTCATGTTGTCAATGTCCTCTCATGCGAACACCGAAAGAATTCGCTATAAAACTCAACGTCAAACTCAACATAACCTTCTCACTGGACCCAGAACAAATTGCAAAAAGTTCTTTCATTTAATAAAGAAGTTATCTATCTTTTGCACTCCATTAGCACCACCACTGAGAAATTTCAAGTGTGCAAAGTTTATTTTATGAGTGACAGATGAAATTGATTCCTCATTAATCATCTTCATGATCTTTCTTCCTCACCCTTTATTTCAAATACCAAGAAAGATGGTACTTCATGAAATTCGTAACAATAGTTGAAAAAGTAAATGCTGGAAATTTTATAATAACGTCGAGACTGCAAGGACAACAGAAATAAATAAAAAATGTAACTTATGAATCATGATAAGAATATCTTAATTCGATTTAAAAGACTTAAATCGATCGAATTTGAATTGATTCGTGATAAGAATGTCTTAATTCGAATGAAAGTTTGGAATTGCAGAGTTTTTTATGAGTTTTCCAGGAGCTCATTTTTATACTGTCATATTGTCGTCGTCGTCGTCGTCTTCCTACAAGGGTGAGAATTATTACTATACCTGTTCTATAATATTATACCTGTTCTGACTTCAAACATTTTCCCATCTTTTTCTTGGCCTGCCAATACTCCTCTTCCCTTCTGGCTTGTAAGAGATGTCATATTTCATGTGATGTATGTGATTAGATGTCATACTGTCATATTTTATTGTTTATAATAATATATTCATGCGGCTTTGGATACCTTGCACGTGAATGGAGTTATTTCTATCAATCGAAGCAATACTAGGAGTTTATTGGATAATGATAATGATTCAGTAATGATGCTTATCATATTATTGATGATCGATAGGCAATTCAATTTTTCATGAAATTCAACATTGGTGAAGAGATGTGTGAATTTTTAATACACAGTACTGTAGATGAACAGTACTGACAGATGGTCAATCCCACATATAATTTCTGTTTTGAAAAACAAACATCAATTATCATGATGTCATCATTTTCAGTAAGAATTCATTCAGCTATAAAACATTTTCTCATCATCTTCAAAATTCATTCATCTTAAGAATTGAATTTTCTTTGACAAGTTGACAAGTTTGTGATGTCTCCCATCTAAATAAATAGAGCTTCTCGACTCCATCATAGCTACAAACAACTCCACAAAACTCTGTCAAACTATCAAATATCACGAAAGTAGAAATTACGAAAGGTACGAAATTAGATACGAAAGTATCTAATAGGCTCATTCCTGAAAAATGAAATCACAATACAATCTTCAACTCACCTCGTACTCAAAAGTTTGATCTCATTCTCTCCTTTTCAATGCTCTCAGAGAGATTATTCTCTCAGAAAGATTCTTGCTGACAAATGAAATATATTGATATAGTCTGGCAACAGACAAAAAAACCTTCGCGCATCGTATCACTGAAGTGATACAGTATGACATAGTACCACTACTCTAGTGAGTGAGTGAGATAAACTGCTGCATTGCATAACGTGCGCTCTCTCTGCGCAGTAGAGTTCTTATTTTGAAGGCTCTTTTGTCCGTTGCCAGACTATAGTGGGCTTTCATGAACAATCGATTACACTATAACTTAACAATTTTTGTTCAATTATGAATAAAGCTATCTTAGTGTAACTTGGAAAATAACTCACTTGTTAAGTTTATATTACATGAGATGCAATTAACAGGTTGGTATCAGAATCATTCTCCTACTTTTGCATCTACCGGAGTCTATAACTGCAGCTAAACACCTTTAGATAAAGGATGGGAAATAGACAGCCACCCCACCCACTATTCTGACATTAGTCTTCCAGTAATGTACGAATATTTTTGGATTCAACAGTTTTTTGAAATTACTCTACATATAAAAAATTGATAATGGACTGGAACAAAATATAGGATTGTTTTAATTCCTTGATTAATTAACTGAAAGTAGAGCTCTCATATACTTTGAAGATTTTCACATAATATCGGCTCATAAAAAATTCAGTAAAGCTGTATTATGAAGAGAGAACAGAAAGTGCTATAGAACAGATTAAGGCTTCAGAATAGCTTTCTCATTACTCCTCCGGGTATTCTAACTCATCAAAAATGCAACCAAGTGGATCATTCTGCTGATTAATCCTGGCATTATTCCCACTTTGACTCTGTTTCATTCCCAGTTGGAGAGCGAAAGTTGTTTTTTGCCGGAAAGTTATCACATTTTTATTTCCAGCAAAAGCAGACGCTGATCTAGCAACTGGTCTCAGCTTCCCTAATGACTGACCCCACCCCCCTCTGGACAAGATAATGGTATGAGGAACAATATTCCAAAACCAGAATATCGCTGAGGGAAACATTTGGTGTTCATAAACTAATGCCCCAAAAAAGAAATGTGGAATCTCGCAATACTCGCATCGTATTTTCTCCAAAGTTAATTATCCTCTTTTTTCATCAAGAAAAGGAGTATAGATAAATATATTATATTCATTCCCAAGATTCAAAAAAAATAATAATACAGTGATTTTCTTTACAAGAACTTGCACACAAAAATATAAACAAGTACGAAAGAATGAATTCAGAATACAAGAAACAAAATAATGCATGTTGAATACTAAATTATTCAAAAACATTATAATAGAGTCCTGAGAAAATACAATCCAGCATACAAGAATTACTTGCGGTGCGCTGGATGGAGTTGTATTATAAATAGAACAAAAACCATAACAAGAAGGAATCACAGTATTTTGAGTAATTTATATAGTTTTTTTCTGACAAAAATGAGATCTAAACAAGGATTTGGAACAAGTTTTCTACATATTCAGGGGAAAGAGTCAAAAGCCAAGCTTTGAGTTTCCTTCTCAAACAGCTTCGAATACTTAAAGCTAATCCTGTCTGCCTTAGACCAAAGACAATTAGAATACTTAATAGTTGATAGTTAACTTTATACTTAATAGTTTCCTATCGTCTTTTCTGAGACTAATGAGCAAAGAAAGCGTTATAAAACCTAGGTGCCAAAAACATGAATGTCTCGCAGAAGAGAGTGCACCTGGGGTCTAGGGCATCTGACACGTGAACCCGCAGCCAGCGTGGTTGTAAGACTACAAGCAGCAAAATATTATAATAGTCAATTGTTGCACTGTTATTTGGCCTACCACTGATTTCAAAGAACACAGAAAGCACTTTGAAACACTCATAAATCTAAGATTAGAGTGTGCAAGACCGATGTGATTTGGATATTTGAAAATTAATTTGAAATTTATAGTTTAATCGCATTTTCTAAAACATTGAAATACAGAGAGAAATGTTTCATAACTGAAAAACGTAAAGCACTCTTGCCTATGCTGAAATGGAATATTAGGTACTACTCATCAAATTGCACGAAAGTTATCTTCAGATATCGAGAAATCAATACACTATAAATAGCAATATTAATATAGATTGAATCAGGAATAATAGATGTATCAGGAAAAACATTGTTGAATAACAATCATGAATAGATCGGGTAGGTACCTATGAAATTGTGTGTTGTAATCATATATCATGAGTGATATATTCATAAATTATGCTCATTACTTTGATATTATATGATAATATTATGTTTGTTTGTGTTCATTATATGCATTTTGTAGACTTAAGCCCGGTCTAGACGCTACGATAAGTTTGTCAAACTTATCGTTCCAACTATAGCAGTATCCATTTAACTTGTCAGAGAACAGCTGATCTAACGTTAGTAAACGAGCGTACATCAATCAGCTGTTTTCTGACAAGTTAAATGGATCCTGCTATAGTTATAGTTTGACAAACTTATCGTAGCGTCTAGACCGGGCTTTATGTCATTCTAGGAATGCTGGGGATATGAATGAAGAGTAACATTATTATCAAAGATAAAATATTTGTTTTTATTCCCATATTATATTGTAAACATAAAAAATCATTTACATTTCTCAGTGGCATAATGATCACATGCACCATTAACAGAGAAATAGTTATATTACAGCTATTTACACAATATCATTATTTCAGTTTGATCAAAATTCATATGTACGTCATAACAATAGTTAATAGACATTATCATTCGTCGAAGAAGCCATATTATTTTCAAAGTTGTATTGTGAGCAAATACAATTAGAAATTGGAGAAAAATCAAATAATCGCATTTGCCATTATTAGAAATATTTTGATACTACAAGTACACAGAACGACTAAAAGAATATGGGAAATAAATTTTAAAGTAATAACCAACAAAAACCAATTCCTAGAGTGTTTATTAAAAATGTAGATGTCTTGTAATACAGAAACAGCATACACTAGATTGACTTCCAGTCCAGTCTAGATTGATTGGCCGTCCAGTATGTAGGAATCTCACAATCATCTGATGCTGTTTTAACAGGACCTATGAATATTTTCATGAAATACGTCCCTGGTTTTTTCTTTAAGAAAATCGTCTTATCACAATATAACAAAACAAACTTAATTAATTTTTAAGTCGAAGTTCGAGTAGCTTTCAAATTTCAAGTCTTCGAATTAAGATCATATAACTTAATATGATAACAATTGATCACAATATGATCACATACTACTTTGCTTTTGCTTTTTGTACACCATGTTCACCTCGACAAATCCTTATTCTTCAACTACCGTACTGTGAAACACTTCTGATTCATGATTGTTACTAACTCATATGTTTCAGTTAGGTACTCTTGACTATACCGAATCTAATAAAACTGAGTTGAGCAATTTAAAGGATTATGTTTCTCATTTCTGCTCTTTTTGCAAGATCGCTTGTTGACAGATACATTTTTTATTCACTCACTTTTTACATGATTCATATGAAAAATTTACATAATAATGTAGAAATCTACTCACACAGATACTCATTTTGTTGTTACCAGTCCCAACAATCATATATATACAATAATAATAGACTACTCCTTGGTTCATAATAAAATCTTTTCAAGATGGCACGGAAGCACTTTCAGAATCACATTCAATTGGCACACATTATTCCAAGTTTAACTGGTAATCAATTAAACTGATTCATAATATTGATAGAAATAAACTCCCTTCAATATGTTTAATTTCGATAGAATAAATATAATGCTTATTACTCTAATTTTTCTGAATAAGGTAGAAACATTCAGCAATAGAAAAATTATCATAGTGATTGAATATTCAAATCAATATTATTAATACTGTACTATCAAGGTTTAGATCAACAGTTCCACTCGACACAATGTTTTTCTGAATATTTGTTCAATCTAACAATTTGGTGTTTTTTCACCTCCAACTTCCAAATCCAATGGTGTTTAAAGGTGAAAAGTATCTGGAATACTTTCTATAGTGAGATTTATTAATAATAATGTCAATTTTAAATGTCTTTATTCTTTATTCTTAAAAAATAATTTTATTTTATTTTATTTTATTTTATTTTTATTTTATTTTATTTTTATTTTATTTTTTATTTTTATTTATTTTATTTTATTTTTTATTATTTTTATTTTATTTTATTTTTATTTCATTTTATTTCATTTTTATTTTATTTTATTTTGTTTTTATTTAAATTTTATTTTAATTTTATTTTAACATTTTATTTTATTTATTTCCATTCTTCAATTTTAATATTTGAAAACAATTCAAACGAATAAATCATCTAAATCGGTTCAGCCGTTCTCCAGTTATAAAGAGCGTACAGACACCAACTCTCTTTTATTAATATAGAAGATAACATTCAATTTTTTAACACTTTTTATCAAAAGAACAATATCAATTGTATTTCGTATGCCCATACATATAGCCTATTATTGTTGTTACATGTATCGCAAGAATTACAACGACGCAACTTTGTATATTTGTATTAATTATGTAGACTTGTAGAGTATTCGTATTGCCAGTTCATTGCCAGAATATTCTTGTCTGTTAATTTGCTGTCAGTACAATTGTTGTTACAATTAATATTAATGGAATTTTGTGTTGGAAATTTCATCTCTCTTCTTTAGAAACTTATCATTTTTACAAAAAAAAATTAAAAGAAAAAACAGTGAAACTTCCAATGCTATCAAGAATAATAATTATTGTGATATTGGAATCTATTTTTGATATTTCTACTAAGAGGTAAATGTTCCTATGATTTTTATTGTCCTCATAAATGCTCGGCGTTCACGGTCAATAATATCTAAAAATGACAAAATTATGTTTGTGATTGCAAGAGCGTTTGTTAATCATTAATATATTGCAAATCATTTTTTCAAGTGATTAGAACAGAAAACTATTATTTTTTAGGGGAAACTTCATTGTGTATCATTGATTGCTGTATAGTTAGAATAGCACACGGGAGGAGAACTCGCGAAAACTATATTTGAAAAACATAAAACTACATTGTAAGTATGAATGTTCGAGTGGACTGGTTTGAAGAATTTCTACAAATGATGGGTTATATTCAAACTCTCTATCACTAGAAAAAAAGATAATTGATGCAAGATCGCCCAGGTAGCTTACTGATATTATCATCCATCAATGCAACCACATTTTCTTTCAAAAAATATTCACATTCTCATGAGTTATCAAAAATCCCTAATCAACCATTCTAACTAATAATATTAGAACTCTTTGAATTTTTCAACCAGCGGCATCTTAGTGGTTTTAGTACAATATTGAAAATCTTTAAGATATGTCAGCTAGGAAAATTATCAAGGCCGCATTAAACACACAGAAAATTCAGCCTTATCGAGCAAAGAGAAAAATTTGAATAAAACTTTAAAATGAAATTTGAGGATTATTAATGTTGTTTGTCAAAGTAGAATTATCCAGTATTCTTCAGAATGCAGTCTACTGGGAGTCAATTAGTATCTTACCACATGTATTTTAGAATTAATTCATCAGGATCAAGTAAAAGAACATACAGCACCGTTTGAACTCAAAATGTAGATTACATTACAATATTTCCGTGACATCATCCATGTATTCTACCTCTACTAGTTATCTTCTCATTCCCCATGATTTCACTGAAATAATTATACTACTTAATAGAACTCAATATTTAGTTATGTATTTTACATGTGTCCTGTCCTGATCAGTGTATATTAAGTTTCATTTATTTCCTTTATCAATAAAACCAGTGTTTTAAAATTGAGTAACTATTTACACATCAATAATCAGCATCGTATCACTATAATAGATTTTCACAACACTTCACTTACTTGTCACGACATATTTATTACAAAAAATACTTTATCAATATTTCTATTGTACAAATGCAAGCCACAATCGACAATATTGTTAGCCAAGTGATTTCAGTCAGTTCGTTTGTTCTGTTCATCTTGTTCCTGTTGCAGAACGCGAATGTTTTGTGGGGGATGACCCACGTCGATTAGCACCTTTGTGTAGAGGGGACGGTCTTGCAGCTCCAGTAATTGGTACTGAACAGTGTTGAGTCCGTCCAGCCTATAACGCCGCCACGATGTTCGCAGTAATTTGATTTTCACTTTCCAGGCCAGAGGTCTGCGCTTCTTATGTTTGATCATTGTGTACCGTGCTATCCACTCTGGAGGTCTTGATATTGTTGACAGAACATGTTCCACCCTGAAAATCATGAAAATAAAGACTCGAGATAAGAACGAAGTTATGGAGAAAATGTTCATAAGGAACAAACGAATACTTTTTTTGAAAATAACGTAATTATACTAGTGATAAAAAATCATATCAATTGAAAAATGAAGTTAATGAGCAGTATCAATACACCAGCACTGCTTAGGCTAGGCGTACACCGGTTAGTCAAGACAAGACAAGACGAGATTAGTCACGTTTAGTCACAGTACTTCAGTCATTGATTAGTCATTGCATCGGTGTGTGCTGCTTCATAAGCAACTATGTGAATTATTGTGACTAAACGTGACTCTTCTCGTCTTGTCTTGTCTTGACTAACCGGTGTACGCCTAGCCTTACTGATGTGTGAATCATCGCCATGAAAATTATGTACTTGCTTGTTCTTGTTATCACAAGTCTTGTGACAAACAATATGGTAAGAATTTTTATTCTGAGATGTCACTAAATGTCAATTGTATTTGAGCGCACTCTCATAATAACAATAATGAATTGCAGTTAGGGTGTATATACTGAATTGATGAGATACAGAATTCGAAATTACATTATCATTCAAAATATTCATATTCAGTGCTGTGTTGATGACTGTATTCAGTGTGTAAGATGGAGAGAGCATTTCATTCTCCCAGGCTGCTTGATGAGATCAGCCTATATCTGGAAGCTGTGAACACTGGATGCACTGAGCTCTGGACAATCCACAATACACCCGATCAGATCTACAATGCTCTATTCAAATTCTGAATTTTAATTTATAATATAATTGATTGAATTATGAGAATGAATATGTAACTTAATGGGAATAACCTCCTCATTCAGAGCTGTCTTCATAATAGTTGAGTGTGAGAAGACATCAACATCTAAATAGACTAAGCCCATATATGTAAAACATAACTGGCTCTCAAATTACGTATAATTCCCAATTATTTGCCTGATTCTGAATTAGATTCAGGAATTTAAGCTGATCGTTTTGTGAATATTTCATGATAATGATCTCTATTAGGATGATATGTGATTAACGTTTGGTCCTTTTCAGACTGTTTAGACTGCTACTAGAACGTTCTGAAGAAGTTCTAAGTTACTGTAATTATAAGTTTTGAATTGTATGTTGAATTGAAGAAAATTCTTGATTGCTATGCTGATCTCTTGATTTGATCGTTGATACTGACCTGTAACCCATGTCATCGTCTTCTCCGCCCCAACCCCAATAGAGATTTGAGTAGCCGTTCACTTTGAAGAAATGTTCAGTTCGTATTGCAAAAACACCTCCAACAAGTTGTCTATAAGGCAATCTGTAAAAGTAGAATAAATTTAAGAATAGTCACCTTTTATCAGTTTCTCAAGGAACTAAAGGTTTCTCAAATATTATCCATAATTTTTTTAAAAGCATCTGAAATACATGTATTCTAGAATTATGGTGAAATAGCAGGGCTCATTGTTTATCGATAATTTTATTTCTTCAAAATAGGTCATTATTGGAATATTGTTGATTTCTGAGGTAGTAGTTATTCCTTATTCCATTACAAAGTACAAAATGAATTATACCTACACTCTGTCCGTTCAAATCCAATAGTAATTATTTACACTTCATTCAGAGAAGTTGTGGAACGTCTCCATAGTAAGGGTAATGAATGGGACAGAAATATTGTCTATTCCACAATGATTGTGGAATAGACAATATTTTCCTCATTTATTTATTCATTCACTTTTCTTGGTTCATTCTGATTATCATTTCTCATTCATTCACTTCTTGGCGCTATGCTTTCTCTATGATACAGCCAAGCTACAAGTTCCTTCTTTCGCCACAAGAAGCACTAGCCCATAACAATCAATGCCGTACATTGACTGTATAAGTGTATAAGTTACTGTTCAGTCACTGTACGTTGCCGTCCTGAGTGCTGGTGTTATAATTGTTATCCAGTAGATGGTATGAGTACGAGTAGTCATTTTTAAATTATTAGATGCTGCTCTCCCTTATTCTAATTTATTCCATTTTACTTTATTCATGTATGAATCCCCTTTATTATTATTTATTATTTTATTTTTCCCTTTTGCATGAACTGATTCACCCAGAGGGAATAGGAGTAAAAATATAGTTATATAGTTCTCCTTCTATACTCTTCGGATGATTATAGCAAGGTTTCTACAAATTTTTATATGAATAATATATATAATGAATATCAGATCCATATTTGTTGCTGAGCTTCTATTCCCGCAAAAAAGAAAAGAAAATAGTCCAACTATTGGATATGAATAAAAAAAATTAATAAATAATAATTTTATTTGCAATCGAGCAATCATGCACATACAAATACAACTATTGGATATAGGAGACATTAAGCTTTCGGTCCCGGCTGCCGAAAAAGTAGTCATCTCTCATCATCACCCTCCCATTACCCACGCACAAGCCCCATAGCTCATGTGGGCATTACCCTCACAAAAAAAATTAACCTCGGAAGAAAATGTAAAAAAAATCTGTATAATGTTCCTGCGTTGTTGAATTTTATTAATAATAGGCTACAAAAATTGACCTCCTTAACCTTGTGCAGAATGCCGCAAAAACGCAAAGTGGGCTACTTGGAATCAGTGGCTAATATTGGAATCATACTTCAATGTAACATGAACTCAATTGTTTGATAATTTTTTTCAATCATAATAATAATATTATCATAATTGATCATTTTTGTCTAGTATTTTCTGTCTAGTGATTTTTTATTATAAATGTCAATAATATTAATTCTGATAGATGATATTTCACAATTCATTTTAATATTTTCAATAGGTCAAGGGAAGAACTCAGATTAGACTCATCATATTATCACTTGTGTTCCACTTCACGGAATTTTCTAGGCTAGGGCGAAATGTTTTATCGACATTGAGGAGGAGCCAAAAGCCTTCATTGAATTTTTACATTGAATTATTCAAATTACAATTGAATAATGAATGGGTTAATTTAGGTACATCACGCAGAAACAGTTTTTTCAGTATGATCTGTTCATGTATCCACTACTGAAACTGTTTGGTAAACAGTACAATACAGCATACTACAGTACAAATATAGCCACTCCTTATTCAATGGTTAAAAACTGTTTATAATTGAACTACTTCTCAAAACTCACTTTTGCAACAGTTTTGAGAGGAATTTCAACTGATTTTCCAAAAATAGCCTATATCATGCCTGAGTTAGACAGCAAGAAAATATAATACTTAGTATCTGGAAAATCCATAAGAAACTAGAATGAATGAATGAAATTTTTGACCAAATGCCCAACTCACTTATAATCTAGCTCATTGACTGCAACAGACATATGACGAGGCTGTTGTGGACAAGAGTACATATTGCGATCATCCTCGGGAATCATATCAACATCGTGAAAAATGAAGCAGTGAAACAAAACCCCTGGAGAAGGTGTGTACTTGAGCGCCGACAAGAATCCAGCATTCATTAGCACCCCTTTGTTAAAAGTATCATTTCCAAACTGAAACAAGAATCGTTCGACTGATTTTGGAGATATGGAGTGCTAGAAATCTACTTCTGATACAATACAAATAGGGATTAATATTTTTCTCACATTGAGTTTTATTGAATTGAAATTCAGCTCGATTACTTATTAATGACGTGTTTCTTATAAAGGTCAATAATAACACTCTTTGAATAGTGTTATTATAATGGGATGCAGTCAACAAACTTTGCTAGAATTATTTTTTATCTAAATAATTTGGATTTGAGAATTGTAAATAATTTGAAAGATTGTAGGATAATATTATCATTCACGTATGAGTTCTGAATTGCTGAATGCGCATCAATAGTAAATGCTGAAGATTTGCGATGGAGTTGAGGGTATTCTTTCATATGAAAAAATGAGATTTGGCGACCCGACCCTTCCACTGAAATGAGACTTTTAATATTACACATCTATATAATTCTTAATCTCAAGCTTATCTCTGGTGAAGGTCGAGTTACCTCACAAATACCTCACAAAATGACCTCACATAATATGCTTTGGCAATACTCCTGTACTCTGTAAAGAGTCTTTAGCAAGCATGCAGTAATTGACCGCAAAAACAGAAAAAAAACATTCTTCAAATGATTGTTTCCAAATCAGGGAGACTAAATTCAGAAACAAGTTCCAATCAAACTTCTCAGTACAGGAAACCGATGACTATTGTTTTAAAACTTGAATTTATTGTTTATTGGATCCATGATTCCTTGTTATATAAATATGAGAGTCTTTTTATAAATATGAGAGTCTAGATAGAAATGAAGTTTGATCTGCAGGAATCACATTATTCATCTACTCAACTTTAAAAATAATACAGCTTTAACGTGAGTCATTAACTAGTATTGACTAGGATTTGACTTATTTGAATGGATCCTGATTTCTACTCACCTGTTCAACTAGAAAAATCCTATAATTGAGCTGTTGTCTCTGAAGCAGTGGATGTAGATGATAGAGTAATGTTCTAAGCTGCTCGTATCTATCTCTATATGGAATAATGATGGCAACAACGTGACGAGAGGCACAATCTCTAGGGGACCAGCGACCCCCATTCACCACCGGACCAACCATTGTCTCTATCGTCGATTCTGACAAACGTAGGGGCGATGATGAAACGTTTTTCACACCAACTGGAATCACAGAGCACATCACCTCGCATAAGGTAATTTACGAGTACAATGTAAGAAAACTGTTAAACAATACAGTTACCAATAGTTTGCTTAAAACATTTCTAAAGAGCCACTTTCGAGATTGTAGAACCGTTCCATGATAATTGAAATGAAAAAAACTCACTGATTTGAATTCTAAACTTTAATTTGTGATACATTAACGATGGTTTCGTGGCCACACAGGCTACATCAATAGCTTGACTCAAATTGAATCATTTTGAAAACAAATTTTGTAATAGATGAGGAAACTGATTAACCAGAGTGTTTTTATAATTATGTTCGTATCTTCACTGAGTATCAGTAAAGGTTGAGATGTAAAGAGATTATTATGAAAATAGATTTTCTCAATAAGTATCAGTAGACTAACTAGTAACTAAGTATGTATGTAACCTGTTACTAAACTGTAAGTATAATAATAATAATACTCAATGGTAAGGTTCAACAGGCTTAAGCCCAAAACTGTCCCTTTTCCAATAATTAAGAATGCAGTCCAAATCTAGGTTATGTTGCATATCATTCACAGTCACAAATTTTCACTTCAAAAGCAAACACTTGAAAAATTTCGAATATTGTAGATATTCGGTATAAAATATCAGTACCTTTCTCGGCTGCACGATTGATGAATTAGCCGGTGTAAGGTATCAAGTATTATAGCGATATACTATACATATAGCAGTATATAGCTGTATATAGCTTGAGCTTTGGCCGTTGGGTAGCATAGAAGATTATCGACTTGTCATTTGGTCGAATATTGACGATTCTCAGTGTTACAATACAGTAATTAATGCATACTGCTGATTCTAACCACATTTTGAGATTATGTAAAAAATACTATTATACTAATGTCTTATTCTCTACTGAATTCATCAAAATATCAATTTTCCAAGGAGTAAATAAATACATTAATAATTATAATAATAATAATAAACTTCAATTATGATTGTCATGCATTCAGTATTGTTGATCAATCAGCTTATTATACTGGTTGTACAAATAACAATTAATACAGGTCAACAAGAATTGGTATTATTTCCTATCGCGGTCTCCCGACGAACAATAACTAAAGGTACTCTTTCAACAAGTTACGACGCGATTCTCATAGATTTATTTATTTCATCTCAGGTTTATGACAATCAAACAATTCCACATAAGATGATAATCTTTTCAAAGTCTCTATCAAGGCTTAACTCATAAAAATGTACTGACACAATTCTGGAGATGAACTACTTTCACATAAAAAATTGCTATTCTTTTCGAAGTATAGAATCCATACCTCTATAAAGGCTTTACTCATGAAAAATATACTGACACAATTTTGGAGGAATTTTCGGACAGTCAGCTAGGCGTGGTAGGCAGGAGAGCTGCTGCTGTAGAGAGGCCTGCTCTCTGGCCCAGGACACATTTCCTTCTCGGGTAATGATGCTGGCTATAGAAGATGCTCGTATGGCATTGATTGCTACCTGAGCCGACAGCTCCACTGACGGAGCATTTCGCCTTAGCAACGGCTCTATCTTGAATACAGTGTTTCCAGTCTGCAAAGAAAAACAGAGCTTGAGAGCAAGGGTGTCAATCAAAGCCACAGAGAGCCAATTCAACTCCTCTCTGGAGCTTACAGAAGTATTGTGTTTATCGAGCACTAATTAGACATTCGTTTAATCTTTATCGCTCACAATAATCATTAATTATTTTTCCGAAACCAATAATTTTCCATTCACAACCTTTAACGACAGCATGAATAAATAAGATATTAATAACCAAAGTCACCAAATTGAAGCCCAAAATTGGAAAAATTACACATATTTATCAACAGGTTGAAAATCCCTGTACACCTTCCACTAAAGACAATAGATATAGCATGAATGAAGAAGTTCTCTACGCTACGATTTATCCAGGTATAATATTAAAACCCAGAGAATTATAAAAAATATAATTTATCAAAAATTTAAAAATAGGCCTACATGTAGAGCTAGAATTTGTATTACTGTATTAATAAGTAGTCAGCTAAAAGAACGAATTGAACTTCAACGTGAAAAACTTTGGAGACAAAAAATCACAGCCTAAATACAGTTTAATACAGCCTAGTTTTCCTTGAAGTTTTGATCAAATCACCGAAGTTTTCCTCAAATGTTAACATCACTTCGCTAATGAAGTGTCCAATTGACAGTTCTCACAATGCTTGTCAAGTTGATCATGTGCTTTTATTCGATAGTCTAGCACTAATTAGACATTCCTTTAATCTTTATCGCTCACAATGATCATTATTTTCTGAAGTTTTCCTAAAATGTTAACATCACTTCGCCAATGAAGTGTCCAATTGACAGTTCTCACAATGCTTGTCAAGTTGATCATGTGCTTTTATTCGATAGTCTATTTTTCCCAGCCTTCAAGTAAGTAGGCTATAAGGCAGGAAATCAGGAAAAGCTGAACATCACACCATGACAGTATTTACGTTGCTTTGGTCAGCCATTAGGGTTCCCAGCTAATCTTACACCATCACAATACCGATGGGTCATTTTCCAAAGAGACTTGAAAACTGAAATTGTAACTGCTTAGCTTTGGCAATGACAATAGATATTTACACAGTATTGTCTTTAGTTGTGGCTCCTGTATAGGATGAAGCATCCGTAAGTTACCTGGGCATGGTGCGAGTGCGTTGATGGCGGTGGATGTTGGACCCTGCCTGGCATGATTCTGGAAGCAGCACCGCCGCCAACCACCGGGGACACCACCCTTCGCTGCACCAGCGACATCTGCTGCACAAACCAAGCAAACATCAACTTTCACTATCGAAAGAAATCAATTTCTACAATGAGGAGGTACTCAAATATGTACTCCAAGATTTGTGTATAAACTTTCACATTTCCGACGGCACTCACTGTTAAGAGTATTCAGGATGAAGACTTTGGAAGAAATTGATACTAAATAATTGATTATGTAATAAATACATACTCATGGTACATTTCAAAGGTGCAGTAGAAATTAATATATCAATTATCAAATTTCAAGCTTGTCACCAGATTGTGTTGAATATGGGCGATTTGATCTAAAAATACATCAAATTCAACACTGTAAAACCAATTTCATGAGAAGACACATCAGATTTCATCAGAGCATAGATTCTATCAGAATCAATCTTCAGGTCAATCTTCTTGTATTTGAAAGTTTACACTATTCTATTATCTGGAGAATTATATCTTGTATTTATCTGTTTCTGGAAATAAATAAGGAGGAAGTGTTTTCCTTAGTATTGGGACTACAAGTTAGAACTAGAGTACAAGTAGACTATTACTAGTACTTTCTAGCATCATTTTTAAAGTTGAATCTGTTTCTGAAAATCAACAACGAGTAAAATTACAGATAGGGTCAAATTCATGAACTACTTGAACGTAGTTCGAAATCAATGCTGAAATGTATCTTCAAGCATGCTCATATTGTACGCATCGTACGCTATTGTACGCTAAATACACGAAATAAACGAGATAAACGAATTTTCATAGCAAATTGTGTTTGCAGGGTCTCTGTAAATACGAGTAGGCTAATTGACTTCGATAGAAGCAATGAACTGATTAAATCATGAGATTACATTACTTCCTTTTTCCTTATCCAGTGTGAATTTTCATGTTATTCAATAATCAGAAGGCACGAGTTCACTCCTGGAGATCGACTTTCATTATGTACAGTAATTGATTTGATGACATGATGACTGGGAGAATGAGAATATTATCATGATGTTTCCTACATCGTCATTTGTTTAACCCAAGATCTCACTTCAGCTCACTTTCAAGATCTCATAAGCTCACTTATGAGAGACTTCAATATTATAGACAATCGTTCATTTTCATTTTATTTCAATCAGTTATTAATGTTATTTTATTTCAATCAGTTATTAATATTATTTTATTTGTCAATGTACAATCATTTCAATAATCAGTAGCTCATCCAATGAAAATAAATAACTTCAATTTATCAGTAGTTGTTTTTTAAACAACCTGGAAACATTCCTAAATTTTCCGAGAATTTTCACATCTGAATCATTTATCGTCTTTGTCAGCCTCTCAACGTGGAAATTTTGGAGACTTGCCAGCTATATTTGCCCTTCACTCTCACTAAATTCTGGCTTGACGCCAACTTCGGCTAGAATAGGATATGGTTTGCATTCTTCCTGCAACCTGGCGCTCCTATATTGACGAATACTCACCTTCTTTTGTTGCTTTCTTGTCGGGGGAGAGAGAGTTTTCCCGCCGTGCAAGAATGGGAAAGGAGGTCTCTCACTCTTCTTTCAGTCCATTCTTGAATATTCATCTCACAAGTACCCTTTTTAGCCGTGTAAACCCATTCAATTTCACTCTGTCAACATAGTTTATTATGTAAACTCAACACTGTTCTCTATCTACTTATCCTCAGTCTCTGGAGTAAGTACGTATTTTCTTTCTAGAAAGAATACCTTAGAAGTAAGGTTTAAAAAAATTGAGGAGGTTTTGGATTCTTCTTTCAAATTTTGCACTTCATGAATGACTCTCGTTCATTTCACCTAATCATTCAACTCTCATACAACCATCACACCACATTCATCAATCATAATCATTACTCAATCAAAGACATACATGATTCTTGTAACTATAGCAAAAAATCAGAATGACAACATCATTGAAAAATCATGGATGATCCTCTGACTCATTTGTTTGGTGATAATCAATTGAAAAATCATTCATAAATAGATTCAATAGAACAACATCCTTTCACAACAGAACTTGTATACTGTTGGTTGGAATTGATCCGTTCAAGAGAAATTGTGATAAATTTCAGAATAGTCGCTGTAAAATGGTTCAAACCATACTCAATGATTGAATGAATTGTTCTATATCGAACACTGCAGGAGTTTCAGATGATTTTCAAGAAGCTCTGAGGGTTTGTAGACCTTTTCTTGATAGAGTAACATAGGTAATTGGTATAACAAATAACCGAACCAGTAAATACATCAAAGTGGTCACACAAAGTTGTCTAGTATCATATTTGTATGGAGACACATCTTTCTCTGGATCAACTCCTGTCCTTGCAAATACAATGTAATTTCTGAACTCATCTGTGTCTCAATTATTATCGAAATCAACTGATATGTTTCTTTTCGCATTAAAAGTCAACTGACTTTTATCGAATGCAAATTTTATACAAATTTCAAAATTGGTTTGTCAATAATCTACACAATTCAACTATCTTTGAAATTTCTTTGATTATAGTACAGTAACTTCTATTCCAATATTCAATAATATAAAAAATACCGTACTCATGTTCGGTTGCACCAACCGCGATCCACTATTTTGGATCAGCCGTTCCCATTTGATGAGCATGTTCATGATCCTGGATCAAAATTGCTCTTGCTTGGTGCAACCCAACATATTTTTATTTTTACTTTAATAGCAGCTTTCAGATTACTGTATTTCATTTCTATACAAGAAATTAAGCAATTAAGCAATTTTCAACAGAATTAAGCTGACCTCTGATATAGCGAGAATGCCGAGTGCGGCGATTATAATGAAGATGCAGAGAAGAGGCAGGAGCCGAAGGCAGCGGGATCCGGGGGGCCACCACCGCCCCCCACCCCTCGTCCGTCGCGAGATCTGAGCGCTGCGCAGTCGCACCACGCGCATCTTCCCTCTTCTGCATGTCGTCCCTGTATTAACATCAACTCAATTATGATTCCAACATAGAAGCACTGACCATCATCAAAGTCCACTATCTGGCCCAAGAATAGCTGCTCATCAGACCTTCAAAACCCCAAGAGGGAGCTTGTTAATTTCCAATGAGGTCACACGTGAACAGACTTTACAACTATTGAGTTACCAAGTGATGTTCACAGTATTATGGCAAAGAATTGACAAGAAAAATGAGGTCTAGTTGTTCTCCTTTCATTCTAAGGCCAGATAGCATATTCGCCAGTAAGGCAAGCCTAGGTCCAGAATTAAAGAGGTAACTTTAAAATAATAATGGAAAATTAAAAACAGAAATTGATAGGGCGTGGGTGAACGAAAAGGATAATGATTATCTACATCCATAGATTATGAATATACATTTTAAACCACCGGAAAGCTATCTTGATACTTTAATGATAAAATATCAATGATATTTAGGGGAGTAGACCTTGAGCGGTCACTGGGACTAACAGGCGTATGTTTCTTATCCAATCTGATACCGGAGCAACCACGAAGCTGTCCACTTTCCATTATTGTGATCACGTTTAATAAAATTGCTCCCTCTAAAAATTTCTTTTAAAATTCCATTTGAATTATGTGAATAAGAGTGATAATCATTGACTCTTATGAGATGAAAAGTGGTGAGACACCTATTTTCATAATAGAACATTTTCCCATCAAACCAAAATAGTAATGTTCTGGTAAAAAATCTCGGAAGTTGCTCTTCATACTACTCTGTCTTGAGTAGAATAAATTATAGTGTTTTTGGTTTCTTCTGTATTCTCTTTCATATGATCATGTAGAAATAACGAGTAAACTTCTGACGGCCAGTTACATGGAAATTCTATTTAATTCAACCGCCGCAAAATGATGTCAACTAACATCAGTGGTTCTCAACTGTGGTACTCGTACCCCTTGGGGGTACGCAAGTATTTTTAGTGGATACTCGGACATCAACAAAAAATGGATTAACCCTTTAAAATGGGAAAAAAGTAATAATCACTATAAATCTACATCATTGTGCGGTGTTAACTGCAGAATTAAAAATTATGACAGCATATTCGTTTCGTCTCGTTCGTTTCTCCTACAACAATAGCTGAGTGAGAGAGTGATGACATGTTGAGAAGGGGTACCTAAAACGTTTTGTGGGGAAAAAGGGGTACGGCGTTTGAATAAGTTTGAGACCACTATGATCTAACGTAATAGATGCAACAAAACCAATGAACGAGTCTGACATCATTGAATGACGCCATTTCACGATGGTTGAATTCAATTGGATTTTCGTGCAACTGGCCGCAAGCTCATTATTATTCTATATCTCTCATGATTTTAATAATTTTGAAAAAAGTGATGATACCCGTGCTTGAGCGCAGTCTGCGATGCTGAGCGGCAGCTGCCGTGCGTCATCGACCTCCCATTAGTCCTGCAAAAGTCAAATAAGAGTGAAAAAACAGTTGTATCTCTATTGTTTTCTTTGTTGTTATTCCCACTGCAGTTACTTATCATTGTTCTGTGGTTTTTTATAGTTGCGGCAAAGCTAACTATGCTAGGTTTATCCAGCCAGATTCTTTCCCAAGAGTGCTGTTATTGAGGGGAAAATCTGTATTTTACAATAGCATAAAACAGACCTGATAATATTCTAAAATCTTCTGTTACTGAGGTACTATTGGGCCAGTTTTGCAATTAACGGCATCCTGTCCCCTGGGAATAGATCGTCGCTTGAAGTCGAATTCTGAGCATTTGATGTATAGAGTACCGCTCACCCTCTTGCTTTACTGGTCGATTCTAGCCAAATCAGTTTCCGGAGGAGACTGCCATGATTTCCCATCGTCTCTCCCTACCTAATTCTCTCTTTCATTCCGTCTCGCTTCACTCTATTCTCTCCTATTCTAGTCTCTCATCCGCACCGGTAGTTCTCATTACGAGCAATCAACCTGGACTCAAGAGACTGTGTGGTTCGTCCCCTGCAGTCATGAAATTACACACGCAATGTGGCTGAATTTATTGCACGTCACTTGACCAAGTAAGATGCAATCTTTTATCGGTAATAGTGATGTTGTGTTGGTGGAGCTACGTAGTTCTATTGATTCTCAACAAAAACAACTTTTTCAGTGTGGTTTGAGTACAATGTAGTACGTGGACTCGAACATAAGTATAAGTACAATAAGTACTCATCATTAATACGAGTATGTACTATCATGTAGGCTATTGTCTCATATAAGATATAATCTCAAATGGATTTCAAAGCCATTTCATAAAATGAAGGTCAAAAGCGTCAATTAAGTTCGTAAATCAGATAGGTTTCATGTTAAAAAAGTGGGAAAATCTCATAAAACCACTCCCAGAACTCTACATCCAAGAGTTCAGGGAAAAATTGGGGTGAAGCACACAAGTTTGAGATTGTGAAACAATTGTTTTTTCATTTAGACTACAACTCCATTAACTTGCAAATAATCAGACAAAATGGGACAAATGGAATCTATACGAAAACAATAGTTTTCTTTTGAATTCAATATTCACAATCAAAACTAAATCATATAAGAATTTTTTCACCTGAAACACTTTTTTCAATGTCTATTATAATTAAATATAATGTGTGAATCAATATTAAGAACAAAGTTGCATGTCAGACTAGAACTTTTCCATTAAAACATACCGATACTCACTTATGTTCGCATTAAATTTTATATAATTACTGATCAACAGTAATTTATTTATTTACTATCTAATACTATGCATCTATTTACTGGCTCAGATAGAAGAATTATTATTTTCTCTCTTCCGTTCTGTTGAGCTCGAATCGAATTTGTTCGCCTTTCAATAGAGTCGTCTGTTGCCACTACGGGCTGATAGCTGGAGACAAGAATCGTTTGAAATGCGAGAGCAAACGGATGTCAGCTTTCAAAAACGAGCACGTCAATACAGCAATATCTTTCCTATCTTACACTTCCAACAAAGAGAAAAATACGATTTCTGGGTCTCTGGTGAGTCAATGTTCTCATAGGGACCTGTACAATACGCATTTCGAAAATAAAAGGTTTTCAGTATTGAACATTGAAGAGTACAATACTTTATAAGCAATATCACTGATGAAGGATCATATAATTTATAATATATCCCTCCAATAATATGAAGTGATACGTTCCTTAATAGACGGAATTAATAAACTATTCCTTTATCTGTGACAATACTTTAATAATAATGAAGGCATATACTTCTTAATAGAAGGAGTTGATGAGCTATTCCTTCATCTGTGGCAATAGTTCAATAATATGAAGCAATATTAGACTATTTAATAAAAGCTATTCCTTAATCTGTGGCAACAGTTTCCTTAACGATATTAATAGGTCAAGAAATAAAAACAAGCATTGATGAATAAATAGTACATCTCAAAATTCAAGGAACAATCTGATTGGCTGTGCAATGCTCGGGGAGCATGTCTAAGTTTACTAACGTATTTTTATCACTGGTGGAAGATGTTTTGAAATCGCTGATTTTGCGTTAGGTAATTCAGGAATTTTCCTTCATTGCTGATGCAGCTGCTGACAGAGAGTAAAGAGAGAGAAGAACTTTCCATTCTATCCTCCTCTTCATTCATTCTCTCTGCTGATCGTTCTGATCGTGGAATGAAGCAGATCAATTTATTAGACAGAAATAAAACTTTGATGGTATTCTCACAAGATTTCTATTCTATTTTTTTGTTAATAGGTTATTCTTTTCGAAATTCAAATGAAACGTGTTAGTTCTTAAAAAATCTTACACCTTCCATTGTGTTGAGTGAACTTACAAGACTGATTACACTAAAATAATGATAATTTCTTTTGGTGGGAGTTGAAGACACGATATTCAATATTATTTCCAAAGGGCAAAAAGCATGCGCGGATCCACGGGGGAATCCTATAAGACTTGTTAGTTCTAAAAAGTCTTACAACTTCCATTATAGTAACTCTATTCATCAATATATTTGGAGGGTGTAACTACAAGACTGATTACACTAAAATAGCCTCTAGATAGAATGGTAGCGTTTGGTGGGAGTTGGAGACACGATATTCAATATTATTTCCAAAGGACAAAAGCATCCTTGCTACACTTCAGTTCAAAAGCATTCAGTCTAATGATTTATGGGAGACATTAGAATACACTTTTTTTTAAGGATGATACCCACATGAGCTCTAGGCTTGTGCATGAGTGATGAGAGGGGTGATGATGAGAGATGACGACTGTTTTTAGGCAGTCGGGACCGACGGCTTTTCGTCTCCTCCGAAAGACGGGAGTGGTCGTTTCTGCCAAAATCCGTTCCTGCAACTGTATTCGATCTTGGAACCTTTGGATTATCAGACAGGCGCTTATCGCCCTCGGCTACGGATTGTTGTGAGTCACACATGGAAGCCTCAAAGTTGAAACCACTCCCTTCAATAGAAATGTGAAAGCCTTCTCTTGCATCCGTAGAATAGGTTTTCATGATGTAGAAAGACTTGATTTGAAATGCGGAGCTCTAAGAGCGAGCTGATTTAATTACGAAGCGCTGCAATGCCGACCAAGTGTCTGTTTCTTATCAGAATGTGCAGCTTCTCTGAAGAGGCTCGCTTCCCTCTTCATAGACTTTTGCGTATTTGGCGCTCTTTGCTCGGAATTATTTTGTTTCGACCTCGACTTTGCGTGCTGGTGCTTTCTAGATTTGTGGTTGTGAGTTAAGTGCAAGACTCTCATCTGAGCGCCTGCCATTACCAGGCCTACTTCTCTTTCTAATTTCATTCCCTGCTTTCAGTCTCAATACTTGAAAGTGGAGCTATTGCGCTCTGCTTGGAGTATAAGTTGAGTTTGAGTGTAGGATCTGACAAAATATGAAACCGAGAGTTAATCTTTCAAGAAAAAAGTGGTAGAATTGAGTATATTCACGGTTGGGATTTTTATTTAAAAAAAAAAGAAAAAATAGATTATAGAATCAAGTATATTCTCGGTTAGGATTTTTTGAAAAAATAAATTATTGAAATGGGTATATTCTCGGTTGGGATTTTTCAAATTTGTATCTTGTAGAATTCATCTCATGCAATGAATGATATTTTACGAAGTCATATCTTACACAGGAGACAAATT
The DNA here is from genome assembly GCA_017141395.1 of Laodelphax striatellus. Classification (NCBI taxonomy): domain Eukaryota; kingdom Metazoa; phylum Arthropoda; class Insecta; order Hemiptera; family Delphacidae; genus Laodelphax; species Laodelphax striatellus. Next base: position 21,528,496 of record CM029530.1, read on the forward strand.
TTTTGTTTACAATATTGGATGAGTCATAAAGAAGTATACAATAGAACACATTTACTATCTAGAATCCTACGATGTTCAACATAGCAACTCCATCCTCTTCTTAGGAAACAACCTGTCTGCAATTTTTCAAGGATATATTAAATATCTCCAGTGCGTATTATTGTAGAGGCATTAAACCTTCATATCATCCCACCTGCTAATTACCAAGTTATTGACGTTAGGGCTTTAATAATAGTACGTGAACGTATTATGAAACTAAATGGATTTATGAGCAAATTATACTGTTTGCAAGTTGTAACTATTATATGCTACTCGAGAGTCAGGAGAAAATATTTATTATTCTAATTATATAAATTATTATATGGTAGTTATGTAATTAGCCACCTGCTAATTACCTGGTTATTAACGTTAGAAGGGCATTGAGTTGCGTGATGTACACGTAAATGGATGGATTTATGAGCAAATGATACTGTATGCTATCAACTATGTATTAAATACTGTATGCTGATAAAAGCTACTACTAGGCTATTATATGCTACTCGAGAGGCGGGTGAAGTTATTTATTTATTTCACTTTTGTACTTCACTGTACACTTTCCTATTCTATACTTCTACTTCTTTGCTCTTGCCAGTACAGCAGTAGTGCTACTGCCAATACTAGTACCAATAGAAAAATATGAACAATATATCTGCTTCGAATGGAATCTACTTTTTTGGTGTTCAAGCCCATGTTCAAGGATCACTTTTTCCTTGGATTTTTTTTTCGACTTGGATTCGTGGAATACATAAGAAGAGCAAGACTTGAGTGATTCATGGTGGCCTATTCGAGAGTATGATGTTTGGCGTGAAGAGCTCTCCTCAGAACTCAGATACAGTGACGAGAAGTTTGTAGTGCAGTCACGTGAGCAGGGCAGCAAAGTAAGATGACGGGAAGCGGAGGTTGCGAACTGCTCCCTTAAGCTTCAACTTATCTGGATCATGTTTCTCTTAAAAAGCGGGATTTTAGATGAGATGGTAGACTTCCTGTATCCTGCCTGCAAATCACAGGATGACAAGCACGCTTGAAAATGTTGTGATTCACGTCTCATCTTCGGCTTTCCGGAGCTAGAGATAGATAACAAATTCGAAATTTGAAAAGATCTGAAACTGTATTACTCTCGACTTTTGACTTCCCAATCCTCCAGATAGACTTGAAGAGGAAATATGTGTTATAAAGTTTCGGAAATACGATATCCAATAAAACCCCAGTTTTCAGGTACTTCGAGCTCTTTTGATTTATATAACCAATAAGTTTAGAAAATCATTGGCATTAAAAAACCTCAGTATTATTTTTCAGTTGAGAAATATGATAAGAGCGTTCCAAAATAAAGGAGCAGTCTCCCAATTTCTTCAACCTACCTTGGGAATTGATCATTTCTTTATGAAATACGAATTCACAGAATAATAATATATTTTTAAAAATTTTAATGAGCTTCAATGAATTCGATATTAGCCCCATATGTTAACAGTATTATATTTTTCTTGCTCAAAGTGAAAGACAATGAAACTTTATTATCTATTTATTCAATGAAACAATAATAACGATATTTAGCCTACTTTTATGCCTGAGTTTTTGTAGGGTCGTTTTTAATCACATTGAATGCTTTATTGTCTTTTGTTTGATGTTTTAGATATACGGTCGTTTTTATGCAAACGCGCAACAGATGGTCGTCATGACGTATTATAATTTTTGATAGTTGAGCGGGTTGCATACGTTTCCGGGCGTGGAAGGCTGTGTAGAGGAAGGCTATGTAGTGGGCGGCTGTATTAATAGAGGGCGGATTCCCAGGAGTTTCAGTGATGATATTGGACAGGGTGTTTGATTTGAAATTGAGTTATTCATTGAGAATGAAATTGGGATTTCAAATTGTTTCAGAATGTTTAATTCTTGACTTTCTGAATGGATTGTACAAAATTCAGATCAGTGTCTTCAGATTGAGTTTAGGTTTCATCGATCCTTGATTCTTCGATTAAGGAGGATTAAGGAGAATTCTTCTTTATCAGATCTTCCAGATCCCATTTTTTTCACTTCCCATTTTACTTATAATCGGCCTATTCGGAGAATTTCATATTTGTCATGATAGGATAGGACCGAAACAATGTTCTTTTTCATTCTAAAACGAACTGCTTTTCTGTTCTTTTTTTTAATCAGTTCTTACAAAATCGAGCTACTATATTTTTTCTGATAATAGATGAATTGTGATAGATAAATGACTTTATTTTTATTTTGCTCATTTCATAAGTACTGTGGGCGAAGTTGAGACATGGAAGCCCCACTTCCACTTAACCCACAATCATAGAATATCAATATTAATAAAAAAATTATGAAACTTCCTTCTGTTCATCTTGCAAGTACACATTTCCCAATTGAACAAGATCTTGAGTGAATGTAGTTTCGAAAGAGCTTATTAACTAGAAATATCAATCAATGTGGAACAGAAAGAGACAAGCAATTTTTGTATTCTCAAGTTCAAATTTTATTTTTATGAAGATTTCATGAAAGTTAATGATATTTATGGGAATTATATAAAATCTCCAAGCTCCAAGCTCCAATGATAAACAGTTTCCTTTGAATATTACTCATACTTCGTTCGCTTGAAGTTTAAAAACGTTGTCTTTTATCTTTTGAAGGATACTTCATTAAAATTTACATTCAAATGGCCAGACAACTCGAAGTTTTCTTAGTAAGAAACTCTTGTCTGAGCTATCTTTTTATAACTAAGCTTTTTTATTTGACATACTCGTATACCCCTTTCAAAGGGGTTCGTGAATGCTTTGAGAAAAGTTTAAAAAATTATGGATCATAAAAAGCGACGGAAAGTAATTGCCATACAATTCTCTTATATTTTCTGGATCTGTTATAAACTCGAAAAATAGTCAATCAAGGTCGTTGTTGAGGAACTAACTTGCTACAGAATCTATAGTTTCAATGAGGAATCAATTTCTAACAATAATAGGACGATTGTTCATTGATCAATAAAAGTATTGTTGCATCATTATCATCTCGTAGAATTGATCGGTAAAACCATTTGAAGCACTTACTTGGTATGATTGAACTGAGTGATTACAAGATGTTACTACCCAAAAAAAGAATTCCGTCACTCAATTCTGTCAAATGAATGCTAACTCACAATAAATGCATTAAATCCCAAGTCAAATAATTGGAGATGGTAACTGGATAATATTTTCCTGTAAGAAATGGCTGAACGGTGATTGGTTGCAACGGTTCAACGTCCACAGAAACCATGACAACGCATCTAAATCCGATACGGACATTGGTAGCTAATAAAATTCAACGCAATGGAGAAAAGGTCAACAGGATTAATGTTTTCGCCCGCACGAAACCGAATCAGATCCAAGCTTTGGGGAAAATCAACTCGAATCCAGCCCACATGCTTTTTCTGCCAGACACAATTGTAAGGCGGAATTCCTCTTTACTTGGTTCATTATTCAACCTCAGCTCTCTTGTAATTATTGCTTCACAGTACTCAAATAAATATTTTTGGCACGGAAATGGAAAGAGAAAACGAAGTTTTCTGAAGACGAGGTTTCTTTTTATGGAGATGAAATAGGGAACTGTAATACCAGAGATTCCATAGCGTGACTTGACCATCGTCCATGTCTAAGAACACTCAAAATACACCCAGAAAAAGATATCCAGAACCAGTGAATATCCGTTTTGAAGAAGTAATACTCTCTTATGATCTTCTTATAACCCGACCAAATAGAATAGAGGATAGCAACAAGCAACTGTCGTTATATCCTCTACGAGCCTTAGTCTGGCCATTTCAAATTTATTCTCTATTTTACGATTTCCTATTTTCTGGTCTCTTTTCCACCTTCCTTCAGTTTTGCTCCCATTCTGACTGCTTTTGACAACTGCTAGTCGTAGATTCTCAACCACTCTCAAACTCTAAACCACAAGCACAATCACTTCTTTTGGGAGAAGTCGCCCTAAATATTCTCAAACTTGAATGAAAACCGGCAAGAAAATGTCAGGAGAGCAGAAATATATGGGAAATGAGTATTGGTTTAACATAACTTAATATATAGATATAACTTTAATATACCATGTCGTTGTCGATATTGAGCTTTCCCGAACACTTCTAAAGACACTAAAAAATAATTTATATCAAAGTTTAATACTGTCTACTCTTGCAGGCTATTGCAGACTGCACAGGTTCTAACAGGTCTATGGCTTCTCTTTTCTGTACTGATATCCTTAATACGAGATCCCCGTATACTACAACTGTAATCTTCAACTTGTACTTGAGTCAAGAGTACGAGTACCCACTTTTTCTGTATTCTAACTCTTATCTCTTGCTCTCATCTTTACACTTATCTTTTCGGCAGCTTTAATCGCTAGATGGAAAATCATCAACTATTATGTATGTTATTCATCTGAACTAATATAAAGTGACGGGGCTTCCAGGAAAATCCAGCTAATTCCATCAAATTAATGATTAATTAGAGAAGACAGATTTGTCATTTGCTCTCTACCTGAATTAGTCTTGACATCAATGACGACTAACGAGATAATAAATTGTCGTTGAGGGACATTTTCCATCAAATGCCTTTTGGTAGTCGCCACAAGAATAACAGCAGAGAAACAGGAAAGCACCAGAACCAAGAACAGTGCTTTAATTGCTATGTGTTTAACATTGCCATTTCCAAGAACTAAACAGGATCAGGTGCTAAGGGAAACCATAGACATCATTAATGCTGATTTGAAATTCTAAGCTCATCTCCGTATCGAGATAGAGCAGCTCTGTTCCGTGCGACTTCCTGCGCTCTAAGGAAACATTTTGCAGCTCATCAGGTACCAGGAAAGAGACCAAGATGGAGTGAGAGCGAGAGAGATGAGCCAATCATCACTGGAATTCGAGTTGACTAGAAGATGTGGAGAGCATTTCTCAATAAATTAGCAGTGATGAATACTGGAATCTCTCTCACACCTTTTCTTGAACTGGGAGGGGAAGGTTCTGTATAATTAATGAGTTTAAAATAAGATTATATTGAAACAACTCATAAAATTGAAATAGTTACTATTGTTAATAGCAATGAACAACATTTTTCTTATAAAATACATTACGGTAACACAGATTTGAAAGTTTGAAAGTTTGATAGTTTTAAATCAGATTTACTATTGTTGATAGCAATGAACAACATTGTTTCTATATAATAGTTATCTCAGATTTGGAAGCCTCCAGCAAGTTGAAAAGTAATCCTTTGAGATTTTTTATTCTAAATTTATTTCTCAAACTCATTCGGCAATTCATCAGTTCACTCTCTTCAACCCGCTCCTGCCTTAGATAGTACAATTAAATGTTTTGTAGTAACCAATTAACCAAAATCAGCATCAATTATTATGGATAATAGTCGATTCTCAGTGTAAAACAGGAGTCTAGAAGTGTTTGAGTTTATAGAACTATTCGTTAGAATAGTGTTTGCTATTTGGAGTTCCGGAGAAACGCATTTCAGCTACCCAACTCCAAATGAAACATTCCACATTAGGACAGAGGTCAATCGCATCCCAGTCAATTAGATAGTCTCTGCTGGAATGGAACCGCTGAAACCTTTCAAGAGTAATTATTCAACGTCACTCAATGGTCTTTCATTGATCTAGCTCTGTGAGGCAAAGGATACACTCAGTACATTGGGACGAGCTTCAAGCTTTAATGAGAAACTACAGTTTTATCTTCTTTCTGGTCAACCAACACAAATCGAATAGCGGGAAAACCAATCAAATCCGAGTCTTCGGTTGCGGCAGACTCATTCAGCTCTTCTCTAATCAGACCGAGCTCAGAAAACGAAACACGAGAGTTTTCGACAACTAGTATTGCTAGCTTGTATTTTCTCATGCAACAGTTCCGTGTAGTCTAATCTTAAACTTTTAGCATTTAGTGGAGAATTTTAACATATTGTGAGGTATAAATAAACTTATTAATTATTTCAACCCATTGCACTTTTGAATCCACCTCATTCAATAGAATCGTGTTTTTTCTTATTAATCAAATTCTCTATATAAATACTGTCAGGATTTCATATGAATAAAACCTGTATTAAGCGTTAACTTTTTATTCACTATCTCTGAGAGTCAAAATATTAAAAGAATTTGAAGGCAGAATGAACTGCATGAATTCTTGTTGAATCACTGTGATTGCATTTGGATAAATTGATTACTCCTTTGAGAAATGACAGCCGATGGATGTAGTATCATGTCGTGTACAAATTTACAAGAAACTTATAATTCCAAACCGTTGTAATTCAATCGATTCGAAAGGTTCAATAATTGATTTAATGGAGGAAAACGAAGTATCCAGTTTTCAAATTAAATCATGGGAGCTAGGAGCCTCATAAGCAGCTCACTCAGTAATCCCATCAAACTTTACGAAATGCAATTATTGGCAATACAGGATGAGTCTGAGGCTGAAGCCAGCTTTACGTCAGTTTATGGCGGGTATTCCTCGGTAATCTTCTTCAGAATATTCTATCTACATCATTAAGATCAAAAATCTCCAACTCAAGAGCGGTAAACTTTCATGAGTTTGAATGTTTTTCTGAATAATACAGCAAATTTCTATCAATAATTTTCATTCTTCTTTTTGATATTTGACTTAATTTTTCCAGTGTTGAACATAAAGGTAATATTGTGGCAGGTAAACATAACAAGATATGAATGCATCACTATCACGGATTTTCGTGAACAACAGCATCGGATAATTATTGCACTATCTCTCATGAATCTCAAATGAAGTGAAAACATGTAGCGTAATGGTGCAACAAGCAAATCAAGAATATCCTTGTTCTCAATCATCAACCCCTATTCAACCCCAAATATATCATGATCAAATCGTATTCAAATCGTATCATGGATGTTGATGATCATAACGTCTTATCGTATTGTTTCCAACACATTGGTGAATTAGAACATTGACTTTTTCATCATCTTAAAGAAATAAGCAACATGGAACCAACGTCACTTAGTGCGGTTATATTTGCTTTGGCCTAAAATGTCACGTATGATAGAAGTAGACTACCCATTAATTGTCAACCATAAAGACTAGAGACTCTACGGTAGAGAATATTGCTGAATTCTTCAATGTTCAAACAACTTCTTCAATACGAATATTGTACTCTACTAAATGGAAAATAGTTTCCGAATTTAATGCGATAAATGAACTGAGTTTATGAGTGGAAATAATTGATTCTATGCATTCTGTACTTTTATATGTAGGCTGCATATTATAGAGAATATGCCTGAAAATAGTCTATACTTGAGTATTGAATTTTCAAGCAGAATTAGAATTTTATTTTGTAGAGTAGAAGTAATGAACATTCATTCATCATTCTTCTTAATATTTTCCAACAATAGAGTCTGAATTACAGTATCATTCCTCCCATTTCTCCTAAGATCAGTAAGTGAAGAAAGGAAACTCACTCAGTTGTTCTTCCTGACAGAACAAAAATGAATTTCTCAAGATCAACGCAGGGTAAATGGAACAGTCTCTTTTTCTAAGAGGGGAATATCCAACAATAAGAAAGAGATATGGCTGAAAGTGACAATTCCATCCACCTGTAAAAGAAAAGTAATACCGACCTACTCCATAACTCCGGATCAAGTGAAACCCGGGATACTCATCCAGTGTTACCCTGGAAAATTATTAATCCCGTTTGTGGATTAAAAATGAGAGAGCTTTTACCCTACTACATTTCAGCTTTCTCTTTCTGTAACACAAAAGCTTTTCTCGTGTAGAAACTCAAATTCTATTATTATTTATAGCATTATTCTCAAAATTGAGATTGATGGTTATCATAACAGGTTATAATAATTATTATGGTGTTACAGTTTCACTTGTTTTTAAAATAAAAATTTCTTCAATAACCTTTTTATTTCTATCACTGAAAATTTTGTTCACTTGAATTACTAGTTCATTTTCATTTATATATCCTAATAATATATCCTAGTAATATCCTAATTACTAGAACATTATTTTTTCAAGAACTGTGACTGCTAATCATGATAAAACAAATAACCTGTTTCTAATCAAGGTATTATTTTTGCTTCACAACCAGAACTTAACAGTGGCAGGCTCGTCTACCGTACTGAATTTATGAAAAAGATTGTGAGCACTTTAGGACTGCGAACTACTGCTTTTTATGTCTCCTCCTCGAACATTATTGGTGTGTACTACGTTTTATGTATTATGTAACAAAGTGGAGTTTGACAGCAAATTTTATCAAATGCATTAATTGAAAACTTTTAGACTAATTTTGTGATAATAAAGTACTGTACGCTTCTTGATTCTTAGACAATGTATGAATACCCCCTATCTTGGGATTTATCAATAGAATTACTAATTAAATAAATTCTTAGTCCTTGGAATATATCTAAAACAGGTTAATATAAAGTATTTAATGATTCAAAAATAAATTAATAATGGTTGGATTTCTATTACTACTCTGTATAGTTTCTCATCAACTTCATCTTTTACATAATTTGTTAAGTATGAATTCACTCTCATTCATGAAATTTGATTAATACAATTTTCCGGCACACATATGATTCATAGTCATCGTTTATAACGAAAGTGTTTATTGTGGCTTAGACATGCGCAACAATATTAATAGGATTTGGAATTTTGCTTCTGCGGTTCTGAGAATAATTCATACATGGAAGAATGTGTTTGTCTCTCACCACATGGGTACGTATATGGTGTAATATGTGGTTTAATACAGCGTTGGATTATTTCATTCTCCAAGATACTTCCAGAGGGAGAAACCTCGAAGAGAATTTCATAACCGGATTGCAATAAGGGAGCAATGGGATTTCTCCCTCTCAAAACATGACAAGCAAATTATCGCAAGCTTCCTCTTTTCCTTCTCAGTAAATTGAGCTCGTGTTCGATAATATTGCGTTTTCGGATAAAGTAAAAGCGTTTTCTGATTGAGCGATAATAGATGATTTTATTGGATGTTCTTGGGTCAAGATTAAATTAATAATTAAAAACCCTAGAATTGAAATGTATTCCGCTTACCAATAGTCCTTAATTTCCTATGATCAAACACAGAATTGTACAGTATATTGGTTTAGATTGGATTGGTTTATTCATTCTACTTTTATCATATCTATTCTTAAATAGGCCCTATATCATCTTCATTTTTTATGATGTAATAAAGCCCAATGTCGAGGTACTGGTACTAAGACTGGTGCTTAGACTAAAACTAAGACTGTTACAAAGACTTGTACTAATCATCAACGGGCAACGTCTAATACTGAGATTTGTACTAAGAATAACTATAGGTGATAGACTTTCATGAACTACCTATGTTTCTTCTTGCAAGATGATAAAAGCATTTGACGTTATCCAATCTCTCACTTTTCTCAACATTGAGAAACTTCTATTTCTATTCAAGCTTGACATTTTATTTCAACATTTACCTCATTATGACACATCTGACCGATAAGAATACAAGCCAATGAAGACGAAAAATGTTTACTTTTATCTTATGTGCATAAGCTCGTATAGTATTAAGGACGAATACACCGTAATTAGTGATGATCACAACTTGAATAAATACATTATTGCAATTTGATCTCCAATAACTAGAATTAGAGTCATGATGAGTTTCCAATATTGACTCAATTGGAAAATTATAGGTTAGAAATGGATGGGACGTGGAAAAGCATAATTGAAATGAACATTATCAAGTCTACATTTTCAGAAACTAATTGAAATTGGAAGATTCTACTTAAAAACAGAAGCAATTGTCAAAATTGATCAAAGAATATTACTTCTTTGGTGAACGTTTACCCTCATCAGTTTCCCCAATGTTAATTCTCTATCCCAGCGAGGGATTCCAATCATTTGAAACCCTATTAATTGTTTTTTAAAGGATTAGAGAGAAAAATAATATCATCGCTAAAGCACCTGCTGCATTAATTAACTCTACGCTCAGAAGTGCTCAAACAATCGCCGGAATAATTGAGTCAGATTCCAGCTAAGGGACTTGTGCATCTGAGTGGAAAGATAACGTGGGTAGTGAAAGGTGAGAGAGAGAGAGAAAGTGAACAGAAAGAAAGAGAGAGAGGAATAATATTCTTCTGTTTTCTCTTTGGACATGAACAAGGACCATCTGGATGCTCCTCGAGCGTTTAAGTATTTTCAACATCCAGTGAGTTAAAATTGAACGTAAGAGGAGGTACGCTCGAGAAAAGCAATCAAAATGGATGAAATTGAAGACAAACAAGAAGTTTATCTTCAACCTTGTTAACCGGAACATCGTTACCAATTGAATGTGGCTTCTTTTTTTTGCATACCGTGGATTGTTTGCAGAGCAGTGATTTGAATTGACCAATGCTTTTAAGGTGGGTTTTCGTTACTGCGACCGAGTGCCGCAGCTATAAAATAGTTGGGATTTTTCATCAATTGCATCTGGCAACGCTGGGTCGGGCTCCGCTGCGGCACTCGGTCACAGTAACGAAAACCCACCTTCAACATAGTCTGAAGCTGTGATATGACTTTCAACAAATCTATCCGGAATGACTATCAACAAAAAGAGATTTTATTTACTTTTAGTATTCATGCAAAACCACAAGTGTGTATCATAGTCGGTAGATTAGTTATTAATATTTCATAACTTACTGTAATATGATATCCCTTTATATTTAAGTAATTATAAATTCCTATCTCATTAATATCCCTATAGCTGACTAGGAGAAGTACGACTAGTTTATGATTTCTTTTCATTATTGCAAACAAATGCTTGATAACTGAAATTACAAATAATATACACTTGAATAACCTCATCCACTAACAACAGCCTGCTAGCAAACTAATTGTACCAGCAATGGAGCAAGCAGTATCTTTTTTTGGTTTATATTATTTATCTTATAAATGAAAGTGCAGGTTTTCTTTCTATTAGTTAATATTTCTTTCTTGCAATATTGCAATTTTCTTTCTATCTTTATAATATTTCTATAATGTCTTGAATGTATACTTCAATGAACTTGTCATGTTTTTTTATTGTCAGAAGGAAGAATTTTTGGTATTTGATTTCGATATTTTGGTATTTTATTACATTATGTGATGCTTCGAATACGGATAAAAGAAACTCGAAATCATCAGAGATATTAAAAAGAGGTGACTGGGCACACAGGTAAGGTCTGTTTCGAGATTGATAAAGCATTGCTTTCTGTTATGATAAATCCATGCATTCAGACACAGGGATGATTACCATCACTCCTCTCGGCTTGGCTTTCTTATTACTGAAAGCACTACCTACTATGCCGCTTTTCCCTTTGAACTCTTGTTACTCTCTGAGAAGGAGATACATCAAGACAGTATACATTTCGGATGTTTCCAAAGATTTTCAGATATTCCACTTCAATCATGAGTTCACTGTTGGGAGAATAAAACTGATCTAGATTTCTTGTAGCTTCATTTTCCATAAACATTCAGAACATATGGAATCTTCATCTGAATAAGCACAATTTACATGAGAATAAAAGTTTCAATTTTCTAAGTTTAAATTTGAATTTGAAAATTGTATAGAAACAAAATTATTACGCGAAATTTCATATATTTCCAAGGGAACTCTAGATCAAGAGCTAGAGCTAGATCAACTTGCAATAAGCAGTAAAGTTTGGGAGCCTTAATCTTTTGGTCTACACAAATGACTAGGCAATAGACTTCATCGAAAGTGGACCAAACAATAATCCAATTTGGGCTGCAATGATGATCAAAGTAGTTTCATCAGAAAATGAAGCATGGAAGAGTGGACTACAACATAGTAGAAGTTACTGAATAGGATATTCAGAAGGATCGAAGATCAACTTGGAACAAGTTCTCTTCTCTCTTGCTCTCTCACAAAGAAGCAAGAGTTTGTTGAATAGTGGCGACGAATTCTCATCATATTATATTCTTGCCCAATCATCTAGAATTTGAAATTTGAATTTCAACGAAGGTTTTGCTATAATTTATATATTTTCAATTACAAAGATTAATGAAATATTGTAATATATATTTTTTTTCGTATGGCTTTCATTGGTGGGGAGACCCTTACGGGTAGGCTTCACCTCGCCTCATTGCACAATTTTTTGTGTCTTATGTAAATGTTAATACTCAATGATAACAGATTATGCTGCAGCTTAGAAAAATGAATATTATGGAGGGCAAATGAATTGAATTCTAATCAACATTCTAATGTTCCCGGAAATAATTTTATCTCATCATGATTCCAATTTGCTAAAAAAATCCTCAGAATTTGTTGAGGAGAATACAAGAACTGTCAAACTCGAGCATTAAGAGAAGTTGGATTGGTTCAATTTTACGCGAAGCAAATGATACGAATATTTCAAATTAACGTTCAGACTGCGAGCAAGAATTGGGTTGCGACAGACTGCGGAGATAACTTGAAGAAAAATTTGACTTGTTGAGGAGGGACGTTATTACATTTACAATAATAATACCAAGAAAGGAACGCTCTTCTAACCCTTATCATTCTACTTTCTCCTTTTCAGTAAACTCTCTTCCTCTATGTCTCTCTCTCCATGCTCAACTCTATCACTCTCTTCCTTCAGCTCTTTCACTTTCTTTCTACTCATTCATTCTTCCTTGCTTCTTCTTCTTACTTGAAGAAGATGGTTCTTCATCTTACATCTTTCATCTTGATGGTTCTCTTCTTACTTGTCCAATAGATTTCAAGCAGTTTTTGGTAGATCTGGTGATTCCTCCACTTGGAGACCAGTTCTGAAAGGTGTTCCACAGGGTTCAGTATTGGGACCCCTTCTCTTCTCTATTTTCATCAATAATGTTCCCACTGTATTCTCAAATTGCTCATATCACCTATTTGCGGATGATCTTATGATTTATGCACACAGTTCAAAAGAGGTTATTCCTGAAGCAATTCAATCAATAAATCAGAACATCAATTCACTTTTGCAATGGACTGATGCCCATAAGCTCATTCTCAATGCACAAAAGACCAAAAGCATCATCCTTGGCTTCCCTACTCTTCTAAGCAGAATTGATCAGGATGGAACTCCGGCAATCAAGGTTGCAGGTAATGTTGTTCCCTATCTGAAGAGTGTGCGAACTCTTGGCTTGTATATAGACCAGACTCTTAGCTGGAAGGAGCAGACCACTCACGTTTGCAACAGAGTGTTTGCAGGTATGCACCAGTTTAAACGTCTAAAAAATTCCTACCCAGAAGCACACGTATCCTGTTGGTCAGATCATTGATAAGACCTTTTCTCGATTATTGCTCAACTGTATATGTTGACTTGACCGATGAATTGAACAGTAGGATGCAGAGATCGCTGAATTATGCTGTGAGATACATTTACGATGCCAGACGTGATGAGCATATAACATCCAGGGAACTGGATTGGCTGAAGCTCAGGAATCGAAGGAAATACTTTCTTCTGATTCTTGTGTATAGAGTCATAGTTAGAAATGAAGGACCAGCTTACCTTCGTAATTCGTTCACTCTGTTGGGTTCAGTTCATACTGCTCATCAAACCAGGTCTCATCAATATACACTTCAAATTCCTCATCACCGTACATCCATATTCAACTCTTCGTTCATCACCACAGCCTGCAGGGAGTGGAATTGCCTTCCTACTCATATTATATTTTCAAAGGCTCTCTCATTGTTTGAAAAAAGATTGCATGTCTATTTGCTTGCTAATGATGAGTGACTATCCTGTCAGTCTTAGCTTTTATATCTTTTCTTAATTACTATTTTTTTTTTCAATTCTTTATCATTATTTCTGTTACTCTGATGTGTTATAATATTTTTATATGGTTTAATACTATTTTTAATGCTACAGCAAATCTCTGATATTTCTTTGTTTTTTCATTGCTGTTCTTTTTCAATCTTTGTTATTATTATTTTTTTTTGTACATAGTTTAACATCTTTAGTATTACTTCAACATGATCTATTTATTTTAAGTACGTAATATAATAATATTTTTCATTATTACTATTTTATTCTCAAGTGATGTAATTTTTATTTTGCTGTATTTTGTAATGTGCAATGGGTCTTTCAAGACCTAGCACAGGAAATAAATTCAATCAATCAATCAAAAAAATCTTCTTGTCATTCTTCACAATCGATTCTCTTCGCCCTTCTGATTAAAAAAATGTATATAAGACAACGAGAAACACATAAAAGCTGGTACGATGCCTTAGAAAGTAATGGAGAGTTGAGTCATCACCAATCGATATAATTATTTATCGTTAACAACTTTATATTTACTAGCTTTGATTTAAAACTAAATTTAATTTTCGATATTGTTCATCAACGATTGTCTACATAATTTCTATCATTGTAAAAATCTAAACGTTTAAATATGACTGAATTTGTGAGGTTGAAAAGCTGGAATTTGATAGTTCTAATAAAGAGGAGCAGAAAACCTGCTCCAGATTAGGTATTTAAGTATCAAGTATCAAGATACTTATTTCAAACTAACAATAATCAATCAATTTACTAACTTGATAATCACCTCATCAACTCACTTAAATTGTTTCCAAAAATACGTGATTCACACTCGAATCTCTCAATTCAGTTATGAGATCGAAAATGGAGAGATTCTCAGAAGTATTGCCAAATACCGGTTGCATTGATCGAAATGATCATAATTTCAACCTCACTTTTCAGTTTAGATTAAATTCTTCTCATCACATTATATCTGTTATATCTTCTTATCACCTTATTATTTGTTAATCTATTGAGAAACCCGTACATTCTATGAATATTTGAATAAGAAGTAAACTGAAACTAAGAAGTAATTTACAACTCAACGCTGTCTCTTATATCATCAACAATCAAAAGGGGTACTGTACTCGTATATATGGATAGTGCATAGTGCATGAATTGTCCGTTCGCAGTCTGTCATATGGCTTCCCTGATTTGATTGATAATTTGAAAAACAACTTTTCTCATTTTGCCGGTTGGGCAAGCTACACTTTTCATTATTGTTATATTCGTGCACTCCGCATTTTCGTTGGATTATCGTTGGATGTATCCCTTCCTCGTCGCAGCAACGCTCCAGATTCGATCCAATTTTGTCATGTGATATGGAGGATTATAATGCATGTTTTACTCGAGGCTCAATACATCGGAATGAATCGAATTGGCTATTTCCATTTATATTGGCAACTTTGAAAGCTCTTGTGGCATCCTTCATTTCTGTCATATCGATTTCGTTTCTTCTTTTCTTCATGTTTGTGCATGACATACATTGATATTCTTCGTGCGATTGACAGAGACCACCCTTCAATGTATTAGAAGCTTGATTCCAATATTCTTCCAGCTTCATGAATTATTCACAATTTCTAAAAAAGATTCCCGACCATATTGAACCCAGAAAAGCTTATTCTCCAATGAAAATTTCAAAATGAATGTCTCAAGCCTTTGAATGGGATAGTGATGAATAAAATAGCTATAAGTTTTTGAGATGAATATGGATTTATATACAGGCTATGATATAACTAATATTATAATTTCTGTTGTATTATGGCAATAAATTCTATCGGATTGAATTCCCTTATTGTCGTATTTCATCGAATTATCAGTGATAATCAGTAATCGATGAGAAAATATAAACTTTTTATATTTGAATTTATAGGAGAAGCAAACGTTCACTCCACTTTGAAAAGCAATATAACTGGAAATTCCCTCTGTAAGGACGGATTTGCAAAAAGTGTCATTCACAAAATTTTTAGGTTATGAATATTTTTAGCCTATTCAAATGTATTCAAAGTTCACGCATTATAATAATTACGTCCTCACTTTCTATTAAATATATTGGAATCAAGAGCGAACAAAACTTTGCAAAAATGTTGATACAATACATTTATCCGTTATTTTTCCAACATTTCCAATATTGAGATGATTGAGAAGACTCAATTCAAGTAGAAAATTTAGGTAAAACATTTCTTGTGATAGAATGAAAATTTCTTTAGGGAAAACTAAACTCAATCAGCTCACTAGAGTTCTATGCCAAACCTACATTTCTCGCACCAGCCTAGCATGGACTGTTCGAAATAAGCCTGAAAAAAGCTGGAAGATTTCCAGTAAATCCGCACTGAATTATTGAATCTGGTGAAAGGAAACTGTAACAATGCGATTGCAGCAACAGCTACTTCCGTCAACAAAAGAGACGATCTCAACCATTCAATAAGCACTTTTCAGCTGGGTGCATTCAATGTTGTTTCAATGAACTCACGGCTCCTAGACGCATTCAATCCGCGATTAAAGAATAAAACGCTTCAGAATTCTTTCAGGTGGAAGAAAAACACGGGGAATTCAGTTATGAATTCAATTTAGTTGAACAGACAGGAAGAATGTAAGAACCTTTCTCGAAGTTATTCGTATTCACTCCCGTCAAATTAGTTCAATGAAAAAAGACCTCAGAAGCACAGATCTGTGAATTCCAGTAAATGTCAAGGAAAGGGAACCTCTATCTCATTTTAAAACTCATCCTATTAGGCCCATCATCGATCTGTAATTTTGATTAAAAAGGTGAAATACAAGTACGATGAGCAAGTAAAAACTAACACAATCGTTCTATCGACTTGATAAGAATTCAATTAAATCATCCTTCTGTCGAGACTATACAAAACCGATAATGAGTGTCAATTTGATGATTCTCCAGGTATCGTGCTTATTGAACTTTTCAAGATTATGACAAGAATTCTACTATTTGCTAAAAAAATTATTCAGTGGAACAATCCTATTGAAGAAATAGAGATTTATTACAATTCAGGAAAATACTTGAAGATGTAAACGACTAATTTATAAGAATATAGCATTTTTCTAGTTATTGCCGTATATTTGGCTATGAACTGAGATTTGGATTGTGAATATTTTATTGGCATGATGTGGCTAGGAGCGTTGTCTCAGAATCTATACTCTTTTATTTGTAATGATTATATACCTTCTATGAATGAATGCATTATATACTTAATTAGTTTGCTTTGTTTCATTGTATTATTGTACCACAGTCTTAAACGATAATTCAATAATATTGATACAGAATCGCTCTTCCTTCTCTCAAAGAAAATTATCTTACAGTTCAGGATCAAATTTAGAAGGAATATGAAACGATTATTATCGATATGAGTACTAATCAAGTTCAACATTTTTATTTCCTACTTATGTCTCAAATTTGACGCCTGGTAGATCGAACTCCCCAGATCAACCATTGAGTAAATGTCAAGTTGTTAATTGTAAGTGGGCTTGTGTGCATGTGTGAACGTGTGCTTGAATAGAGTAATTTATTTAATGATTGAATAAAGCTTTATAATATTTAAAATTTATCGAAGTGTTTCCACTCAGGATACCCACCCTGTAGGGAAACACACATTTTGACAACAATTTTGATCTTGTCTTGTAATTATTACTTATTTCTTTTGTTGTTTCAATAAATTTGAATTTGAGTTGATTGGCTATGATTACTATAAGGTGAACATAGGCTTGATATCAATAGGCCTTAGGTGAAAATAGTTATGCCTGCTATAGGCCTACTTGAAATTAGATTATAATTATAAATTTCAGAAGATTCAAGATGGAATAAGAGTTTTAGAGGATTTAGAAAAAATCATTCATATAAATTTGTGTCTTGAAGATTATGATCTATAGTCTGCTTCCATCCAACAATGGTGCATGAAAGATGAGAAGCATATTTTAGCACGTGACATACGACACCGCCATTATTCAAGATAAGGAGCTCGAAAACAATAGCGTACTGTTCATTGGCCTTATAAATAATTCCTCATTCCCGCAAACAGTATATAGCTCCTGGATGGGATCTCAAAGCAATGCGTAAACACAACCCACACATACGGTAGCTGGAGAAAAGTGTTGTTCTAACAATCCAAGAGGTTACCTCCAGAACAGGAAGCTTCCCAAGATCAAGGTTAGTTTTAGAAGATAGCCAAAATACATTGCAACACAATTTTCGAAACGAAGGTCAGTGAGAGACCAATGTTGAAAAAGTTGAATTATCAATTAATTAGTGATGAATCTGTTCAATTTACCTGGGAGTGATGACAATTTCCACAGGCTAAAAATGTCGGTGTGTTTCGGGAGATAACGGCTCAGCTGACTGGCTTCCCTCCTCCCCACCTCCCGCCATCATCCCCACTCTGCCACCCTCAAGATCAATACAGGGATGCTGGCTCCCGCCACAACACAGAGAAAACTCACCCACACTCTCCATCACATCCCCCACAATTTCTATTTTTATTCAATTTGTACAGCTCAAAACTCTCATTGTTAGGAAACTACTTCAACAATGAACTACTATTACGATTTTCACGATTTTTTAATGGAGCCCGTACCTTACTTTCACTTCTGAAAATTAAATGGAAACGTGTACACGCATGCACACTGGTCGCTTCCCAAGTAGTTTTGAAACTCTTGAAAGTTACGATAAGACACAACTGTTTCCTCAAATTGACTAATGGCCAACGGAAGTTGAATTACAAGAAGATGAGGAGGATAGATAATGTTAACCGTTTCATTCATTCGAAATTCTCTCAAAATAACTGGCAAGAGAAGTATGAAAAGTTGGGAAACTTTGTTTGTATTGACGCACTACCAACTTTCTCGCTGCAAAATAACCGCCAAACTCACAAATCAAGTAGTATTAAAATTTACCAGAATTACTTCTGTTTTATTAAACTTTAATAACTTTCTCCGTAACCTGACAATTTGAATTCTCATTACTGAACTAATTTACAACTGTCTGAATTCTATTCGAGACACGACCCATAGTAAAAGTTATCCGATGAAAGTCAGAGAAGGATTAGAATTGTAAGAATCTGGAAGAATTCTACTGACACAATATTATTTTTAGTGATGTGGAAATTTATTAAATTATAGAATAATAGATTTTGATGTATAGATTCCAATCTCAGTGATGCCATTCTGTAGATGTTGAGCATTTTTGTTGAATTCAAGATGTATGCAACATTTCTAATTACAATCATATCCAATCAAATTTTCAAATAAATATAGTAGTATCAGTCTGACAGTCTACCTCTTCCAGAGTAGAATAAAAAGGCCGAAGCTGGCGCACCGTGATGTCACAGAATTTTTTCAAGTCTTTATTGGGCAAAAAGTTTTACAAGTAAAATATTTTTTCAATACGCCAAACCTAACATATCCGAAAAATGACTTAGAACAATTTTGATCGAAAAAGACTAAGTAGAGTTTAGTGACGTCACGGTGGCCAGCTTCGGCCTTTTTATTCTACTTTCCACCTTTTAGACGTATGGCAAGAAACCCTATTTCAATATTTCAACATGCTTTACCATGAAAGAGATTACAGCTTTATTTTGTGTCATCCACTCCAGACATATTCATATCAATGCATAAGAGGGAAGGTTTCACCACTTTCAATGGTAACTGAACAGCAGGAATGATATAAAATCCATTGATGACATCACAGAAGATGAATCTATGCCATTGACTTTCTCAAGTGCATATTCTCGAAATGGAAGGAACATTGACAGTACTTTCAATTACGTACGTCTTGAATACATTAAATTTCTATAATATTGTTAATGGATAAGCAATTGAGATGAAATAGCGAATTTCAGAAACGGAAACCAACAAAAGTGGTATGAACTCAAAACAGGGAGTAGAATAAAATGAATACAGAACAGTAGGTAATTCTAAAAATACAAAAGGTAACATATTATACTGAATAAGCGCGGTATTTCAACTTGTATGTAAACTAATAGCACTTCAACAACTCGCACTCTGCAGATCTTACAACACGTTGTTACCAGATACTTGCAGATGATACATGTATGCGGATCACGTCTAATATGATGACATGTGGTGGTGGATGCCTTACGTGAGCATGTATTCGTACATTACCATCAGGGGCGACAGTAATTTGTATGACGAGAACAGTGTTATACAGTTTTACTGCTGTAATACAGATATACTGTTGAACACACTGAAGCTCCACATTGCAACTCTTATCTACAAGGTGGCTTATTAGCTTTGCTAAGTAACTCAACCTCAGTTCATGTTATGAGCTATCAAAACTAACTCATGGGGGCTCAACTCAAAATAGGCATCATTATTGCGAAGCTATTGAAGTAGTTAATTGTCTCTGAAACCACAAAGGTTCAATTTGTACCAGAGTTTCCCTAACCGGAATAAAAACTTCAGCTATACATCTATTCTATTCTCTATCAAATTCTCAGAGAAATTTATTGAGCTGTAAATAATAGTGTAAGGGAAATAATATTTGTACAAACACAAATTAAAAATTTAATGAAAGCAAGGCAATTTGAGCATGGCAATTGAAATTTAACATCCCATCCAGCAAAAATATGCTAATCTCATTTTTTAAACATGTTATACTATGAATAAATAAAGGAACAACATAATTATATTGAATGCACATCTCACACTGAGATTAGTAACAGAATTAGAAGTTGGAAAATCTTTCATGAAATCTTCTATTGCTCTTAGTGTACCTTTTAAAGTAACAAATATTCAATTTCCTTTGATAAATTTCAGTTTACTCTTCTCCAAATGTTCATTTATGAGAAAATACATAATTTTCATGTTTCCATCCACATAACCAATGCCACAATCATCTCCTATTGGAAGAGCCCATAATAGCTTTCAATTATTAAGGCATAAGCCAATGGTACAGAGCGTGCCATCCAAATTGGCTTCTCATTGGAGCATGCGCGTTGATCGCTTTCTCCCACTACAGTGCCTGCTGACTCGCGGTACAGTAAATTTCAAAAGTTCATTCAGCTGGCAAACTCAGCTTTATAAAAAAATTCATAGTACTATGATGTTATTTGCTTCACTGACTGTACTAGCCTTAGCGGCTGGAGGGGAAGCGTGGTGGGAGAGATTATCCATCTCTCTCGCACAGCCTCCCCTAGACGCCAATTTGGATGGCACGCTCTGTATCTCTTACCGTGAGGAGGTGATCGAAGCGCCTTGAGCCAAAACACTGACCTCTTTGAACTATAAACTAATTAGGTGAAACTGGTGTTATTGGAACGTATGTTTAACGTAATCCAGTGGACTGGAGCGTTGCAACTTTGGTCTATTATAACTGCACTTGTCACGGGTCTGATTCCCATACCGTCTGAAAGCTTTCGGTTTTAATCCACACCTCATTACCACGCACAAGTGTAAAAAAAATAAAAATAAACACGCAAAAGTCATAGATTTATATGGGCATCATCAGCAGCAAAAACAATTCATCAAATATTAGAAATTTCATAGAAACTATTGATTTTATAATAAATACAAAATTTCATTCTCCTTCCAACTTAATGTTAACTCAACATACATTCCTAATTCCTACATTTCGTCCCTAGTATTTTATATTTACAATCCTTGTGTAGTTGGGATGTGACGCTAATTGGTCCATTCAACCCACTCCTATTTGAGAAGCGACATGTTTGCCTACATGGCTCCAAATAGCTTTGCCCTGTTCATACACTGTGCAATATACATGATGATTGTGAATGACAGTAGTGTCACACGTCACCCGTGTTCCATCATAAGCTACACCGTTCAGTATTTGACCTACAGCCTCATCAGAGGTGACAGACATGTCGACCCTACACAACTCATACTCTTTCTCACATCTAACCGTTTTAGAGAAAGATGTAGATAGTAATATAGAGAAAGAGAGAGAGAGAAAATGTGGTTGAGAGAGAGAGATGAGAAGCAAACACAATTCTATCTGTACTATTCTTTATTTGTGAAACGATTTTCTATTCTCCCTTTTTTATTCTCTTAACTCATCTTCCTCGCTCTTACACATTTAGTCACTCTCACTCTTTCTCTCTCTTTCTCTCTTTATGGATTTCTCACTCTTTTCTTTCTTTCTCACTCTTCAATCAGTCACTCTCACTCTTTTTCTCTCTCTCTTATTTCTTTTTCACTTTTCTCTCTCACTGTCTCTTTTTTTTTGCACCCTTATCCTTTCCTCCAACATTTTTACACTCCCTCTTCCTCACCCTTACTCTCTCTTTCGTCTCCCTCTCGTCGCTTTCTCTCTCTCACACACACACTATCCATTTCTTTCTCTTATCCACTGTACCATATTTCCTCTCAAACACAATTTCCACACCAGCCGAGCCGAACCCACACAAAATAGCACTTACCGAAGTGTTCATTAATGCTCTTCACAGGCTTTTCTGATGTAGCTTTTCCATACAGTGAAAGCTCTAACCCTGTTACAGCGTTTCAAATACTGTAACCTGTACCAGGCTGTGTATAAATAGCTGCTGGTCGGTGGTCTGTTTTTCACACATTCTAATCCGCACCACTCATGAACAAAAACCAGCAGCTCTATTTCAGTATCAGATTAACAAGAAATGAGTTCGAGAACAATGCTTTTTTATGGATTCATGTTTTTTCAGAATGTATCAATTATTATTATCAAAATTGCACTTACCGAAGTGTTTATTAATGCTCACTAGGTGTAATATTAGTGGTCACTCGGTGAGAGCGGTTGCTAAGTAATCATGTGGCTAAGTAACAAACATTCAAGACTGCTCTTGGATGGGTGACCGACTCAAAAAATAAGGCGAGGGGGAATTCAACGTAAGGGCCGATAAAAAGCCATACGATAAAAAAAATATTCATCTGCCCTTTGCGATTATTCATCTAGAATAGATACTCCACATTGCTAAATTTAGGAGAGAAATAAGAACAATTCACAGGTGATTCGTTTCCTCGGCATTTGTATCATTTTTTTATTTTTTCACTCTCCGAGGTGGTGGCAACACAAAGATCGTAAGGGGAAGGAAAAGAAATCCTAAATTAAAATGATGAATTCTAATAATGTACCTCATTGATGGAGATTTTTTGTCAAAGAAAATTATATTAATTTTTCAGCCACCAGATTGAGGGAATACGCTCACTGGAAAGTAACATTCTCATTTAAATTGTTTCCAAGTTAACCCAGGTTTCAGAAATGTTCAAAAGTTAAATTCACTCATTTGAAAGTATGATGAATATAATCTGGATGACTTAGAATACGGTTTAATGAATTTGCGCTGAGTAGCCAAGAGTTTGTTAGTGATGGAGTCTGCGTCCTGTCCTGCAGACGACAACAGTCCACAAATTCCAACTTAGCTGCCCAAAAACTTCACTCCACACTAATTGGATGAAATCCTCTCCACTGGCCTTAACAGCTCCCACAAAATTTTGGCACGTTCAGCCATTAAATCAGTTACTGAGACGAAAAACCTCCCACGGCAAAACTTTGACAGAGTATTGAGAAAAATGAGTCTGGTTCAACGTGAAGAGTCCCATCTGTTATTTGTGCCCTGCACAATTTTTCAACGATAAAAAGTCTCCTGCTGTATCACTCTGCCCTACTTTCATTCGAGTCATACTCTTTTTTTCAACAACTTTAAGGTTCTCTAATTGAATTACAGGTTCTAAACGAAATTTATTGATTTTTCACGAAAATACCACAAATCATATCTAGGATATAAAAGTAATATACTCTTTAAAAGAAGGTGCTTCAACAAACCTATTACCAGTAAATAATTCCTCAATTCTCTGCTGTCAATATATTCGATCTTGGAGCCTTTGGATTATCAGACCAGCGCTTATCGCCTTTGGCCATGGACCACTCCAAGTGGACCTTCTCATATGGAGAAGGAAGACATCCTATCCCCAACAAAGCACTCAGACAATTGTGTAAGATAATGAAAGACAATATTGTAAATATGAAATAATAAATAATTATATATAAGATTCGTATGAATATAATGAGAAGCAGTTGGAAATGAGGATAAAATTGGTTTATCATTCCATATTTAGGTGAAAGAAGAGTCATTATCATTATCAAATCACATACATTAACATTGATTTAAATCATCCCCAACCCCCAACTAAGAACTCTAAGGAAAAATAAAGCAATTTAATTCAAATCAATAATAAAATTTATAAGAAAAGAACGTAAAAATTGCTTCTCTTCATGTCAAGTTCAAGTTTAAAATGATAAAAGTATAGCCTATTCTAATCGGTAAAGAAAGAAAGTCCCAGAATAAGATAATTAAATTCAAAGCTACTTTGAGTATAAACTGTTTGTGAGACGACTTTTTTCATTTTTATTCAATTTGAATGGGTTTGTGCTTTTCTGCTCTATAAATCTAGAGTACTTTTGAAGAGACCATTGCCTAAATTGTGCGGTGTATGTGAAATCTTGTCAGTAATGAGATTGAAAATGTATAAGCAAACATTACCTGCGCTTTAGCACATGAAACAAGTTTCTGTTTGAATTTAAAGACTCGTTAAAAATGTGCAGAGTGAAAAGGGCGCTCACCGTCCTCATCTCAATGCTATTCTGAATGGAGCTGTTCTGCTCATAAATAATGAAACACTGCACTCTTCAATAGCCAGCCATTATTACAGTTCAACGAGCTCTTCTCTTCGGTCTCAATCCTGCCGCTGAGGCTTTTCATGGTGAAAGCTTCCTTGCGTTGCCAGCTGAATACAGCCATAACAAACTCTATCGAAACGAACAATTCGTTTGCAAACCTGTCAACCTTCTTCCCTGTTCTACAATCAATCTAGATACAATGTTTGGAGAAATATCACGACGTTTACACTTACCGTATGAGTATCAGGAAAATTATGTGTTTGAAATAGTACAATTTCTACTCACTGTAATGTTTGGGGTAATGCTACACAACGATGTGAAACTTTTGAATGATTTGGAAGTTATGTGGATAATATGGTATGATTTTTCCCAACAACAGAGTAGCCTACTTCTTTCGCCTTATAAGAGAGAATATATTGATCTGCGTGATATAATCTAGACCTTAAAATGGACTTTGAGAAGGTTATATTTAGATAAAGATTTCCATTAGAACTTGGAATTAATACTAGTATTAATATTTCATAGTGATTTTGAATAGTGATTTCAATATTTCATTAATGATTTCATAGTTGAAATCATTTAGAGAAGAAAAATTCGAGCGGAGGGCTCTAAAGAAGGGATATATTTAACAACGGAAAGAAATTTAAAAATGATGAACCTTTCAACTTCATGTGTGAAGATGAGGAAAATGTGTGATGATATTCATGTGGAGGAGTACTGAATATAAGAAGCAAATAAGAAAGAAAAACACAAGGAGAATTTTCTAAAAAAATGAAAAATCGGTGATGATTTTCAAGTTCAACAGAAAATGAAATATTATCAGTTATAAATTCACTTAAAAATAACTCAGCTCCAGGTTTCAACAAAGTGAGTAATGTCTGTCTGAAAAAAATTGCTTTACTTATTGCTAAACCCCTGACCTGTATCATAAATAAATGTTTCACTGAGGTCGTATTTCCGGAGCACTTCAAAATAGCTAATATCATAGCCTCCTCTAATACTCTAATACATGTATTAGAGGAGGCTATGCTAATATTGTCCCTTTGTTCAAAGGTGGAAACCCAGAAGATCCCTCAAACTACCGTCCAATTAGCTTATTAAGCGTTTTCTCTAAGATAATGGAAAAAATTATCAAATGTAGACTAATGAAATACCTGGTTAAACATAATAATATATTATTAGTTGTAATCAGTACGGCTTCCAGGAGGGTAAGAGCACGGATGATGCGATTTTAAAACTGACCAGTTTAATAAATAATAATTTCAATAATAATAAAAAAACACTGGGAGTGTTTTTGGATTTGAGTAAAGCGTATGACACCATACCCCATCCTAAGCTTTTACATAAGTTGCAATGCATAGGCATTCGAGGTATACCGCTGATGTTGTTTAATGATTATCTGAAGGACAGATCACAAATCCTAACAATTGAAAACAAAACCAGTGAAATGTATTTTTCTGATTATGGCTTGCCGCAAGGTACCGTATTATCTCCGATCCTATTCCTAATTTATGTAAATGATATGATGAAATTGAAAATAGACGATTGTGAGGTGATATCATATGCTGACGACACAACGCTTATTTTCACTGGTAATGCATGGCCTGATGTAATGAAAAATAGTGAGATAGGTCTGAATAAAATAAAATCATTTCTGGATAATCACACGTTAACACTCAATACAAAAAAGAGTCTTTTCATGACTTTCTCTCCTAACTCGGCTGGGCAACCTGAAAATAACAATAATCTGACTATCCACTCTACATCATGCTTAACCAATTTAGACCATTACTGCACTTGCCCAAAAATATCAAGTGAGAAAAGAAGTAAATTCCTGTGAATAATATTCGACCCTCATTTAAGATGGGATTCACAAATTAATAATTTATGTAATAGATTAAAGTTCCTTATTTACAAGTTCCATAGTATCAGCAATCTTAAAAATATTGAACTATCAAAAATGATTTATTATGCCTATGCACAAAGTGTATTACAATATGGCATTAAGGCATGGGGTGGAGCTTTAAACACTCATATAAATAAATTATATGTGATACAGAAATATCTTATAAAAGCAATATTGGGCAAACCCAGGCGTTATCCCAGTAATGCGCTTTTCAGTGAATTTGATGTTCTAAAAATTAAACAGTTATACTTGAAAAATGTCATCCTATATATAAATAAAAATAAAGACAAGTTTCAACAACGGCAGACACCTTACAATTATTTAAGAGAATCCTGAATAACATTTACAACGGTCAGATCAGGACTTACAGTTTGCGACAGACAACTAAATTTCATTTCAAATAAATTAGCCAACAAAATTCCCAGCTCCTTTATCAGGAATAAGATCTCCAAATCTTTGATTAATGAAATTAATCAATGGATTATCCTCAATGCACCATCATTAAATACATTCTAGGAAATAGGTTCAGTTCTTTATTTTTGCTCGTCCGTTATATCATAATCATTGCCTTCAGAATGCAGATTGCAATAAAATAGCATTATATTGTGGTATCTTTATAATAGTTTTTCAAATCCATAAGCTGTATCATCATCCCCGTTCCTTTCATTGTCATAACAAATGTTCATCCGTTATTAGTATCATCCATTTCCCTCTTCTTCACGTAACTAACAACATAAAATGTGTTTCTTAATTTCATTTTGTATTACAGTTTAATGAATTATTATTCGTGTAAGCTTTGCCTAATTTAGAAAGTTTTTGTTTAGCTTTCCTGCGCTCAGGCTTATGCCTTTGCAGGTTTTTTCCTGATTTTGTTTAAATGTTAGAAAGTAAGATTTAATTTATTTTGTATTTTGTATTATGGCAAAAAGGAAATAAATTTGAATTTGAATTTGAATTTGAATTTGAAGTTAAGGAGTATTAAATATAAGAAGCAAATAAGAACGAAAAATACAGGAAGAAATTGCTGAAGAGCATAAATAAATATAATTTACTGAGAATGAATACACTGAATTCAAAGGCAGTTGATGTCGTTTAGAGCGGCAAGAAAAGACATGATAAAATTTTTCAAATATTTTATGATCAATCATTAAACGTCCAATGTCAGTCTGTGAAGTTTACTGGGAAAATTTCACTGTGATTCTATGGGAGGAACACGCCATTTGCGTTGGAGCTGGCTGGATATAAAATCGCTTAGCAATATTATGAAAGTGCCATCTGTCAACTGAAGACAGAATGGCAGACATTTTACTGTTGCAATTTCCAAATCCTGATATCAGAGTTGAAATTGGAATTCCGATTGCGTTACTGAGGAACAACGGAACGGAATTCCTTTCGAAAAGCGCGAATAATCTCGAAGCTATCTCAAATCACCATCCATTACGTGGGAAGTAAAAACTCAATTTCAGAACGAGTGTTCGTAGAATCAATTTTTCCTCTGTTTGGTTACTTGAAAACGCATATTGGCTTTTATTCAGTGTTAGTGAATTTATTAGCTCTGTCTCATCCAGATAATTCGATGACTAACAAAACAGGACGAAGTGATCATGTACCAGTACAATTAATATTTTTCTCTTGGTGTTAGTAGCGTCAGAACAGGCAAGTGACCGCCGCCTTTAACCATGAACCTAGCTCTCTCTCTCTCTCTATTTATCAAGTATTGTCGCGACTCAATGTTTGCATATTGGATGGTGTCAGCTGCGACTAGCTGGCGCTGTTCGATTTTTATTTCTTAGGCGTGAGAACGCAAACTTTGTATTTTCTGGTTTCTCACAGTTGTGTGATTGTTTATAAAAATTTGACTCTAACCGAAGTTAGTAAGAAAGGCTAGGATTGGTCGGTCGCCTCCCGCCGTCCCTAACGTGCGTTTTGAAAGAGCCAATGAACAGGCTGGTTACTGGCGAGCCGCGAGAGTACCCAGGAGGCAACTGGTGATGGTAGAATTATGAACAAGAGGAAGAGACGAAAGCGTCACTTCACTTTGCATTTTGCCTTCGACCAAGATGGCAAATTTCATCTGTGGCGGTTGAAGTTAACTAACTTAGTCATTTATTGCTCTGGTTATATAATAACCATGTCGTCTATATCTAACTAATATTGCTGTAGGCGCCTCACGCCTCAGCTTCCTTTTTTTGTAATGTAGTGAGCTCGTGCTATATATTTTATAATTGGATATAGGTCAATCTCTCCGCAATGTAAGGTACGTGAAATTTGTATTAAGATTGGTGTTTTAAGTTTTATTCATTTATAATCACAATCATTTATTGGATCAAGCAATACAATCTTATAGGAAAGAAAAAACAGGTGCTAACCAAAAACTTCTTGTGTTCCAAAATTTAGTCTGATAGATTGTTCAAATTAAGGTTATGTACAATAGTTCATAGTGTAAACTTCACCTGAGATGTTGGTATGTTTTTTGGGCCTAACCCAACCTCTAGTAGGAAACGAATAAATTCAAAATTTCTAACCACAATGTCAGTGTAATCGAATTAGACTACACAATGTCAAAGTATATTTTGATGATTGTTTTTAAATTTTGTTCTTAAAGTACTTTTATGACTAAGTAGAGTATTTCTGTGTTCGATTCAGTTGGTAAAGTTGTACTTCCATATTGTGGGGTAACATGTTATTTATTTAATCACCAGTTTAGGATTCCTAGCTGATTAATTGAAAATAAAAAAAGCTAGTTTTACATAAGGTAATAAATTTCAAAGATGATGAGTCTAGGTTTCACCTATAATTTCATTAGGATCTATTGCTCTTGAAGACTAGATTATTCAAATTTTTTATCCAGAGACTTTCTAAATAAAATTGATAACTATGTTAGATTTATTAAGGCCTTCTGCCCATGAATTTTGTGAACAGTAAATTGATTGTATGTATTCAGTCTGTAGTAGAATGTATTATTATTCTGTAATTTGAAAATTACAGCGGTCCTTGATTTACCCGGAAGTCTTCGTGATCGACTCTGATGTCTTGAACTTCGCCAATTGCGGGTCAGAACCGTGACTCTGAGATGCGCCTGTTTCTCTACTCTTGGAGTTGCCCTGGCTTGAGCGACAACGTCCTAGAAGTGGTCACCGACTGCGCGCACTGTGGGAGTGCGTCCGGATAAGTGACCACCCTCGGGAAGAAGTCACAAGTTGGTAATGTTGCCGTCCAGGATCCGCTAAGTACCAAAATTCAATTTTATATTCGGCCGATGATCTAGAGCGTGTTATGAGTGACAGACTTTTTCAAGTTCTACTTAAATTCGTAATTGGGACCGTCGTAACCTATCTACGCACATATCAGCGTCTGCGACTAGTTTAAGATGTAAATGTAACCTAGCGAGTAAACTTAGTATATTTGTTTTTTGAAAAGTCCAGGCCTGGTAACAAATATTTGATCAACTTCAAATTTTCAATCAATTTCAAAATTTTAAGAAACCTCAAAATTTAATCATAAAATTTTCTCCTTCTGAGATCAAATTGAATTATGCAACTTTATTAAGATCTTTAAAGCACAGATTTAGGATGTTAGTTCCTAGTTTCTGAGATATTTGTATAGTGTGAATTTAACTTTAATATTGAAATATTATAGCACCGAGTCTTACTATATCTAGTCGTATTATTGACTTCACCTCAATCCACTAGATAAGCTTATACAGGGTCAGACATGAAAACTGCGCTCACTTTCTTTTCTAGCATTCAACCCAAAATCAAAATTAAAATCAAAATTACTTTTCCAAATTAGAAGGGTTGTTTCAATCAATTTCAGTAGTGAACTTTCCTAGTTTCTGATCTCAATGAAAGATAGAATATAAATTATGATAGATAGATATTTTTAAGGACTAAAAATTGGTTTTGAACTATATTTGTTGGTAGCTGATTTGCTTGCTGCGGGAAAGCAAGAATTTTCTTTGTTTTTGCTCTTACAAAATAGGTAACAAAATATTTTTATTGTTACCATTTTTGGGAAGGATAACATTACCGTACAACAATCTTAATTAATTGAAAACATTTTGAAAATCATTTTTGATATCAAATACACTAGATTGAAAAACAGCATTCAAAACTTCCTCTTAAAGATGATATTATCATGAAAAATAATAATTAAATTGATATTTTCGTGATTTTCAACAACTCAAAATTCACAATTCCATTCGACTCAAAATCAACAATATTGCTAGGGTAGGAGATGGTGGTGGTGATGATGCTCACATAAGCTCTTGGCTTGTGCGTGATAATGGGTAATGGGAAGGATGATGATGAGAACTTTGACATAGGCTTTTCTTATTTGTCAGAGGCTTTCCTTGTTAAGTGGTTCAAAAGTAGGTGTAGTTTAAAGTTAGATTGGAATCAAGATGGAGTAAACGTCGTCCCGTTTTATTTAGCCTAGGTTGTGACGACATTTTTTTATTCACAATGGATTAGCCCAGTAGTGCCAGCTTCGAGTTACAGATAAATAGATGATATAATATATCTTGATTTTAATTGAGATGGATAGCGAGCAATGCTCACTGCTGAGGAGAAGAATCGTGTTACTGGATCAATAATCTCCGCACCGCAGCAGCAAGGAAAAATCAACAAGAGCCCACAATAACGCCGAGATGGAGTTATCTCAATGTCTTCAACTAATCTGCAGGGGTAGACAAACGTGATCCATCACTGTCAGTATCATATATCACGTCAACAACAAACTTCAAAATGATATAGTCTGACAGGAGATTCCACCGCACTCCTCATTATTTTCTGTACGATTAAGTTCCACAAACCATCAACTGCATATATAAATCAACTTCAACAATATTTTTAACAATCCAATACTGAACTAGGACGAAGAACAATTGGTGACTAATGGGTCAGAACCGAATGTGATAGATGAGAGCAACAGAAATGAGTGTCATCCGTGATTTGGAGCTCTTTTTAAAGTTACCGTAGCGAATGCGACAATTAATGGGGGTTTCTGGCAGTAATGGGGCTTGAAAATTCTGCAATCAAACTGTACTTTTAATGACTCAGAAAGCAATGCAGATTTCCATTATTTACAGTAAATGTTCTGTTATAATCTTGTTAATCAACTAATTACTTCCATCCTATTGAGAATTAAAATCATCACGTTTTCCTGATTGAGAACTTTAATAATCTTTTAAAGGTTTCTGGAAAATCCGCTACAATTTTTGGATGGCTTGCGTATTATAAATATTGTATATTGCTCAACAGATTATTGCAAAAATAGTAGTACTTGGTCACTACAAATAACTGACCTACAATCAATTAAAAATAATCAACCAAGCGACCCAGGGCCCACTATAAGAAAGATACGTTCTAGCATGAAACAAAAAACAGTATTGTTTTCCTTTAACAATTATTTGAAATGAAGGAAATTGAGTTTCTACGAACTTTAAATTAGGACATAGATATTAAGTATTGCAACACTAAAATAGTTATTATATTTCTACATTGAGAGGTTGAACACGGTAGTGTGCTCTAGTATATCTGATACAAGGAACTATTCAGAATTTAGTCCCTGTTTACTGTATACGAAGGTTGGAGCTTTTTCACAGAAACTCTGTTGTGAATTTTCCAACTCAAACACTCGCATCGTCCGGTCGAGTTCACCTGACCAACTGACTGGTGCAGTTGTACAAGAGAAGTGTAGTTAACGAGTTTTGTTTGGTCCATCTCTTGCAATGAGGAAAGCATCAATCAATATAGCGGGTCGCACTGAAAGGATGAAAGGCTGAAACCTTATAAAATTTTTAAAACGTTAGTGCCTAGTCTGATGTTTTCCTATATCTCCATTCTGATGTATTTCCTATACCTGTCTCACATTAATTATTTTTGTTGTTATACATGTATTAATAATAAAATTGGAGAGCCACTTTTGAACCATAATTTTTTTCTTTTGTTTGTAATTGCATTCCAAATAAAGCGTTTGATCAATTGTATATGATGGCTATAGTCACGAATATAAATTATTAACAGACTAGAAACCACGAATAAAATAAAAGATCATTGAAGGAATAATTGATTTGTTCAGGTGATTCAAGAACATAATACTGGAATTAATTTAAAAAATCATAATTTCGAAGTTAAGACAGATTGAGAATAGATTATTTTAGTTGGAGGAGGAAAAGTAAGGAAAATCTTCTATAGAATTGTAATTCATTAACGGCTGTACAGATCATTCTCTTTTCAAAGCGAATATTAACTTCAAAATCCAAGTTGAACAAACTCCAAGGACTATGCTTGCTTCTGAAGTGTAAGATCTATTTATATTCACAATTCCCGCGTATTTTCTGTGACGTTGCAGCACAACTTATCCAAAGTTTGCTTCTTATTTAGAAGTTCTCATTAGAGTTGTCAACTGCAATACACGATCGGACATTCGGAAATTGGATTAGGGCTGTGCGTTCGGAGAGCGAAGAAGTTGAAGTTTTAAAAGATTGGTCCAAGTTGGAGTCTGAAAGGTCTATAAACTTTACAAGGACTAAGTAAGAGTGGATTTATTTGCAGTGACACGCACTTACGATGAACTCAACATTATAATAATATCACTAGCCGGCAAATCGCTTTACTCGCTTTGAAGTCCATAAATTATAAACGTTTTCTGCGACTCAGTTCTTGGGAAACAAAATTCCCGGAAAAAAATTCTCGGCAAAAAAATTCCATGGATGAGTCGATTTCGGGAGTAGTTCTGCTAAAATTTTTGAACTCTTTCTCCTTTCAGCGTATACTCTTCGACTTTTGATTGATTCACAACCAATGTAGATACACCCTCAACTGCATGTGGCCATTTCTTTTGAATTTTCTCATTTTTCTCAAATACCATCCTCAAAGGTTTAGTGTTTAGCTCAAATACCAGAGGCTAGAGAAGTTAATGCAGATACACTCAAAGTGTAGCCATTACTCTTGAATTCTGTAACTCAGAGTGGAGCCATTCCTCTTGTCTCATGAATTATCTCATTCCTCTCAAATCTAGCACTCTGTAGATGTAGAGTTCAGCTCAAATACCAGGGGCTAAGAAAGTTCTTCAATTTAATGCAATTATTTCGAGAGAAAAAAACAGGCAATAAATGCTGGAATGAATATTTTTTCACAATTTTGAATTCAGCAAGCGTCTGAATATATATTTTTTCTCATCTTCATACTTCATAGTATTTACTTCGTTTTCTAAAATTAGCCTAGGTACTTTTTTCAACAATGTATCTACATATTCTACATGCATTATTTAGGCGAAGAAAATATCAACTCAATTTCTCGAAATAATAAATTTTTAGAGATAAGAACTACTTTCTATACTTGTCTATCAAAATCAAAGAACTTATAAAGCAAGATGACCTATTATGATGATAACTCATGGAGATGATGATAGATAGATAGATTGTCTCTTGATGTATATTGAAATACATTTCCATGAAAAGTGCAAAAGTTCAATTACTGTGAAGAAAATATCAACGCTATTTCTTCAAATTATAATAAATTTTTATTTAGAGGTAAGTACTACTTTCTAGCTATCTACTTTGTACTACTAAAGTAGCTAGCTACTTTCTAGCTAATATACTTTTCTATCAAAATCGAAGAACTTATAAAGCTATACTTATCTAGCTATACTTTTCTATCAAAATAGAAGAACTTATAAAGCAATATGACCTCTATTATGATGATAACTCATGAAGATGATGATGCTTTGATGATGATGATGATCAATAGAGTGTCTCTTGATGTATGTTGAAATACATTTCAATGAAAAGTGCTTTGGGATCGATCGTTACCATCAAAATCAAAAGAACATTATTGATTGATTTATTCCAACCAATAGTTCAATAACTGTGACTAATAATCCTGAAATTCTGTCAATCTGCAAATCCATACGAGTATTTAGAACAAAGATTACAGAATAAAAGTATTTACAACAATGTTTTTAGAATTTCCGGATAGTTTCAAGAACTTCTCTAGGAGTTTCAAGAACAAGAATACTAAAAATGCTATTGGAAATAGAATTAGAGAATTCAACTAATTGTAAAAATACTGAAATCAAATACAGTCATGTCAGCCTCGTAATTTTTTCAAGAACACTCACCTAAAAAATGCCCTCGCGCTCAGTAAAGAGGAGAAATCTCCGCTTTACCAGAGTCCATCTGCTTCAGTGACAGTGAGTGGAAACTACATGCGAGTCACTCCAACGCTTTGTAAACGCTTGTAGCGCAAAGGCTAAAACGTTGTATTGTGTTTGAGAAGTGTTGTTGCTGGGGGAAAAAGACGTGACGTGAAGAGGCTGTGTCAAAGAGAGACGTTTGCGGGAAAGCGTTCCGGTTGATGATGCGAACACGGCCGCACACAGGAGCGGAATGCTGGAGAAAGTCACATCGCGACGCGACGCTGTGGCGTCTCTCTGCCTCTTACCACAAACCGGCGTCGGCGCCCCCTCCCCCCGAAGCAACCCTTATCCTTAAACACTACTGTATTTCCACTCCACTCTGCCAACGCCTCCTCGAATACCTAGCTTAGCTTTTTCTAATCGGCCGCTATTTGCTCATCCCACCCACTCTTTGTGGCACGCTTCCTTTGAGTGTGTCATCCCTCTGAATCCGATACTGTAGCTACCGGTCGGACGGTCGCTGGAAAAACAATATTGCGCAACGCACTAACAAGATTCCAGTCGCCTCTTCAATCTTTTTTCAACACATAATAAAATTGTCGTCTTCCCTATAGATATTGTTGGGAATTGAGCTCTGTAATAGATTTTCAATCTCCTGTAAAGATTATTCGGATATTGTCATACTGGATAATAGAAGAGGCTTGAAAACAATATATTTTTTTAATAAATAACCTTTTATATATATATCAAATTTTATATACTTTTTTTCAACAAGAACAAGAGAAAATGATGAAATGATGAGAAAATAGTCTACATTTCCCTAGGTGATTATTTTCATATGGAATTTCATAAAGATTTGTTATTAAAATTGTAAACACGTAGGCTTGAATTATTGCAACTGAGGCTAGCCTATGAAATGTTTCACAAAGATTTTGAATAATTTTTTTATGCCCGGTTTGTCAGTTTCTCAATAGACAGTTTATGGATCCAATAGCACTATTGAATCAATAACCATGTGTTTTCAAATGCAAAAAATTATTGATTCAATAAGTTTATTGAGCGACTGAAAAACCGGACATTAAGAATCTCGTCTTAAATAACTTGTTATTAATTATTTTGAGGAATTATCTTCAGGATATTACCAAAAAATTTCATACTTTTGTAGTAATTCAAACCTCTGCAGAAATTTTGAAGTAATTGTTGATTTGGTAGTATTGTGAAATATTTTCCTCAACAATTATTAGGCTTTTTCTTTCATACGAAGACCACTAGTGATACAAAACTCTCGAATACAGTGATAATAATTATACATTCCCTATAATGAAAGTTAAGAACCAAAGTAATAGAAAACTCAACTTCAAATCCAAACGTTAGAATCTCTTTACAGAACTGAAGCAGAGATAATTCAGAGTGATAAATCAGAGATAATTCAAAGTTTATCCTTTTCCGTGACTGAAGTCAACTTGAATGTTTCTAAACAATACAGGATCAAATGAAGAGACAGGATACAGGATAAAGAAGAGACAAAAAATAATCATGTTTTCTATTTCAAATTTATTGTAAAAAAAACACTCGTCATGTCACTGCACAATTTGAAGGATAATCAAATAACTCATACTGTACATAATTATATTGTTTTTGTTCCTCGTTTGGTTTTCTATTAATTTGTCAGTTCAAGCTAAATCAATAAACTGAAAAACCATGCCTTATACAATATATATAATGGAATGCTTACATTGAAAACAGCTACTAAAAATATCGATTTGAAACTTGAAAACTTTTTATTTAAAACTAAGCAGCATTGATTTTAATTTGTTTAGCACGATTCTCGACACTCTGAGGTCGTTGGATGAGTATTGACATTAATATTGAAGGATACTGACAATAGCTCAATTTTAATAATTAATTAATACCCTGTAACAAAAACTTGATCAAAAATATTACAGAAACATCCATCACAGCCTTGGAATGAAGTCGAAACTGAAATTCTACTGGAAAATCTCCAATAAATGGTCTTGTACAAGTTTTATTCAGTTGAGTAAAGTAGGAGTCCTTATATTAATAAATTCTTCAAAAATTATTTCGTGTCATTCTCAAAATGGAAAGGATATAGATGATATAGATTGAATAAAAGATGAATGTTTTTATACATAGGTAAGCCGATTTTGATGAGTAAAGAATGCGAGAGTAGTAAGGAATGGGAGAATCTACCAATCCAAATTATGTTTAATCTTGAGAGGCTCCATTCCTATTACTACTGACATAAATGGATCAGACAAAATTGATTGCTTAGGATAGTAGGATAATTAAAAGCTACTTGATCGTTCAATATTTAAACAACCATAAATTTTGCCTATTATTAATGTCATTAAACACTGAATTTATTACAACTGCTTTAACAAGAGCTCAAAACAAATGAGTACTTATGAAAACAGATTATTCATATTATAAAATGCACCATGAATTTTGTCTAAACTAGATAAGCAGTATAACAAAATATATCTTAATATAGAAATGGCTGAATGAGATATTATAATAATCTTCAAAATAATATTGTTGAATTATCATATTGATTCTATTTTAAAATAGGGTTTCAATCAGTCGATTGAATGAGAAAAGTAAATATTTTTGTAGATTTGAGTTTAGAACTGAATTTGTGTTTTGAACAGGAATACAGTATAGTGTTCACTGTTGAAAAGTCTAAAAACGTAATGAATAATCATTTTTCAAAATGAAACATGGTACAATCTAAAGAGTGCTACATTATACTCTATATAACAATATAAAAATGTTAACTTGTTAAGAAGACGGAAAATTATTTATAATTATTATTTCAAAATAGATAAGCAAAGTGATTCCTATAAATTTTGTTAGAATCCAGTTCTAGAATTTGTTCGTATGTTCTTTCCTTTCGTATTTTGTTCTAATCCAATTATTAATCAAATAAAAACTTGAGTTATCGGGTGAAAATTTCAAATTTCCATCACCAATCAAGATTATGAAAAAGATTTTATCCAAGTAAAATGAAAAATACATTAAATATAATTAACAAATTTTATATCTAGATCATGATCTATTTGAATACGTTTGACATTTCTCTTTCAAGGAACAAATAAAATTAATTTAAGTAAAACAGCATCAATACTAAACATTTCGAGAGATATTGTAGTGAGTTAACAGGTAATACAGTAGTACTGAAACATTTTTGGTAAAATCTATATAATAAAATAAACAATAATGTAAATACATAATTAAATTTCCAACCCGACAAAAAATACTTCGAATCTTGACCTCATAGATGCTAAAACCAGCATCAGCCGATAACATTTTACAAGTAGGCTACACACTAATTGTCAACAGATTAGCTTCAAGATAAAAACATAACCGAAAGCTACTAATACTCTATTCTAATTTGATCTATTGAATTTTAATTGTTCTTAGAGCTAAGAGTTGAGGAACAAGATGTCTTTTTGGTAAAAAACCAATAATACTCTATATAATTCATTGAAAAATAAAGCTATGAAATACCAACAATAATAGGTACACCAAAACTATATTTACACTTTGGAGAGCTCAACCTAACATTTGGAATGAATATTTACATGAATAATACGATTGAGTAAACTGTAAAAGAGCTTAATATGGAATACAATATTAATGTATGTGTGTGAAACCCAATCTTTTACCAACTTTTCAGTCATTAAAATTCAATTTCATACAGGAACTAATAGGAAACATGCAAGGAGAATATGTAAATTTAATATTTTAAACAAATATCGTATATGATGAAAGTTGCATCGAATCTAGTGTCTGCAAGTACTTTGTGATGTATTTCCATGAATTTGTTTTCCATTAGGAAATAGATGACACAAACAGTGGAAGTACCCTTCATTCTGCACCCAAAGCTTCAAGATGATGCTCCATCGACGTTGTCATCTCCTATTGATTAAAATATCCTGAAGCAAATGGCAAACAATATTTACAATGTGTAACACGGACATAATAAGCAATTATTAAACTAGTTCACCTATCATAAACTGAAGTTTCAAATGATGATCAAACCTACTCAAAGAAAATGACATTTTAGTTCAATCAGCACTTTGTAAGGATGATTTAAAAAACTATTTACAATTGAATATAGCATTTAAATTCTTTCAATTCTTCGAGTGACTTTGCAAGTAAAAATAAATAAAATAAATTAGAGAAATTATATAATATATTGGAAAATATTATTCATATTAAAAAACATTATTGTACAATTTCTCTAAATAACAATAAAATTGAATTTTATTTCATTTTATATAAGAGTTTTAAGATTGAGGAATTCATATGATAAATTAGATTGAGGGGGAAAGTTCCTTCAAACAAGGAGATTAATAATGAAGTAGAACATTTAATAGTGTCCTTTCTCAATTGGTTGTGGATAATAGACATCAAAATAAGTTTACAAACATTTTTTTCTAATTTGACAACTATTTTTCAAATAAAAATATATATTAGATATATGGTAGAATAATACATCTTTCACTGTTCATCAACTGTTCATTGCTCATATTCAATCAATGATATAGATATTGTTATACAAATCAATATAAACAAAACAATTTTTGGACTAGAGACGATGATTCACCCTGATGGCCTTGTACAACCATGTAAGCTTCAATTAATAATAATTGATGAATTTTTATTTTATATAGTTGGTGTGAAGGACGTACCTCTCCACTGGCTGGATAAGCTAATTATCTCTATTTTCCGAACAGGACCAGACTTATTTTGAGTGATATCTGTCCAGATTCAACTTCATACAAAGGCAGCCACCTGGTAATTGGCCCTGGTGTATCTCTCGTCACATCTAGTATATCGCTTACTCTTAACTCAGTTCTTCCCAAAAATTCTGAAACAAAACACATTTTTTAATTGAAGATGTTTCTAAGCAGGCTAATTGATGATTTTTGAATCGTCGTAGTTGAATTTGAATGTATTTCAAATGTGTCATTCTTGTTCAGAGGAATTTCAATCGTCTTACTGATTCAATCTGAGATAGATGGCAGAATATAATTATTACGGTCGATCTGAAAAGACTGAGAAGATTTAATATAAAATAATAAATGAGTTTATTGGAATAAGAGTTAATTGCTCTATCTCTGTGGTGCCTGATAATCATATCATAGTTATTGAAATAGTTTTGTTTGGAGTTTTTTTTCAACATTAATTAAAATAGTTGGATGAAGATTGTATAGTAGAAAATAATCTAAAGAGAAATTGGTGAGAGAGGATGATTAATTTTGAATTTAAAACTCATATTTAGTACATACCATCCGGTGAATAGTGTCCTTTGTCGAAAACAGTTACACACAGTACATCCTCCATAACATCTTTGACAAGGAATTGCATTGACGCATTCCATTTTGGTTCAGTGGGTGAAGTGAGGGGAGTGCGGTGCTCCTGAGATCCCATGCTCACTTCACAAAATACTCCTCTTTTACCTTTCAAAATAGAAATACAAAAAAGGTTTTTATAATCATTCAATAATAAATGTTTGCTTTGACACACAGAAGAAGCAAGAAGACGAGTTCAAAGATATGGAAGAGTAGTGAACACTCATTTATATACATCAAAAGACAGTAACTTCAAACACTAGAAATATAGACGATAATAAACAAAATATTATTCAGTATCTTCTATCATCATATTTTCTTTCTACCAATATAAGGTAAGAGCAATGAAATGAAAATTATTGATAAAGTTACATGAGTCTATTTAATGAGAACTGTTACTGAGATTAATGTTACATGAGAACTGTTTAATTCTGAGTGCATAATTATGCTATATTGATAGAAGCTTACGCACTGTAAAAAATTGCCCTTCATAATTTATTAAAACTACAATAGTTGAGGTTAATAGCCTAATAAAAAACTTGAAATTAAAAATAAAAATCCTAGAAAAGAATTATGAATCATACATGAGAAATATGAAATATCTTTTAATATGACGAAAATATGTCTGAAAACAGGAAATTGATGGTCTAAAGAAAAACATGAAATTTAAGATCTAAAAATCTATTATCATAGAGAATTATTTGGAAGTACTAGAGTTGGTTCAAATTAAAACATATCCAGAAAAAGTACAATCTAAAATACATACATCATTCATCTACAGAGCACATGCAAAATAAAACAAGTAAATCATAAGCTACTTTACATTACATAAATATGTATATAAAAAAGGAATTGAGTTATTCATTAAGGTTTCGGCATAAATACGAAGTATGATTTTTTTAACAAAGCAGAGATTGTGAAGTATGAGTGGAAATGAGGAAGAAATGCATTTTGGAAAAGTTTCATGGGAGGAAATATTATACTGTAATAAGAATTGAAAAATAGAGATTCACATGCATATCGATTCAAAGCTAGTAATACAGTGTTTTATGATAAACCCACTTGATTAGCTCAACTTATGCATAGTGGTTTCAAGCAGTCTTTGAAACTGGTTAGTGTACAAGTGAAAGTGAATCTACATAACATGCATACAAATATACAGTATAAATAAGATGAATTTGAGGTATTTTACTAGGCTTTTACAGCTTAATGGTGCTTGAAGTTTCAATAATTTCACATCGTTTCCATCACACGAACATTTGAGAATAACTCACGCGTTCACGGTTCACACTTTTCGAGAATGACGTCCATTATGCTACTTATAAAAGGTTCCAATAGTTTTTTTTTGGAATACTATAAGCAGATAATACCAGAACCATTGGTAAACATCAACAAATAATAACACCCTACTTGAATACTTCGATAAAAAAAATTATGATCTCCAGTTTTAAATTAGTAATTGAGTAAATGAGTAATTCATATTTCAGCAAGAGAAGATTTTGGAGGAGAAAAGGAGGAAAGAAAGAGATGAAACTATTGATACACAAATAGGAAATTATTCTAACATCGACTCATAAATAGTAACTAATTACTGTTTTTTACAACAAACATATCAAACAAATCGGTCACTCGAAGATATTTGTAGATTTACTGGTAAATATTACATGTCTCCACTAAGGGTACTTTACAAAGACGAACACATTTTCAATTAGAGTAAGTTTTACCTTTGGTATAATTTTGTTTTAAGACCTCGTCACCACAAACAATAACCAAATGTAGTACTCCAACGGCATCAGTAATGATTACTAAAAATAACAATGAAAGAGCAGAGATGATAAATGCATGAAAAAGGATAGTGGATTACTAAAATGGATGATGGGGGAGCATTATAGGTGTGATACAAGTGATACAATGTATTATGACAGGAAAATGAGAAAAATGAAAAATAATGATTATGGGAATATGTTACATTTGAAAACCAGTCCAATTAGAACGTTGAAATGAGCTTATGAAGGATTACAAAGTCTATGATAGTGATTTACATGATAGTAAAAATCCATATTAACAATAATACAGTAATATTAACACATCATAGTTACTGCTTTACTGGGCCTATTTCTCCACGAAATAAAATTTTTAAATTAGCAATTAATAACAAAATGATAAGTTTAGGAAGAAAACTTATAGTTAGCAAACAAAAAACCTTTTGTTACAAATAACTATTTAATAATGATTGCTGAGATCCAACGAAGGAAAAATGGTAATCTTTCGACTGCTTGAAAGCTATTTAAGCGTGAAAGACTTCAAGAAACCATGTAATGCTGATAAATTGAAAAATGGAAAGTTATGCAGTGAAGTTTGGACAATGTGTTGGAACAAATATCTAATCATGAGTGATACAGGTTGATTAGTTGAACATCGGATGAATCTACTTCATTCTAGAACCCCACAATAAATAAATTTGATGTAATCGTACTAAATAAATATTGAACAAATACAAATGCTTGAAAATGCCAATGATTCAGTCTATTCATGATCAATGTAAACACTAGCAAGGCTGGTTCTACTATTTATTCCGTTGCAGAGGAATACAGATTTGCATTAGTAAATGTTTTAAACAACACAAAATAATATCAATGCTTGTCAACAAATTATTCAACTATACTCTATTAATGGAAAGGATAGGCTGTCTAAACCCTGTTTGCTTTTATGTTAGTACAGAAACGTAGGGAGTTCTCAACAACGCTGAGTTCAGTGTGATGCAACGCTGCAGAGGTGCAGAGTTTTCTCGCTGTGCTCTGAGCACCACTGTGAATCGGGCTTATAGGAAGCGTATTAATTTTTTGTTTTCATCAGTCTCTCATTTTCGTGAAAAGAATATAAAATAAAATAACAAAAACGTCTCCGGGAAAAGTAGAAAAAAAGTTTAAATCATAAACAATGTAGATAAATATAAAAATATTCACAAAAATACAA
Organism: Laodelphax striatellus; assembly: GCA_017141395.1. NCBI lineage: Eukaryota > Metazoa > Arthropoda > Insecta > Hemiptera > Delphacidae > Laodelphax > Laodelphax striatellus. The sequence goes on from CM029530.1 coordinate 21,571,340, forward strand.
AAAAGCTACAATACTACAATAATAAAATCAGCCAACAGCTATTTGAGGAGATCACAGCCAATAGTAAAAAAGCAAAAACGCAGTATGGGAAAGAAAAATCTTTACAATGCACTACCGATTTTCACTTGAAATACCTACTTGCAGATATTTTCTAACTGTAAATAATAACACTATTTTTAAAAAACTTTCAAGTAGAAATAGCTTGTTTTTCACTTACATAGTGACGATCGTTTCATCCTGGTGTGAACATCATCATCAGACTCAGTCGGAGTCTGATGATGTACTATACCAGGATGAAACGATCGTCACTATGTAAGTGAAAAACAAGCTATTTCTACTTAGAAGTGTTTTTAAAATAGTGTTATTTATCAGTAGAAAAAAGTATGGATACACAACTCAATGTAAATAAACGTTTTTTACTTACTGACTGCAGCGCTATTCAGAACTGAAAAGTATTATTTTTGATGAAAATTAGTCTAAAGGGACTTGAAGCGCTCCAGTTAGTGAGTGAAGAACTTTCATTTACTTAATGATAAAAATTAATCTCGATATGGTATTTCAAGATAAATCATTAGTTAACATCATAGTTCGTCAAGGATTGAATAATTCAATCCTTGATAATTACGTTGAATAAGAGCTCCTACAATGCGAAGGGACTAGAATTCCATGTAAGACATAAAAAGTGGGATGCAATATTGGTGTGCAGTCGATAAGAGATTATTTACAGTACTGTTAAACCAATGCTATGTAGCAAGTATTGAGAGGTTCGATAGAGCTTCTACTTTTCAGTGCATGCAATCTGCAATAGTTTCCAAGTGCATTACGGCATGCATTTCTCTTTCAATTGTGCCGACAATCCTTACCAGCTGCTGGGGATGGTTTCAGATTTCTTCCTTCTAAAACAGCAACAAGAATTCTTCCGACTGCTCCAAATTTGGCTTGTTCTGTTCAATATGAGAATAGATTTCAACTCATTTGCATCAATGAGAAAATAACATTGCCGAATGGGCAAATCGTGCGAACATGCTTGAAATATCTTCATTTTTGAAATAAAGTTGTTGTGGATCAAGGTGTAAGATTTCAAGAATAACTTGATTATTGGCTACTTTTTGGATTAACTTGAATGTAGATATTTTCAATGTAGGAATTGGTCAAGGATTCTACCGGGTTAACTTAATAGCTGTACATTCAAGGTATTGTTTGTAATTGGGTTGAAACTTGTTGAAGTTACTCGACATATAGTTAGCAGCTTAATTTCAACGCTTAATTGCACTTCTATGGAGTAGAATATTATAGTGTTTTGCATAGAGTAGTCTCAGAAGGCAATCATTCATTAAATAACTCTAAACTATTTTACAGTGAGAAATTCCTATAGCATCACTAAATTAATGGATACGGGAGTTGAATAAGTCATTTGGATGAATGAATTTAAAGGTTCATTAAGTCTTGAATTGGATGAATGAATTTAAAGGTTCATTAAGTCTTGAATTGGATGAATGAATTTAAAGGTTCATTAAGTCTTGAATGAGGTGATCTATTATTTTGATTTTGAAAGCAGCAAAGGCTTTCATAATTTAATAAAGTCGAACACAGTATGGACTGCTATAGAATATTTAATATCAATTCTAAAGAGTCACTATTGAGCTTGTAGAACTGTTCCATAATAATTCTGTGTGGCCACGAAATCATGGCCCTTGAACCACAAATAAATATTAGAATCAACAAAATCCTTGTGTTCTCATTTTAATTATTATTTAATAACAGTACAACTGTACAACATGGAAATTTGTGAGCACCGGTTAAATAGAACCATTGAAAATATATTATAGTCCAGCTACTTACTAAGACTCTTCGTCTACAAAACAATTGAATAAGAGCTATACATTCAACAAGCGTCGAATTCCCAAAACTATTGAGAAAGTTAAGAGTTTTCAATTGAAATTCTTGGTGAGATTCTTGTTTTTTCATTTTATCATACATAGTCTTGTTTTACAGTCTTATTCTATTGAATTTTTGGTAATTCTTTGAGAATCCCATCTCACAAGGTGGCAAATTAACTGTCTGATAAATTGGAATTTCAATAGCTTAAAATGAAGGAAGTAAGAAAAGCGCCACTCACTAGATTGCTGTCTCTGAAGATGACACTTTTCACGATGCATCAATTCTTTCTGCGCTTCACTTATCTTCTTCAGCCACAGGTTTCTCTCATTGACACTATTTACGCTTAGATTGTACACAATCTTATTATACTCGAGTTTTAGTTCAATCAGTTCTGAGCTACTTGGACTGTTGTGGATAACAGTATCGATCAGTAGTAAAGGCTGCAACAATACATAACAAAAACACTTATGTAATACTTTCTCTTCAAAAAAAACAAACTATTATATAAACTTATATTAATTGAAAATGAATAAATAATATGCATTGCACAATTTTGATCCTATCCATCTCGAAGATAAGTCACGTAGGAATAATGGTTTGACTACGTTTCGTTCGCTTGTCACCCGTACGCCTAACTAATCAACTCTTAAAATTCAAGTATATATATTGGGAAATATTTATTTTGCTAGGCTTGGTGAATATAAAAAAATACTTAAAGAAAGAGCTTAACTACCTTATCTAGCCGTTCCATGATAATTCGATAAAAGCTTGATGAGATTGTAAAATTTTATTATTTAGCATATGGCTTTTAATAGTGGGGAGACCCGAGTAGGGTTGTTCCACTTCACCAACATAACCAATTATCCCTTCATAGGGAACATGGTGAAAGTTTGTTTTCACTTAGAAAACAGACATCAGCATTTAAAAAAAGTATTTTTTGATTTTATAAAGTCCGAAAAATATATAACACTAAAACACAGCACAAAACACTTATTGATGATCGAAAAATATTGAATTTTGATAAAAATTTAGAGCACGAAACTTTTAACACATCACAATTTTGTCATGGCAACCAACTCACTTACTGTTGTAAAATTTTAGCAGTTGGAAAAGATAAGAAAGCGATGATTATTTTATTTGGCTCTTATGCTAGGGGAGACGGATTTTTTGTGTGTGTGCCGTAGCAAAGCTATAGCAGAGATGGTGGTAAGTCCACCGGGATCGGTTATCGAGAGTTGGTCTCAAACTACCTTAAGCGGCTGTTGTTAAGAGCGATGGTCGTGAGCATTAAGGGAAATAAAAAAAATATGGTGATGTTTACAAAATTCTTAGCTCAATTTAAATAGCTTTTTATCAATTAAGTTTTTTCTTGTAATTTATTGCAACTACCTGCCTGCTACAGCGGTCGCACAAAGGGAATAGCAGATGGCCGAGAATGGACAGAGATCTAAGATGGGGTCTGCCCCAATGCTCCCAACATTTCGTATGATAATAGGTCTACTTCCTAGTTACATGAATGTCACTACGAATATTATAAAGAATAGTAAACTCGCGAAACATGATTGTAAAGAATGTCACTTGAGAAAAAATAGAAAATTGGCGTTAGCCTAACCGAGAACTTCATTTCAGAATTATCACGCTTATTGCAAGCTATGCAATGTTAGACAAACTGATTTAACTCTAAACTTTTTAGAGCCATGTGTGCGTGGTAGCATTTCTCCCTTCAGGCCACTGACCTAACAACTTTTTTCTCTTTGTACGACCACTATACTTTGGAGTTTTTTCAGAAACAAAGTGTTTACCTCTTTATATATTCTGAACACACAATTTGAATAGCGTTCAAAGTTGAACTGATTGTCAACTAGCGGTCGATGTGGTTGTGCTAGGAGGAGGAAGTCATTCAGTAAGAATCCAACTAGCTGCTTCCCGCTTTTCGTCTGTAAGAAATTTTACAGGTCGATTATCGATTATTGAAATCCCTTATCCAATGTTTAAAGCACACTAATGTGAAAATATGAAAATTTTAGGCCTTTTGCATAACAGCCATCAAGAGCATTTTTCAATACATTAAAAATCAGTAGTTTCATTGACATTTCGCTTAGAAATGAGTATGATACATAACAAGAACATTGAAAATCACGTCGACTATTAATGATAAAAAATATGTTGTGGAAAAAATAATGGTTTTATTCAGAAATACGAGAAAAATATTAAATTGAAATATTTATCTATAAAAAATTTAAACACAATGTATAGAATCACAGTATAATTGTATATTTACGAAAAATGAAGATGCTTTCTCAAATTTCCGATTTTAAACAGGTCAAGAAATGACAAACAAACCTTTGTTAGAACTCCGTAGTGGATGAATTTTCTGGGTCCTAGAGTATTTGTTAGAGAATTAAATATAAGAGGCTCATCAAGTCCTTCACAAAGCACATGAGTTTGCAGCCATTCAAGTCTTTCTGAGTTTTCTTTTTCTGCAACGCCTTCATTAACCTGAACTAAAAATTCCTCTGCTTTGGTCAATGCTTCCTCCAAGTACAATCTATCTGGATGATCCGGAGGTGTATGTTCAAGAATCTGAAAAATATATGAACTTGAGTGCAAAAATAATGGTTAAAATAAGCCTTCAAAAGTTATTCAGCTACCGAAATAGAAATGTGTTGATTAATGAAATTCAATATCTTCTGATCCCCATGAAGAGGTCATTTTTATATGGCCGGAAAACGGAATAGAATTGACCCATTGCTTTAAAACCAATTGTTCATTGTTAGTTGGATTACAAAACTTTTGTAGATTGGACTTTCCAAATATTCTATTACCTAGAAGCCCGGGCTTATCATTGGATGGCACCATTTTTGACATCTTAGGTCTCTCACTTTTTTATTTCGAAAGCATTCACTTTATTTCCAAAGTTCAAGAAAGACAACAGGCATGCCGCCCAATCAGTCTTCACTAATCGTTGAATCAATTTCAAAAATATACATAATTTAATAAGTATATATTATAGCATAGATTATAATTTCGATTATTATAGACTGTCTGGCTTCTCCAGTTCTAATTGCATTCCAAGTCAGCTCACGTTCCATGTCTGGGTTTAAACTTGTAAAATTATATTCGTCCAAAGCTGGACAACAAATTACATAATATTTTCTTGAGATACCATACTTCACACAGAGAAAACATTTGGTTTGTACTCAGAAAAATATAATTGATATAGAAATATTACATTTTTGTATAGGAAATTTTGTTTTGTATATATACCGGTACCTTTTTTATGAGAAGAGGATACTTGGTGATGCGTTGCATAGGTTTGACGAGGAACGAGCTGAGTGGCAATCCCTTGGTGCGGGGATCGGTTTGACACTTTTTCGACAGCTGCTTGAAGGCTATCGACTCTTCCGTCAGATTCTGAAGCAGCGATGCCGCTGACAATTGACAGCTACAGAAACGCACGTAACCTGTCATTCTTGGCAACTGAAAAAGATGCAATTATTACGTACCTACATTGAGAATGTTGTTCTCTACTGTTTTAGTAAACAGAAGAAAATAAAATTCATATCTAATTACATAAAAACATTAAATGGATAATTAAAAAATCATTGAATTCGAACTAGAATCGTCAGTTCGACTTCAAGAATTTGAAAACAACGGTGAAAGAACTCTTCTTGTACTCTATTGTCTATTTGATTATTGTCTATTCTTCTTGTCTATTTGAGACTGAGTAATGGAGTTATTGTCTATTCTTCTTGTCTATTTGAGACTGAGTAGGAGATGGACCGTTATGATGAAGGAAATGTATAGGTCAAGAAGTTTTAGTGCAAACAGATTCAGTCAACAAGGTTAATGTGAATAATATATATGTCTTACTGACTTTCGTCAAAATACAGAAGCCCAGAAATACAGTAGCCTGCATTATACTACTAAAAGTCACATAGTCTGACAATATTTTACATTTTTGTCGACCAAAAGAGGGTTTTATCAGTAATAAATTATTTTTGAGTCTTGATTATTAATCAGATGAAAAATGTGAGGCCATGCACATAGTTACAACTTCAACTTACATTTTCACATAAAATATCACCAATCATTCGTATAACGCCACCTTGACTCATATCTCGTCGGACTCTCAGAGCCCTGGAAAAAATCAAAATTGTTAACAAAAACCAATCTGAAGAGTTGAATGAAAAGGTAAAAAGTAAGGCAACAGTAGAAGGAATTCTGAAGCTAGTCTCGTTGGAGTTTTGAGATTAACTCAGAATAGTAGCGGTCACGTAATAAGGTGGCTGAGACATTTTGAGCTGATGTCAAGTATTGCCAGCAGACTACACTAATCATGCAGGGGAATCTACTCAGACGATCAAAATAGGCATTGCTGGAGCCACAGAGTTGTCAATTTGTGATCAAGAGCAAGCAATTTTTTACTTTCCCTCGCTTTACCGGTTCCATATCTGACAACAGCGCAAAATCTCTTAGCCGCCTAATTTCGTAGCCACTACTATAGATAAATGTAATTAAAACTGTAAAATTTCTTAATTCACACGGGAAAAAAGAAAAATATATTCTAAAATGGTATTGGATATGAAAAACTACAAGTATTTGTATTGTACTATAAAAACTACAAAATTCACTTGAAAATGAATAGATCATCGAACGGTCGAACGTTATAGATTGACGTTATAAAAGTTATGAAATTTACAGTATTTTTGAAAATAATATTATAGGAAAGATAATTCTTTGTTATTAGCTTACTGCGTCATGTTCATAACGATGGTTCTGTGAAATCGTAGGAACACAGAAATTTTTCATGTTGAATTTGGTTAACATCCTTCATTCATCAAGCAAGTACCGGTATACAATAAATATTTCTTTTGATGAATGTTTACAGACGATTCACGAAATATGATTGAGTCACAAAAGAACACAAACCATTATTACGCAAGGAATCTTTGAATTACCTTAGGAACATAAAATTGCATACTATGATCTCTCTCCAATTCACAAAAATTTTGTTGACTTGTTCTGGAGAGATTATTTTACTTTCAATCAATGGTTTTTCAAAAACCTGAAACAAGAACATCAATAAGTGCCAATTAATCTCAAAGAAAGTTTTAGTAATAAATATCTTCAAATAACGATAGATTCTGAATATATTTCCATTTTCAAGTTATTTGTTATTATGGTGAGAATTATTTACACTTACCTGAGTTTTCTATAATATAGCAAACACTTTCTACATCATGCACTTTTTGTAAGTGATAAATTAGATTGAGTTTGAAGAAGGAAAACAATAAATTGAGCAATATTTTATATGGATGAAATGTATTTCAAGTTTAGGGACACGAGAATAACAATGAAGTCATTCAACTTGACTGTTGATTCATTCCAATCATTCATTCAATTCCAATAGAAAAAATATATAATAAAAGAACTTCCTTCGAAACCAAAAAAAAATTATAAATAGGTAACATTAATATACACAATCAGTTTTTAAGAAGGATAATAGTTATAAGTGAGCATGCAAAATTCGTACGAAAAAAAACTAGATCAATCGAATAAATTTCACAAAATTCACCTCTTAAATGAAAATTGTTATATTCCGATCAACAATAACAAGAGAAATAAAACTATTTGGAAGTACAAACTCTGATGCTTTTGTTATCGTTTGTTAAAGCAGTCATTTTTCAATTTCCAGTACTGGTACGACTTCAACGCCACAAGTCATACTCCAGATTCAACAAAAATTCAAAGTAAGGTAATTGAAAGAAGGAAAGTGAGAAAAATCCTATGAATAGCCAATGAAGATTTTTATTATAAAACCCATACTTTTGTGAGTAGGACCTATAACAGTCAAAACTTAACCCCTCTCGATAAGCTAGTACTGAACTTATGATTTTCCAAACTAAACGAAATATAGAAACCAAGTAGCCTTTTCATTTTTCTTCACTTGCTCCTTTAAAAATATTATAGACCTACTTATTACTATCTCATAATAATCATTACTATTTTATGAAAATGAGTTATGAGTTATATCTTCTCACTTAGTTTTTCATAGAAGATACTAAATCAATATTACTTACATCATGAACAACCGACATATCATCGATATAAGCCTGTTCAGTGTTGATGAGTTCCTTGATAGCTTGCTGTCTTTTTCGTTCGTCATGGTTCAATGACATGCCACACGTTGAACTATCTACTGTAAAAATCATGCAAACCAAATAATAAAAACAAATCGCACATGCATCCTTCTGGAACAAATCACTTGGAGAGAAAATTCCAGTGAGCAAATGACAATCTCACATGACAAAAACAACACGCTACATAGACAGGGAATTTTTCCCACTTGTTATAAGTTATTCCTGATCAAATCCCTGACAGTATGCTACTCGAAAATAATTTCTCAACTGTTAAAATAGTTTATGGTATTTATTTATCTAGTATCCTCAATAATAAAAGTAAAAACCTTCAAAAATAGATAGAATTTTTATGATTAGTGAGAAAGTGGAGTTCCTCCCACTCCAAAAGCCCATCTGTACTAGCTGAACAAGGGCGACCTATTTTCATTCAGATTCAGCTCAATTATAAGATTACCGGTTTGCCATTATCAGTCTTTCTTTTCGTACTGCAGATAACATAATTTTAATGTATCATTAAAAACGAAGTACTCGTATAATCGACTATTTTCTACAAAATATTGTAGATATTTTCTACAGCTGCCAAGTAAATGCTAATACTTTGTATTAGATTTTTATTCATTGATAAGTGACTGCTTCTATTCGTACCTAAAGACGTGATTAGATTGACTAAACTTAATTATTATATAATATTAAATACAATTCAATAGGATTTTGAAGTAATTGATCTCTCATAAATAAAAATTTCAACTGATTCTCTACAGAATAATGTTTTTTGAAGGCACCCATTGAAAATGAAATCTTCACTAAATCATGGATGAACTAATTATTGCCAAAGTAGTACTGCATCAACTTTTTTAATGAATAATTATTGACCAAATTTATTAATACTTTCTATTGAGATCAAGAATCGATTTTTTTATCACTTACCATTTCCAACAAATAATTGTGTTACAAGAAGCACTGGATTAATATTTGTCTAGGCTTTTTTTATTCTGGTCCATCAGAGTTTTCTTTGATTTTCATGTTCTTAGAGACTACTAGTTCGTTCTTCACTACATCAATACTATATAACAAAAAATGAAAGGATAGGCCTAAACTACGATTTCTGGAAAGTACAGAATTACTCGACAAATCTGACATTTATGGAAAAATATACTATTCATTAATTTTCATAGCAAGACTAAAGAAAAACTTGAAAGACTGTAAGGATATTGTAGGGAAAGATTAACTGATCTAAAACCGCATTAGAAACTTTAATTGAATAGCTCAATAGAAGTTCTGTTTTTTTTTAGTTAATTAGGTATTAGTTAATACCTAACTAATGGAAAGCGTTTGAAATACAGTAACTTGATGACAATAAAATGGCTACAGAAATATCCCATTTGTATTCGAATATATTCTTCTTTCATTGTCATCCCTATAATGTTATTGAAACGATTAGTGAGGTTTCTAAAAATCGTTTCAATGACGGTTGAGTTACAAAAGCTTTTAATCACAATTTCAAGAACACTTTTCGAGGCTCATAAATCTGAACACAATTTTTTCAACTCTGTATCAACGATGTCAATATTGACAAAATTGCACATTCAATTCTACGAAAATTCAATCAACTTTTATTCGGCAATCTTAACATTATGTTCTTGAAGAGAATTTCCAAGTGAAAAAACCCAGAAAAAATAAAATACTATAAAAAATCATTAAAGTGATAAGTTTTATCCTTTATGAACTGACAATTTTGAGAGGATAAAGGTTTCAAGGATTTTTGACATTCATAAAATCTGAAAATGAATTGACTACTCAACGTAAATTTATTCTCCAACAACAGATTAATTTTCGCCTATAACAGCAATGCACATCTAAACTCTACACTTTACACCAACCTTCCCTGTCAATTAAAGACATAATAATAACCATGGAATACTTTGAGCTTGGATTGGAATCAGTTCGAAAAACTAAAATTAATAATTCAATAAACATAGAAATCTTGTAATACCTACATAACAATTACCAATAAAACAGTAACCTTGAGAAACAGGGAACACGTTTAACAATAACACTATTTGAATATTGCACAATAAAATAATTATAAACGGTACAGGATATGTGTTATGCAATAATAACATATGTAACACGTATATATTATAAGAATCTCATAATGGCTTTTCATCATTAGTTGAATGAAACATAGCGTAAAATATGGCCTCTTGGGCTAAGCTACAACTAACAACATAATTGTAAATCTCTGATAGATAGTTGAAGTATGGTGGATATAACTGTGGAATCAATTCGCAGTATGAACTTTGAATATGGCAACACATTTACTTTGAAACTTGTGTTAGAATAATATTAGTTAGAATTCTCATCAGGTAGAGATTCTTCGATAAAATGGTACATCTACTCAACAATGTAATAACGAATTCTAAAATCTCTTACATGAATAAATTATGGTACAGAACACTGATATTCTTTTCACCTTGAAAAATTTCATGTAAAATCTATAACAATTGGCTACTTCTAACATAATAAACACTTCACGTTGGTAATTGTCAATACAATTTCTACAATAATATTATTCTAGCTTGCATTATTACTAATGAATAAATAAGACGATTTTTCATGTTATACATGGAATCAGTCGTAATACTTTAATATTACCGTACATTACACATATAGAAAAAGCTAGCCAGTCATGAGTTTGTCGAAATCCATCCTACATTTTTTCAAATCAATTTGAATAGAATGTTTTAGTTGACTCAACATGAAATTGAACGGGACTCACAGAAACAAAAAATGTTATTTTCATATTGTGCACGTTAAAGGATTCAATATGAATTGTTTAATTTTATTATAATTCGCATTCTACATGTTTTTTTATAATTTGCATATCATCTACTAATCTTCCTAAACATACTATCATTCAAAAACTTCCATTTCCCCTATTAGTAGTTCTATCTTACACCGGGACAGTTCGTATAAAAGAAAGAATTTAAGAGAATTATAAGGGTAGATTTTCCTTGATAAGTTTATTATAAGGGTGTATTATGAGGTGAATTATAGAGGTGAATATAAGGTGAATTATAAGGGTGTATTTTCCTTGATAAAGTTGATAAGAAATTATAGAAGCATGCTAGATAAGAGCAAGAGCAATCCTGATATGCGAAAGAAGGCCACCATTTTTCAAGTTATGAAATTCGAATTATGATGAAGATGGCCAAATCACATCAAGGTTCAGCATAAAGGAGCCTTGGAATGTAGGAGTTTTATCATTTAAGTCCATGGATCATTTAAAGTAAGGTTATATTCATAATCTTATAATGGTTGATTGTACTTTTCAAGTTTTTTAACATTAAATGAAATTCAAGATTAATGATTAATTCTTGATTGCTTGAATTTTTTATAAACGCGGGAAAAACTGAGCAAGAACATTTAACGCAACAACAAGGTGATCGTTTAAGGTAAGTTTAAAAAAAAGTAAAGAATGACCAAAGCTGAGATTTTATGCAATACGAAAGTTGAGTATAAAGAGGAAAAATAGTTTTTGTAAATGCCAAAAATGGTTTACCTACAGCTCACTAATGGAGATGATCATGCAAGGATATGAAAAACAAAACAACTATTTGTTACAACAAAGAACAAGTAACACATAAAATAATAAGCTGTGAGCCCTCCCACGGTTTTACCAACATGCCAAGAACAAGGAATACAATGAGATAATAGATCAATGCTGAATAAATTTGTGAGGTACTCTTGAATATAAATAAATTTAAAATCGATCATATTTATCTAAAAATAAAGGAAATACTCTGAAGAATTATAATGGGTTATTGTTGAATCACTAAAACTCATTGAAAGTGGAATAAATGAGAATTTCTAATGTAATTTCAATAACTATGAATGATAATTTCGAAATATTTCAGTAGTTTCAAAACTTTTTAGAAAATTAAACCCGTATCAAACGTTTTCTCCTATAACAAAACTGATTATAATTGAATAATTTATAATACTGTCAAATGAGATTCTAGCTATGAGAACAATTGAGAAATACGAGTCTAAATAAAGTCGACCAAACTAAGACTGGCTAGATAATATGATATTCTAATCAGTAATCACAATTATCTATCAATTTCGGAAACAATAACAGGTATATTATGACACTCAGAAGTTACATATTAGACCGTTGACTATTGGTGAAATATTCATTAATTTAGCCTCATATTTATATTCATTCGAAGATTATAATGAGTGAGGAGATTAATTTTAAGCCAAAAGAGACAGAAAGCACGGCGAAGTGTGGCAATGTCAGCAAGATGGTGGTGGGGCTCCCAGCCCATCACGTTCTATGTGTTCCTAAAAATTACACAGCCGATTAATAAAATGTCAATCATCAATTCTACATATCATTTTATTTCAACATATCCTGATATTCCCCCTCTATTTTTCCTGGCAATTATCACTATAATTGCACTTCACTTACAAAGAAAACTGTGTCCAGCGAGTGAAAGTTTAGAATAATTGACATACCAAATAGCGGGAGAAGAACAAGTTATGTTAAATCTCTAATAATGGATGATAAATTTGTTAAGTCTGCTGAGGATTACAGTTGACACAGATACCTGTTAATATTGGAGAACCCCGTAATTCCCAATACCATAAAAATCATTAGTAAAAGCTGGCTGGATAATAATTCTCTATTTTAGCATAGAAGGCATCACAACTCTGGCTGATTACTCGACACCTTATTGGATAACATTAGCAGGTCTACTTTGGATATACATCGAATCCAACAGCTATACAGCATATATAAAAAGAAAAAAATAGGAATCGAACCAAGCAAAAATATAAGGAAAGAATTATTTTGGAAAAGTCATACGGTCAGTTGCACCAAATTCCATTTCAATTTAACCGCCGTAGAATTATGACGTCTAACGGAACCAATGCAACGGGAATCAACGAACGAATCTGACGTCAATGGAATGTCGTCATTTCATGTGGTTAAATTCAATTGGATTTTTATGCAACTGGTCATTGTTTGAAATACTGGTGAGTTTTGAAATATGTAGCATTGTTCCTCAACTGCACTTCAAAACGGGAGAAAACCGCAAGGTTAAACATCTTGATGAAATACAATATCCTCTCAAAAAATTCTCCAAAAAAGAATTCGTCACCCGTCCCCTACCCCCGACCCTATTGAAAACGCTGGTGTGGAAACTAAAATTTGTGTACCAAAGAAAAAATCCAAAATAGTTTTATAAGCTTTCAGTAAGAAAATGTTTTGATATAGCCTAAATAAAACCCGTCTCCCTCTGCAATATACATTTATACATACAATATAATAATTATGTGTAGCCAACCCAAACAAATGAAACTCTGTTCTGGAAGCCATTGACATTGAGAAAAAATTTGGAAGAAATTTTGGGGAGGGCGAGGCGCTCAATCTCACCCACTTAAAATCACGAATTAGAAATATGCTAAACTTTCAGGAATCATACTCTCAGTGTTTGAGCTAACAAGTTTTTATGAACTTTCTAAATTATTGAGCGCCCTCGCCCTCCCAAAATTTCTTCCAAATTTTTTCTTCAATGTCAATGGCTTCCAGAACAGAGTTTTCATTTTTTTGGCTACACATAATTATTATATTGTATGTATAAATGTATATTGCAGAGGGAGCTTATTTAGGCTATATCAAAACATTTTCTTACTGAAAAGTTTATAAACGGATTTTTTCTTTGGTACACATTTTAGAATTTCCACACCAGCGTTTTCAATAGGTCGGGGGTAGGGGACGCAGTGACGAATTCTTTTTGGAGAATTTTGAGAGGATATCAGTTTTTAATCACCTTGTTATAGAGGGTATAACACTGCAAACACAATGGATGGGGCGAGAGTTAATTTTTTTAAACAGTGAAATGCCATGTTCTTTGATAAAAGATATTTTATCCTCACTATTTGGGTGCTACAAAATTATTCTAGCTATAACTGCGCAAGTTACGGCTAATACTGAATGAACAAACAAGACGTTGTGACTGTGTCTGTTGCATCACACGTTATCATTTACTATCCAGACTTTAACGACATATCATTGTAGCAACATTAATTCATGTATAAGCAGCTATCCACAAAGTTTGTTAAATAAGATTGAGATTTTGAATTTATATTGAAATTTTAACCCATTACGATCGATCACATGACCACTTTTGATGAAAAAAATATTTTGTAATCGAAAAATGAAATCCTTGTAAAAATTTGCCCAACACCATTATTATACATTCCAGGAACAAAATTCTCAAATTTTCCCCATTAAAGGTCAATTCCCACATTGACGACAACGACACGACGACGACATTCTCATTTCGTTCTGCGCATGCGTCACCAGCCCATGCTCTGATTGGTCCATGTCTATCTTTGTTTACAAATGAAAGCTCTCAAGTCTCAAAATTGCAGTACCGGTATGTCTTGAAAAGGTTTGTATTATAATTTTATTCACTGATTATTATATTTATATTGTCGTACTAATATTATTAATATTAATTGACAATTGATTCCGAACAGCGAACATTCAAACTTCCTACCTAGTCACTTAACCTAGAAATTCGGCTGGTCAGAAGTTCTAAAAGGATGGACCAATCAGAGCGCGGGCTGGTGACGCATGCGCAGAACGAAATGAGAATGTCGTCGTCGTGTCGTTGTCGTCAATGTGGGAATTGACCTTTATGATTCTAAAATGAACGATTCAATTTTTCTATTTCCTGTCAGAGTTTTATTTCTTTTAATTGCTAAAATTGTTGAATTGACGCGACATTTACATTCTTTAAAACTTCAAATTCCAAATATTGCAACTTTAATTATTATTCGGGCAGAGCTACAGAGCTTAATCGGACATTGAATGATTTTAAATTTTAAATGTGAATAGACTTCTACTAATCTACTTGAAGGCCTATATCTTCCAAACTATTAGGCCCTCAATGACCAATTAATTCTCAAATTGTAGGTATTTTAATATACTTTAAGAAATATGTTGGATGTCATATATGAGAAAGTGATACTTTACGGTCAAAATTCAAAAAACAAATGAAAAATTACGATAATTCAATGAACTTTGAAGAGCTGTATTTCGCAAACTATTGGGTCTACAATAATCTATTTGGTCTCAAATTGTAGATTCTTAAATTATCTTTCAAAACTTTGCTGAAAGTCACATTCGAAAAAGTGATGCTTCACGGTCAAAATTGACCAAATGTAAAAACAAGTGAAAAATTACGATAATTTGATGAACTTTGAAGAGCTGTATTTTAAACGGTTGGGCCTACAATAACAAATCAGGTATCAAATTGTAGGTATTTAAATTTACTTTCAACCCCATGTTGAATGTCCTATATGAAAAAGTGATTCTTCAGGGTCAAAATTGCGAAAAATTGAAAAAAAGGGTAAATTCTCGTTAATTTTATGAACTTTGAAGAGCTGTATCTCGCAAACGGTTGGGCATACAATGATAAATTTGGTCTCAAATTGAAGGTAATTTGATATACTTTAAGAAATATGCACAATGTCCTCTATGAAAAACAGATTCTTCAAGGTGAAAATTAGCCAAACATAAAAAAAGTGCAAAATTCCGCCATTTTGTACGATTTTTGGAGATGAACCGGTAGTTTGCCTAGGTCTAAAACTTGGATTTAGCATCCCAGGTTTACCATAAACATTACTAAAAAAAAACCGACTATCCCATTTCATACAAGGTAGACCCTATTTTTGATGACAATTTTACTGGGCTATTATTGAAAAGGTCGAATTTGGCGGTGGCAACAGTGTGAATCACTTTTAGTTTTTAACCGCTAGGATCGCGACATTTACATCAGGGCCACCTAGGAACATGGTCTAGCTAGACACTGAATTTAAACGTGCAGCTGACGTCATCACATCGTGTCCATAACAACTCATGTTTACAACTCATCCCTCCATTAAAATTGGAATTCGTGTTTGGTTTTTCTCGTCTCGAGTTTATTTCAACTGCACAATTACCTTTTGGTGGGTAAGTAGGTCTATTTATTTATTTTTAAATAATAAAAATTTAAATATTCAAACTTGGTTGTGATCAGTGTCAGTATAGTGGAGTGGTAGGCCTCTTAGCCGTGACGTCACATTTCGAGTGTCTAGGCCATGTTCCTGGGTGGCCCTGTTTACATTCGATAAAAAGCTTCAAATTCTAACTTCAAATTGCAACTTTAATTTTTATTCGGACAGAGCTACAGAGCTTAATCGGGCATTAAATGATTTGAAATTTTAAATGTAAATAGTTTAAACATGTCTTCAATCGCTTTTGGTAGTCCGAAATCTCAAATCATTACAGATTTTTCACATCAAGTGCTCAAAGTTGAAAAAAATTGAAAAATCCCAAAATTAGTAAAATGACAAAATACCCGTATATAGTATCTTTGCGAATTTATATCGTAGAATGTTCGTTCTGATCTTAAATGAAAGCGCTCAAAAATCTAAGAAAATAATGTCATTACAACATTTTAAAATTTTCACTACCTTCCGCGTAAATTGAGATGGCGGCATGCGAACATCAAAGGGAAGTTCGTTACAGAATATATAGTGGTCCCGGTCTTTCATTCGTATCACGGGGGGACGGGTGGTGGAACGACCGTTCCACTAGATTGATGACTTAGAAATAATGCCAATACAACTCAATTTCACTTGAAATAAATATCTATCATTTTTCCAGTCCTATCAAGTTCAAATTTGAATAAAATGGTATTCTAGCTAACTGATTTATCAGTTCAAGAAAACGAGAAATTCGAACGAACAAAAAATCCGTAAAGAATCCCGTTAAACGAGTAGACTTTTGAAAGAACTTTTTCAACTTGCCCTCATCCTATTCAATGGGACGATAATCAAGGTTTGTACGAACAACCTTTTGTTCGATACCTTTTACATTTTTGTTTGAAACGATTCAACAAGCGATATTTTCAACAAAAACCACGATATTTAAGCTGAGGTCAAAAATATCAGGTGACTTAAGAACATCAAAAGCAAATTCATCAAATTTTCTTTTGTAAACATTGTTTATTTCTTTCAGATTTGTTTCTTATCGGTTAAATATTTGGCATAAAGTGTGATCGGACTACACAACTTGGACGACCTCCAAATCTACAGCAAAGCAATCCAAATGACAAATCCTTGATTGAGATCATAAATTTACAGAATTGAATTACATGGATGGAAGAGATTTTAAAAACAAGCATCGATCGATATAACTAATATAGAGTAGTACTTGATATGCCAGGATATAAGTTGTTTATAAGAAATGCAATGTGAGTTTACTTACATAGAGGTGTGACGTAGTTGGAAGGGAAAAGACCAGTGGCGCCGTTCAGCTCGCCACGCCACCAGGAGGGCTCGTCGTGGCTCAACACAACTATGATGTCATCCTTGTCGAAGCTCAACTCATCCTCATTCTGGGCCACGTACTGGTATTGGGCAATCACACGCTCTAAAATCAACAAAAACACATTGATAACCATTGAAAGCCGAGGATTAAGTTCCAGTAAGCTGTATTCGGTGTTGCGCTCTGGCGGATAATCGTATGCATCTTTCTGGTGAATTTAACATGTAAATGAGAGGCTCAAGTACGTAAAAATTAGTTTACAATTATTGAAATAGAATTCCCTGTCGCTATTTTTCCTACTTATCGATTGTGGAATTATATTTAGAATGATAAAATGAACATATCGCATGTTCTTAAACATTATTATAATCTTCAATTTAAAATCAACTTTAAAGGTTATGTTCCAAGCTTATTGAGCAGACTTCATATGCTTTTGAACTGGATTTTTCACTCACTCAAAACTGAGATCCGAATTCTTTCTTGAATCAATTTACGTTTGGAAATACTGTATGGAAGGAATAGAAGACGCAATTACTATTGTGAACGGTATTGATACAATTAGGAATGCGACAATACTTTAAATGCTTATTCCCAATCCTTTCTCATGTTTAATTAACCGTTTTCGTTCACAAAAATTCCGCGTTAGCGCTGGGGTCGATTTTATCATCCACACCACCTACGTGCACACAGCGAATACATTAATATTTAAAAAACAATGGGACTATTGGTGTCGTTACCTAGTATTCAATCTATATGGAATCTTCAATAGTCAATTATTAGTAGAAAAATTATCTTGGTGTTAAACAGTACTCGAGTTACTTAGAATACTTCAGTAGTTGATTATTAGTAGAAATATTATCTTGTTCCTAAACATTACTCGAGTTACTGAAAGCATGTGACTGAGAAGTATTCAAGGAGCCTTTCAAACTATTATTAAATGTTCACCTACGTCATGGGCCAAGCGGTGAAAATGTTCAAACAAGTGAACATTGAAACTGTTGGAACAAAGTATTGCCAAGTTATTTATTTGTGAAATACTATATACAATACAAAAAACCTCTAGCCTGAACATTCTCGAAAGAGTAATTTCGACGTTACATCCAATTACATAGATAAGTTAATAATTGATAGATAATAACCTAGAAGGGCATAAGTCACGTCAACTATTTTTCGAGATATACGAAGAAAGATTGTTGTGAGGTAACTGGGCAGAAATTTTAATTATGGAAAATTATTACATCATGAACAGAAAAAAGTGCTTTCTATGATGTGGTGATTTTTTATAAATGAAAATCCTAGTCCACAATCCAATCCTAGGTTGAATTGTGGATTACAACTATTAAATACTGTAATTGATAAAAATAATAATTTCATTAATTTCATTATTAATTAATGATATTACTGACCAGCGCCAGGGTTGTCAACTGGAGGCATGGGGTCGGGAGTCTTGCACTGGAGTGGAGTGGTTCGGCCAGTCCCTCCTCCACCCAGGGTCTTCACATAAGAAGCAGGAAACCAACCAATTTGACGCTTCTTTCCTTTGGCCTAAAAAATAACAAAGGATATATCAACATAATAGTACATTTAATCAGGTACGTGTCCCTAAAACTATCAACAGTATTAGAGATTCATTATACTAAATGCGTCTGTGTAGTCTTAAAAACGAAAATTCTGAGTAAAACTGGAGCGATAGGTAATAATGTCAATGAAACTATTTTTATAACAGAATAATTTGAGTCGTCTCATGAAATAACAATTGAATTTCGTTCAGTGTCACAATTTAACATGTTGCCTTCCCTTAGCTATTGAATACATCTATATTAATTTAATTAAGGGGTCACACAATAGTCCCTGCACAAACTTCAAGTTTTGCGAGAATGGAAGGCTTTTTTCTGAGTTCATCTTATGGCTGAGGCCTTAATAATGAAGTAGCAGTGTATTCTTGTAGAGTTCTATTCAGCCTACTTGTAGAAGAGTTCACTTGACATCCTGTACGATCAATAAAAAAAATTGAAATGGGAAGTAACTTACAAATGAACAAGAAATTAATTTCAAAATCCTCAATCCTCGTCACTCAGATAAAAATTTGTGAATGAACTGTTGATTCTCGAGCAAGTGTAAAACGAATGATTAATTTAAATTTATCAGCCCATTAATGGATATTTCTATTATATTATACATCACAACACAAAAGAGTCACTATTTGAATATTAATACTGATAGATAACTGATTAAAAAGAAAGACATTAAGAAACTTACATAACTATGAAAATATTTCAGGTAACCTTTAGTGCGTTTAGTGCATGAAATATTTCCATAGTTATGTAAGTTTTTTTTTATATTATTCATATACTACTATTTCAGTCAATCTAGATCTAAACAGTTTGGGATTTGGGGTTGATTCAGGGTTTCTATAGTAGCGGCCACACTGTAAGGCGGCTGAGACATTTTGAGCTGTTGTCAAGTCTTGCAAGCTGACAACTCAAATCATAAAGGGAATCAACTCCGATGCTCAAAATAGGCAGCACTGGAAGCGTTGTCAATTTGCAATCAATTTTCGACTTTTCCTTGCTTTATCGGTTCCATATCTGACAACAGCGCAAAATCTCGCAGCCACCAAATGTCGTGGCCGATACTATGAGTGAAAAGTCTAATGCATACCTGCAATTCACCCTCCCACCAGCCAGTGGTGGTTTTCTTTCTGATCATGATGAGTTGTCCGCGCTGCAGACTCAACTGTTCACTGCTGGTGGCCTGATAGGGAGCTATCACTGTTGCTATTTCCGGCTTCTTTCCTCCTTTCGTGCTCTGTTACAACACAATGGAGTAGCATTTAGAAATACTGATAAAAACATATTCCAATTACTATTATATTAACTAAGTATTATCAAAGACTAGGGATACTGTATCTCTTGTCTGTGGTATTAGTATACTAACTATAAAATAACTCATTTATTTATGTTAGTCATCCCAATAGTATTAAGTGTATATATTATTAGTAATACAGTAATAACAACAATAATCACACTTAAGGCTTCGGAAAGCTCTCTTAGAATGATGTAAGTTTACTATAAAATTATTCTGCTGAATTTAAAATAACTTTAGATGAAGATAACATAAAATAGATGACTGGAGTAAGCCCGCAGCGCTGCTTTCTCTGCTCAAATTAGAAACCAACTCATTCAATAATCTTTATAGCAGGACAGGTTCGAACAGTTCCTTCGAAAGCCGAGAGATTTATATTACACTAAAAAAATTATTCTTTGTATTTCCCTAATTCAGTTTAAATTTCTGAAGAATCTAACAATCTAAATCAAGACCTCTGAAACGTGATTGAACTATATTCAAAATATTAAATGAACAATCAATTAAAATATTCAGCCAAGCTTCAAAGTTCACATTCGGATGTACATAATCTGTCAGATTTAATTATTCGCTGATTACTGTAATTAACAATTGAGAACTGAGAGTACTATAGAAGAATATCCTGTTAGCAGCTATGTAATGAAGCAGACGCAATTCAGCACTGTTTTCAATTTATTTCAACAAATAACTTCAACTCTATTTTTAATCCGAAAATAGCAACATTTTAAAACAATTATTTAGAAATGAATGAAAGCACATTAATGTTTTAATCGCTGGAAAAAAGGTATTTTTTTAATCGGAAAACATGCAGACACAAAAGCATTCAAGCATGCAAATATAAAAATGCATTCAGCGTAAATTTTGAAAAATCTACAAATTTGAAACATTACTTTTCAAACACAATACTTCTCCAAAGAACGTACAGTTGAAATAACCCTGATATAAGTAATCATGGAAAATAAACAAGTATAATCAGATTAATTTTTAATTTGAAGCTTGGCATTAGATAGATATATAGTTAGAGAGATATTATTTCTTGACGTTGCTGATGACCGTAGAGTGCGATGCCAAAGAAATAATACCTTTCTATCTATCGACCTATCTAACGCCAAGCGTCAAATTAAATGAATCTGATTATAATCATCATTGATATTAATGTTCCTGATTGAATTAAAATTCATTAAGGAAGATTAGTTTGAATGCCACTCTTTTCACACATTAATAAATTCATACTTTATAATTTGGAAGAGCTTAATAGGCTCTCAAATAGAAAACCATGTTTTCCATTTTTGTTGATGATTGGATTTGTTTTGATAATTCAATATAGTTCTCTTTGAGCAATGAGATGTCAATCTGGTCACAGATAATAATGGATTAATACAAAAGAATCATTCATCTAACGTGTCGAAATACTGACACTTCATTGTAAAATGGATTAACAGATCTTCTAAAAAGTTTCCAATTATTTTTAATGATTCTTATTCAAACAAGTAACAAGAGGTAAACAATATTTTTCACAATAATTATTTGAAAATAAAGATTCGAAAAACTAACGCAGTCATATTGTCCCCCAAAATCTGAGTGAAATGCTCACCTTGGAATCACTGTCTTCCCCTCCACTGCTTGCATCAAACTGAAATCATTTGTCAAATACCACACAACACAAATAAGCAATAATACAACAAAGGCAGTAAACAGAAAATCTGGCAATCCACAACACATAAAAGACTAGACATTTAGCTAAGCATAACTAACATTGCTACTGCAAGCAGTATCGAAAGAAATTTGGAAAATTAACATTCTCAAAAAAATAGTAATTTGTGTTGAAAGTCAACATTTTTGCTCATGAAAATTATTGACTCCAATAATATCATTGAGATATGTCCAGTTTTTTAAATTATCACAATGTTCTAACACTATGAGACGGTTCAATTAGGAATAGAAAAATAATTGATTGATAGAACTTGTCATACCTATAGATTGGAAACGTATCATGTAGAATAATTGAAAGCACTAAAACTATTGATGAAAAATATAGAAAGAATACAGGGTCATCGAAAAAGGTTGCATCAATTTTGAAAATTCACTGTGTAAAAACTATTAGAGATAGTCATCATTTTTATTTTGTTGTAAACAGGGAATATTAAAGCTTTTTGTTGATATGATTGTACCGTGTACAGTCGAGTATGTCCGAGATTCGCCGAAAGTAAACGTTTGGTGCGGGTTAATGGATGACCGAGTGATTTGACCATTCTTTGGAGCGCACTATAACAGGAACTGTTTATTTAGACATGTAGAAAAGTATGCTTTTCCTCAAGTTGAACAAATTGAATTGGAAAAACTCTAACATAATTTGGCAACGAGATGGCGCGCCTCCTCATTTCAGTCTTCCAGTGCGCCACGCACTCAATGAAAGGTTCGCACACAATGAAAAGGCACTCAATGATGGATTATTCCGAATGGGCTGGTGTCAACAATAGTTGATGTACAGCCTGAATAGACAAATAATTACAAAACTAAAGAATAGTTCTATAACTTTTAGATTTAACATTTTTCTCTATCTGTTGCACAAAAAATTGTATTGGAAAAAAATTGGTTAAATTTTTTCCAACTTGGGTTTTGGAAAATCCAAATCCAATTTGTTATGCCTCATAGAGGAGAATGTTAGGTAGAAAACTTGTAGAGAACTTTATTGTGAACATTTTGGTGCAAAGAAAACTAAGATATCATCAATATTTATCGAATTATATGCGATCTAATAAATTATGGCAGCCATCTGTTTTTGAGAGAATCTTGGACATACTCGACTGTACACGGTGCAGTCATACTATCAAAAAAACTTCAATATTCCCTGTGTAAAACAAAAATCTCTAATGGTTTTATACAATGAATTTTTTAAATTGATGCAACCTTTTACGATGACCCTGTATAAGACTGCAATGTGAAAGTTTATTTTCGAAAAGGAGTTTTTTTAATCGATCTATTAAAAATCAAAGTAAGTCGGCTAGTATAGCTGGCACATTTGCTAAGGCACCTGGATTGACAATCACATTACAACTTTTTACAATGCAAGTATGTAAGAATAATAATCCACGATATAATATAAACATGGCTGCATCATAGTGGATGAATTCCTAAACGCTCTCAACATTGCAAGAAGCTGTATTGGAATAATTCATTGTCAATGCAAGTGCATTAGCAAAATGAACCAACCATTATTCCTATGTTGGAAATCTATTCTAATTTATAGAAATATGATTTAAACCGTAATGCCATTCAAACGCACATTCAGTCTATAATAATTTTATAATAATGTAGTAAAATTAACTAAATATTCGAAAATATAGTGGAGCATCGTAAGGTAGATGAAATGAACTATAGAGAAAAACACCTAAATAATCATTATAAAGTTGAATAAAAAGTTAAGAGATATAATCATTATAAAGTTGAATAGAAAGTGAAGAGATAATATTATGGTGATCTGTTAAGCTAAATGATATAGTTTTTATGCCAAGCATAGTTTTATGGACCTATATTGATTTGAAATGAGCTAATTTTTAATCACAGAACTCATCAATCTGTATTATTCATTGAAAAGTCTGTTACATGTTTCAACAGGAAGATGCAAACACTCCAACATTTACAAGTCATAGAATACCGAAAGTTCATTCAATATTGAGTGAGCATAGATACAAAAAAAATGAATACTGTACTGAACATTGACTATGCCAGGTATTCATGAAAATAATATACTGCTCACAAAGACATATATAGTCTTTAATAATTTAATCTAGTACATAGTCATGTAGTTATGAACGTAGAAGATATACTTTGCAAGTTTTTATTGGATTCTTTCAAAATCCAGTAATCTGAATCGAAGATACCGGCAGTATCCAAGTTGTGAATTCAAAGATTATTGATCATTCTGGGGGTTTGAACCGGTTAGATCCAAAAATGGATTGATGAAATTTTTGTCAATTTAAAAATATTGTGGAAAGATGAGAATTTCAGTTTCTTTTCAGAGAGAAATTGTGCAAGACTATAAAATTAGAGAATAAAATAACTGGAAATGCATATTTGCGTATAAGAAATAATTTTGGAAAAATGTGAAAAGCTAGAATTGATAAAGATTCAGAAAGCCTATGAATGAAAGCCAATTTATGAGAGTAGAAATTGAGAATCAATTACAAACAAGACATACCCTTGAAAAATTTGTAATTATAACCTCTTTTGTCGGCGACTGTAAGAAAAATTGTTATGTCAATATGAAATTTAATTAGAATTTATGCTGGTAAATAGTCTGTTTTACACTACATAAAATGAGATGCCAGAAAATACAAGTTACTTATGGTCACTAGCATAAAAGCCAATTAAAGTTAACTGTCAAAAGACATTATTTTACGGCGGTTTAATAAACAGTGATTGCCTTCCGACCAATCGGCCTTAAATCTTGAATCCGTGAAATTGCATAGCTATTTTGGATGAGAAAGATTCAAACCTGTGAAATAAATAATGCAGCGGCTAGTGAAACTAAAAAAAAATTATAAATCTAGATACTGAATTGAGCTAATTATGTAAAGATCTCCTTTAAAAGAAAGTGATGACTTCTTTCAATTTTGTAGTGTTTGAAGCTCAAAACTTAATCCTATTAGCTTCTAGTCAAAGGCAGAAATGAAATTCTAGCGCGACAGATCAAATGAGCAAAAATGTTTAAAAATTTTACGAATTTGATGAGCAGACAAAAAATGAAACACATAAGCAGCTAACAATGATTTTCAAGCATTATGTGAACATAAAAAATTGGATCATTATAGGCGGCACAATATGCAATATAAGAAAAACTATGCCACAATTTAGTGCAGATTTAGAGACAGTACTGTGCGCAACCAAAGTAATACTATACGCAAGATACCTTTTTCTATTCGAAGCTGAGTGCGATTTAAATTTCTAAAAAAATATATTGACTTGCATTATTAGCCTAACTCTAAAAAGAATGTAGGTTATCCTGTTCCAAGCTCGCGAGCTAGTTGGTTCATGTGAAAATTTTAATGCCATTCACATATTGAAGAAGTTTTCAATTCGAATAAATCAAATATTGAAATTTTTTCAATTTCAATTAATCAAACGATTAAAAAGAATTAAATTAAATATTCAATTTAATACTTGCCAAATAAAAATTTTCAACTTTCTCTCAGGCTTCTTAATTGAAATTGAATAATGATTTTTCAATCCTAATTCCATTAGGAGCTCAGAACATTTTGTATTCTCTTGAATTGAAAACAATGTTTTTCCTAAAAGTGAATATTACAACCTTTATGAGTAGCTACACTACACATATTGTTTATAGGCCTACCAAAGAAGGATAAAAGATCATTTATATACTCCTTGGATGAATAAGGTAAAGTTCACAATTGATTTCTATTCTCAAATTATTTGCCGCCATCTGATAAAAGATATAGAATCCTTTCAGCTAAGCATAATGACATGCATATAATCCAGGGAGCTCCTTGTAGCTTAGTCTACGATTTTACTCAAGCCAGAATAAGAAAAATGCTAGCATTACAATCTACAGAATAATATTAAAATGAAATTACATGACAAGTTGATCTAATAATGCCAAGTTCACAGCTCTAATTTCTTCATCACTGTGCATGTACAAAGTTCAATTTAAATACAGAATTAGGTTCTTGGGAGGATTTATGTCTGAAAAATCCCAATTTAGAATCTATCATTAATGAAATGTCAGTTCCGTAATAATTAAAGAAAGTGAATTGAAAAAGTAGAGATGTGAGCATGGAATAAAAAGCACCTATTTCAAATAAAAATCGTACGTACATAATAAATCACAAATAATAGCAAAGCGTTTACAGGACAAAAAACTAAGTTGTGATGTTTTAAACTTAACGGCAAGTAATGGAAATTCACAACTTACCTGAGCTGTTAAAGCAGCTACCTCAGCAGCTGGAGATCTAGCAGGCTGAAAAGTAATACAAAATTGTTTCTGATCAAAATTCTTCATTTTTATGTTATTACTGTATTATTTATTTAAAGATTAGCGAACAAAGCACAAATCTAATAAGGAATCGTTAATTTAAAAAAATCAATGAATAACAACTCACAAGCAACAGCTCTTCATTCGAAAATGAAAACGACATAAAATGTGCATCAACATTTAATTTAGAACAGCATCATTATTTAACAAACTAATTGCACTAGTTCAAAAAACTTCCAATAGCCATTTTGAGCCAAAATTGAGCACCGGTTCAGAATAGATACGTTCTTCTTTTGTTTTGATGCTTCAAACTCATTTCGAAAGAATTTCAAACTATCCACAGGCTTTTCATAATTATTTTACTGAATTGTTGCATCTGTACAACAATTGTTGCACTAAATTTTCAACCTGTGAAAATAGAAATAGTTCAAAATTGAATTTGAAGGACTGAGATATTATGACTAGATTTTGAATAATTGAAATTGATTAAATTCAAAAGTAAAAATTATCAATCGGATCTACAGTACATGACTAATGTTACTCACCTGCATTTCTTGCGGTGGTTCTATCTGACTCTGACTAGGCAATGAGATCTTCCGCTCAACAACAGGCTCTTCAATAGGTGGAGTAACAACAGGCTGCAAGATAATTATTATTAGGATATTGTGAACTATAAAATCGTATTACAGTAATGACAAAAATGAAATTTAAACAAATGTAACCAAGAATGCGAAGAAGAAGCAGCAGTACCACATACTGTACTAAAAAATCATCATCTGAATTTTATCTTCATCTGATCGCCAACATAACGAAATTTGACAGAACAAATGTTTTGTATAGCAGCCCTAGCTAATGCTACCAACAATTAGATATTTAGCTCAGTGTTTTCAACCATCTCCTTTATTTCACTTTTCTAGGTGCCTGACAATACAACAGAAAATTTCGAAACTGCTATTACACATAACCTTTTGATCCACTTTGTGTTTTCACCTTATAAGAATTTGAAAAAATAGAAATCTTGAAGCAAAGAACTAATGTATACAATGGACAATGCCTTTGGAATTGTTTTTTTAGAGTTGGGGACAGCAAATATGAGTCATGTGTAAACATTAAGACAGTTGAAAACTTCGATAAAACTACAATAAATTTGTACAGCTTATCAGGTTTTAGAAGCTATCAGCGTCAGATGTGAAGAACCTGTCTATGGAGTGGGGACTTAGAACTTCAACAACTGGTCAATATTGGAATTAGGGAGGGAGAATAGTTGCTAATGTCAATGTTTAAGCTTGAAATAGTGGCGAACCACACATTCGATGGTCAAATCTTATACGACAGACAAATAACACGCTGCAATAATCCTGTAATAATCACTAAGCCTACGAAAACATTATGACAACCCAAAACAAATAAATATTTGAAAGTTGCTTTAAAAATATATTTTACTGGGAGAATCTTGTTCGAATAAAATTCTTAATGTAGTTCAAGACTGTACACTATCACAAATGAATATAGTAGAATTTTTCAATTTGGCGGATGGCGGATGATATGCTCAGCTCTGTCAGGATAGTCTGCGAGCAATCTGCGAGAGCGTGTCGGCCCAACTGACAAGTGCATTCCGTTTGAAAACATAACTGCTGACATTGCAATTATTATTATTAGCCTATTATCAAGGTATAGGCTTCGAACGGTGGGGTGACCCGAAAGTAGTTCCACCTCGCCTCTATAACCTATTTTTCACTTAGCTTGAAGTTCAATATCACTTTTCAGAATATTCACTAATTTTAAAAAGTTATTTTTGATAACAGAAAGTCTAAAAATGTATACAACCGAAACACAACACAAAATATTTCGGAAAATTTTGAATTTTGACTGTGAATTTAGAGACGAAATTCATATCATGTTATAATTTTGGCATGGCAACCAATAATATATTTTGCAACATTGCAATATATTTCTATTTAGAAAAAGTCATTATGTTTTTGAAATCGATGGAGACAGGCAAGTATGTGGGAGTGTATGTGCGCGTATCCCACGCGCAATGTCCCAATTGTAATCAGCTGATTCATCCGCCAAATTAAAAAAATCGACTATACACATTATTATAAAAAATTACAAGAATTACAAATATAACTCCGTATTATTGAATTTGAAAACTCACCTGTTGGTCCGCTTTCTGTACATAATTGGACGGGAATATTCCTGTACGGTCTCCAATGACTCCGGTCCACCAGTCACCTTCCTTCTTCACAACCAACATCACTTCGCCCTGTTTGAAACTCAAATCTCCCACCTCTTCAGACTGATATGGGTACAATGACACATAGTATTCTGTAAAAAATAATGAATATAATGCATTATAAACCTGTAAAGATTGAAAAACTAAATAAGTGTTTCTTTCACTAGTGATTATTCATTTCCATTTAATTAAGGAAGTTCTCCATGAAAACCCTCACCACCTTCAATAATTGATACTATTCAAATAGACTGAGATCTAATGAATTCCAAAATGATATAATTATGAGAGATTCTGTGGATTCATTCAGGTTCCTGCATCAACTATTGTGACAAGCAACATTTTCTATGCATCTGTTAAGCATTAAATGTAATTCATCTTTTAGAAAAACAATAATGACGAGTTTGAAATGCTACAGGTACAATTATATTTTCCTTCTAATCATTTCAAACATTCCGACAAACGAATGTGAATCATGTAATCACGGTAATTCAAAAATATAAATCGCTGAACATCGGATCTAGAAGTGGGCTCAATTGAACACAATATTGAAATTCGATTAAACTGAATTTCTGAAAGTAAATACCTTGTTGATCTTCAGGAATGGCGCCATCAGAAACTGGTAGTGTAGACTGGACAGTTGATGCGAGTGGTTCAGTTGATAGCTTGACGTAATTCTTTGGAAACCAGCCTTCCGCGCCATTCAAGAAACCATACCACCATTTATCCTGAGGAAAAAATACATTTTCAGAATACATTTCAGTTGACAGGGTGGTTTTATTTTGAATGGTTTAAGGAGGTTACATTCAGGTTCTACTCACACTTGGAAACACAAATCGCGGATACTCAGCGACTGGAATAACAAACATGAGTTTTTAAATGAGAACTTTCAAACAATACGATTGCAGGATCGTCTGAGCGTCATCATTTAACAACACATGTTTGTTATTCGAGTCGGTGAGAAACCGCGATTTAAGTATCAAAATGTGAGTAGTCTTATTGTTTTCATTTGTTGAATACGAACCACTTTCGAGCATTGAAATGCCTTTTATACATTTACCCTAGATTAATTTTTCAATTATCAATTCTTGATTGATTGAATTATCAATCAATAGTACAGGGTGATTCAGATAAGTCAGAACTGTAACTAGTTATGCAGTTCAGTTGTACAGTTATAAGAATTTCTTCTGTTTGTTTGTTTTGTCAGAGAGCTTTGACCTTCGAGAACATATCCCACTTCACGCACACACCCCCCACCACAAGCGCTGGTGTCAGGCAGAGAGCGAATTGTTGTCAGTCCTTTACGATGCTTACGCGAGAGCAGAGTCGCATTATTGGAAGCACACTTTTCAGTAAAATGTTACAATGTAAAATGTTTCCATTCCAGGGAAAACAACAGTTTATGATATAGCAGGATCCATTCAACTTGTCAGAAATCATATGATCGACGAGCATATGATCACAATACTTAACCTACAAATGCTGAATCTCGCAGATTATTGAAAAGGTCTTTTAAAAAGTTATTCTTTGAAAGGTCTTCTTTAAAAAGGTATTTTAAAGACTTTAAAGGTCTTTAAGACTTTCAAGCCTTTTGATTATTGTGTCGAAATCACTGTTTAATTATTACTGGAACAGCTGACTTCTGTCAAGTTAATTGGATCCTGCTGTACTGTGAAACGTTTGAGAAGATTCAAGATGGCTGCCGACGGATGTGACAAGCTTGTGTGTGGTCACTGTAATAAATCTATTAAGTCAGATGATGGTGCAATCATGTGTGATGTTTTCTGTGACAAATGGTTTCACTCGAAATGTGTTAATATTTCCTCAAGTGATCTTGCCAAGATTGGGGAGTTGGGTGATCTTTCTAGATGGTTTTGTCCGACTTGCAATTTGAGGTTAGAAAAGTTACGTGAGTGTAAGTTTGATTCAAGTTATCTCGTGGACTTTAATTGCAAGTTTAGTCAAATTTCTGAAAAACTTAGTGTGGTAGACCAGGATAATGTTAAACTGCATGAAAAGTTAGACTCTATTTTGGCTTTATTAATTAACATGAAGGGTAAGTCTACCCAACTTGACTTGTTTGACGATACCGGTAACGGACTTGTTGAACGTGATTCAGACTGTACAAATTCAAACATGACGGTTGGTTCGAATTTGAATCGACAATCTTGTGACACTGTGAAATCGACTGGTAGAAAAAAATCGATAGTTACTATCGATCTAGCGGACTATACTCAGTCGACTTCTACGAATCGACCTGTAAAGCAAAATAGTGGCATCTCAGCTATTGAGGTTAGAAATTTGCAGAAACGTAAACAATCGGCGAGTGATGCTGATGACATTACAAATAATTATTCCACATCTTTTCCACCCTTAACTACATCTGATAAATCTGTAGTTAATAATTCTAGTGAGGCTAATGACGACAACTGGACTTCAGTGGTTAAGAAAAAAGGACGTAAACCAAAAAGAGCAACTCCCGAAATTAAAGACCAATCTTCTGCTAGTTCCAAATTACCTAGTAATGCAAGTATTAGGAAAAATAAAAATTTCATTACTGGTAATATGACTGGTGTTGACAATCTATCTATTATGGATCGTAAAATGTTTCTTTTTGTTTCAAGATTTGTACCTGAGACAACGTGTGATAACCTTTCTGAATTTTTGAATAAACAGGGAATAAGTAATTCTACAGTTGAAAAACTTGTTTCCAATCATCCTGATTCGTACGCTTCGTTCAAGGTTGGTGTTCCTGCTAGTTCGTTTGAGCTTGTGTACAAGGCAGAGTTTTGGCCAAAAAATACTTATGTTGCAAAATATTTCACAAGAAAGCAAAGCGGAAATGACAATTTAAACTTGAAGGCTTCACTGAAAATGGCAAATACCTAGCTCCTAATCTGAATAGTGCTCTTGAGGCTCAATCTAGTTTAGTGATTGTTCACTGGAACACCCAGGGATTGCTCAGTAGTTTGGATGAACTCCAGAGTCTCAATTTTAAATTTAATGAAGATATTCTTTGCATCTGTGAGCATTGGCTGGGAGCGCTTGAACTTGCGGAGATTGCAATCATTGGTTACACTTGTGTTAGTTCTTATTGTAGAGCTTTTGGCAGTAGAGGTGGATCTGCAATATTTTTGAAAGACGGTCTGATTGGTCATGAAGTTGATTATTTAATTGAACTGTCAGTGCAGCGTGTCTGCGAGATATCAGCAGTTCTAATTACTAAACTTAATGTAATTTGTATTGAGGTGTACAGAGTTCCAGATAATAGTAATTTTGAGTCTTTCATTGAAATTATTTTCAACTTGCTTGATAGACTTAACAACAGAAACAAATCTAATGCATCTGTGATTCTTTGTGGCGACTTTAATATTGATATATTGACCAATTCTAATTTTAAGATGGGTTTTCAAAATATTTTAATTAGTTTTAATCTTAATCTAGTGATAAATGAAGTTACCAGACCAGCCTCCTCCTTGCATGGAGTAGGGTCATGTATTGACAATGTTGCAACTTCAATCCACAGGGATAGAATACTTGCTGCTGCAGTTGAACCAGTGTTGGTTTCTGACCATTTTGCTGTTATCTTTAAATGTTCATTAGATTTGAGTGCTCATAAGACTGATGTTTCTAAAGACCATGGTTTTAGAAGAATTATTAGACCTCTACATAATTCTGGTGTTTTCAATTTTGTAACTTTGTTGTCAGCAGTCAATTGGCTTGTGATTTATTCCATTGACTCTACAGATAAAAGATTTGCTTATTTTCATGATGCATTCTTTCACATTGTGGACAGAGTTTTTCCTTTAAAGTATGTTCTAGTCAAAAATGATACATTTCATAATTTCAAGGAGTACAATCGTGAAATAAGGCAACGGAGAGAACTGTGTTTAATTATGTATGAATTGTTTAAAAACACTGGCTTGAACTATTATAAAGCTAAATATATTAATTTTAGAAAACTTTTTAAAAAAATGATTAAAGAAGCAAAACTTAATTATAATAATCATCGCATCCTTAATGCTAGCAACAAACCTAAAATGTTATGGTCAATAGTTAAGGAGAATATAAATAGAAATGATGTATCAAAGAATACAAGCAGTGATGACCACTCATCAGATAAGTTTAATAACTTTTTCTTAGAGAAGGTAAGCGAAATTGTGCAGAGCGTTCCTGCTGCTGATCATAGTGTATCTTATTATCTTGCTAAGTTCAAAAATTCTCTACCTAAAGCAGTACCTACTTCTTTCTCTTTCTGTTATACAAGTGTTGAACAAGTTCATAAAACCATTATGTCTTTAAAAAATAGTACCTGCCTTGATGTTTATAATCTTAACTCTTTTATTGTGAAAATTGCCTCGCCTTATATTTGTGAAGTGCTATGTTGTCTTTTTAATCATTGTATTGATGTTGGAATATTTCCTAAATGCCTCAAGTATTCTAAGGTGATTCCTTTGTTTAAGAAGGGCTCTGTTTCTGATTGTAATAATTACAGACCTATCTCAATAATCCCTGTTTTTCTAAAATCTTTGAGAATATTTTGTTTAAGCAAATTATTGAATATTTTGAGAGTAACCATCTATTTAGTGACAGTCAATATGGGTTCAGACCTAAAAGAGGAACTGGTATGGCTATCTCAGAATTTATTAAGTGTTGCATGTATTCTATTGATAAGAGCCACAGGGTTAAAGGTAGTTTCTATGATATGTCTAAGGCATTTGATACTATATCTCATGAAATCTTGATTCAAAAACTTAGTTTTTATGGTTTTGACAATATAGCTATTAGTCTTATGTCATCTTACTTGAAGGATAGGTATCAGTCTGTTTTTTACAATAATTGTTACTCTAATTTCTTAGAAGTGAGATCAGGTGTCCCCCAAGGATCTACATTGGGGCCACTTCTGTTTATTATATATGTAAATGATCTCCCTGCTGCCATGAATACTGATTTTGTAAAGCCATTCATGTTTGCTGATGATCTGGCTGTTCAGATTAAATGTAATAATTTGTTAAATCACAGTTTTGTAAATTCGATTGTTGAAGACTGGTCTGCTGCCAATTCACTCTGTTTAAACAGGGATAAGACACAGATATTGGAGTTAGGTTTAAATTTAAGTACCGATAATTCTAAGTTTTTAGGTATTACAGTGCAGAGTAATCTGAAGTGGGAGTTACACATAAATTCGCTTCATGGTAGAATTTCTAAAGGTATATTTCTGCTCAACAGATTAAAATTCATTGTTGACTCTGTTGTTTTGCTTACAGTGTATCATGCTTATATTCATAGTCATTTGTCTTACGGCATTACTGCATGGGGCAATGACACTAATGTAAAGAGGTTGTTCATATTGCAGAAGCGTTCTATAAGGATAATTGCTCATGTTCATAGCCAGACACATTGTAAACCACTATTTAAGCAACTAAAGATTTTGACTTTGCCAGCTGTTTATGCTTTTGAGTGTCTTTTATACATTAAGAAGAACTTATCTAGTGTTCCAGTTAATAGCTCTGTTCATTCTCATTATACTAGGCATGCTTCAGCGCTTAGAGTTAGTCAGTGTAATTATTCTTATACTTTAAATGGTTTTATTGAATATGGCATTAGGCTCTTTAACAAGTTACCAAATGTTTTGAAAAATTGTGATATTGATTGTTTCAAGAAAAATCTGAAAGCTTTACTTGTCAATATATGTCCATATAATAAGAATGAATTGTTAATGAATTTATGATGTTTTGTTTAGCCAATGCTGTTATTTTTTACATTTCTTATTGACTTTGTTATACATTTTGTAAAATGTTTCAACAATAAACGAATTTTGATTTTGAATTTGTTTTCGTGAAACAGGAAGTGTTAATGATAGGTCTCGAAGCCGCCAGCCTTATGTGTTAAACACAGCAATTTAAGGAGCGCGTTCAGCAGTCTTTGCTGCGGTCTCCTAGTAAATCAAATTATGTTATGTATTAAATATGTTATAATATTATTTCATATGGTGAATAAAGTATGTTGAATATAAAATATAAATAAAACATTAAATAAAAACATATAAATAAAACGTTTTATCATCCATTCAATATTGGAGTTCTGACTTATCTGAATCGCCCTGTACTTGGTCGATTGTCAATATTCAAAACCAATAGTCACTTGCAGTTGAGGACGAACCTGATTTTCAGTGACCTGGAACTGATCACCCTTGGAGAAAGCGAGCTGCCGGGGATCGGTGGGTGCGAAGTTGTAGAGAGCGACCACGTTCAGTTCGACGGCAGTGCCCAGTCCGAGCACCAGCGAAGGCATTTCTCCCACCGCCGGGCCGGCCTCCGCTGCCGCTTCTACCACCGCTGATCCGTTATCCGAAATGTTCTCTGGCACCTCGGCGATACCCCTACGGCACAGTTATTGTTGAAAATATAACATTAACAATATCATTACAGAATAATTTATTGAATAGGTTGAAAGTAAAATTCACTGAATATGAAAAAGTGTATGCACGAATCGACTTCCCATTACCCACACATAAGCAAAGAGTTTATCTTATGGCCGTCATCACAGCAAAGAAAAGTGAGAAACTTCATTGAATTAGACAAGGTAATTAGAATACAAGATAGTGTTCACGCGCATCTCAGTCAATTCAAAGCACTGATCCAGCTGATCAGAAGGCGTTACCGGAGAACAAGAGATCGATTTTTCCTACCTTTTACATGTTAAATTCAGCAACATTATACGTCTTTTTCTCAAAACACTGCATATTTTTCAAGCCACCGCGACCTCTCCTGTGTTTAATTGTATATTTATCTTGAATTATTTTAGGTTTCATAACCCTCAGACCGCTAATAATTATTTCAGAACACTAATTTATTTAATGCCATGCATACCGTATTCGAATATCACAT
Organism: Laodelphax striatellus; assembly: GCA_017141395.1. NCBI lineage: Eukaryota > Metazoa > Arthropoda > Insecta > Hemiptera > Delphacidae > Laodelphax > Laodelphax striatellus. The sequence goes on from CM029530.1 coordinate 21,606,729, forward strand.
GATCGAGATCGAGAGAACAAACTTTTAATTTGATATACTTGCCATTGAATAATCGGATTCTCAATAATTGAAATAATTAGCTGTCTGATAGTATGAAGACTACAAAGAAATAATGATAAATATGCAAAGAAGTTCAAAAGAGGTCGCAGTGGCTTGAAAAGCTTGCAGTTTTTGAGAAAAAGACATACAAACTTGCTGAATTTAACATTTAAAAGATAGGGAAGACCGAACTCTTCATCTCCAGTGACGTCACTACTATCAGCTGAATGAAGTTTACTAATGCATATCATCCTCAAGAACACTACTTTGTATTCTATTTACCTTGGAATTAGTAATAGGGAATGTATTTGTCATAAAAAATTAACGATTTATACGTTTTCCAGTTTCTATTTATGAAAATTTGTTCTTTGTACTGCTTGCTTTAGCGGCTTAGCATACTGATTCAATTCTGATAGCTCAGTAAAGAAATAAGGCTCATTAGGGAGACCAGAAGTATTTTAAAACACAATCTTCTGTCGACCTTTACTACGCATTGAAGCAGTGATCCATTCATTTTTCTAACTAGGGTAAATATAAGGTTACATCCTATTATTTGTTGAAAATGAATACTATTACAATTATTCATTTTATTTTAAACCTATTCAACTGTTGATGAATATTGAGAGTACTCACTCAAGGTGGCGTTTTTGCATAGCTTCAGTTTCAGCTGCTGAAAGCTGCCCGGCTTGAGTTGAAGATAGGTCAGAGGCAGATGTATCAATCAGTTCAACATACGATTCAGGGAACCAACCTGTGGCTCCCCTCAGTTCACCAGCTAGCCATCCAGGCTCTGCATTTTGTTCTAGTGGTACCTGAAGCAAAATTTTTGAATATGAGGATCTTATGACATTAAGAACATAATAGAATAGTTTCTGCATGTATTAAAAATGAATTTGAATTTAATTAGTTTAAATAGAGTTGTATATGGTGATAGATGGACACCTCTGTTTCTCTTCTATAAACAATTGCAATTAAAATGAAATAGAATAAAATTGTTCCAAATTTTATAATCAACAATTTTTTTTGACCTTTTCACTAGTCACATTTTCAATAGTAGGCTATAGAATTGTTGCCTGTAGTGTAATATCGAATTATTGCCAACTGTCTAGAGATTCTACTGTTTTAGAGAATCACAATAATTTACAAATAAAATTTCAACTAGACGGCGTTAATTATGCTATTGAATTCAAATTCTTTTCTTTTTGCTTAGTGATGCTCACTTCAACAGAAAATTAGAAAGATAGAAATAGAATTACATTAGAATGATGTATTACAGTATAAAATTTTGAAATTCATAAATTTTGTATTCAGAGGAAGGTCACCGTTACAAGAACCTGTGCGCAGGGGCAAATATTATAAAATTATTTGAACTATTGAATTGAAATTCTAATCCATCAAACACTATTATTTGTACAAATGACAGAAATTATCATTTCTCTGCATTGAGTTTAAGAATAACTTCTTTTGGTAGTTTGCAGTCGATGAGACTTTTCAAAATTTCAAGAATATTTAATAAAGTACTTGATTTTTACGGGACAACCAATTTATTCCGTACGAGAGTGATTGGTTTGAGGAAATGGAATCAGTAACGGGAATTAAGAATAATATTGTGATTAACAATTCCAGCAGGTGACTTTTCGACAGTAGTTTTTATAAGAACGAGTCTGGAACATCCGAGCAAATGAATCACTGAAATCGCATAAAAAAAGTTCTTACATTAATGATGTCTCCAGGTTGGAATGAAAGTTCATCGCCGTTCCTTGCAACAAACTCGTACAGTGCGCGGTATTTCTTGTAACCGGGCTCGGGGGCAATATTGTCTTCGGGCCAGGCAGCTGGCGCTGAGTCCCATGCTTCATTGCCCCATCCAGAAATATCTTGGGTTCGACCTCCTTTCATTTTAATTATCTGCAACAGAATTTACCATTTGCAACATTTGTAACGGAAAAATATTGTACAGTAATTTCAATACTTGTAATACAATACATCTCTTAGTTTTTTGATAGCCATAATCATGGAGAGTAGAGTCCAAATTTACTTACTATACCAGCACGAATAGTAACAGATCTCAGAGACGTACAAGTCCATGTACAACATAATAAAACATAAATTTTCAGGATGATGCCCACATGAGCTCTAGGCTTGTTGGAGGGTAATGAAATTATGATGAGAGATAGATGAGAATTAAGATGACAAGAGATGAATTCAACGTCTAATATTTAGACAGACGAGACCAACGGTTTAACGTCTCAGAAAGACGGAAGGAGGCCCGAGAAAAAATCTTGCTGGCAATTGAGATTGATTCAGGAACCTTTGACTTATCAGTCAAGCGGTAAACCAATTCGGCTACGGCCAATCCAGATTCCAATTTGAAAACACACATCAGCAACCAAGTGTGAAATCATTCAAATCCAAGATTTGACTACTTATGTTCAATTCTGGATTGATATGAAATTAAACTTGATAAAGTTTATATTGGAGCTTGGGAGGTCCACAAGAAAATTTATATTATTACTTTCATTTCTTTTACAATAATTCGTACTCTGGATTCCGATAATCTGGAAAAGCTCATTTTCATGAATACAACACATATTATCAAATAACAGCATTTCAAATGAATTTCAACTAAGCATAAATCAATACAAAGTACAAAATTGAATAGTGAAGTTGAAGAATTATGTCAATTAGAAATATTGAAATCAATAGAGTTGAAATTAATATTCTTATCAATACAGTTAATCAATACTTATTGAGATTTATTCACTCACAGCGTTTCTTTTCTCATCGTAGACAACGTATATTTGTTCACAGTCTGTAATCAATGTTCCAAGTTGGTTTTTCAAATCACTGAGCTGAGTATTATTGTTTTCGATATCTTCCAATTTCAATTCAATCTGGAAAAGACATTACAATCAATGAGGAGTATATTATTATATATAGTACATATCACAATATTATATTAGTCAAATTATTAGAAATTTGAATAATATTGAATATACTTTAAAAAGGTCTCTAAAGAGCGATTCTGGCCTCTTAATAGTATTGTATTTAACTGATCCAACACATAACCTGCAAGATCACCCTGATGAATAGTAGGTGAAATTGATAGAAAGTCAACAATTCGAAAGTCAACACTAGGGATGTTCACTTGGAATAACATCTTTAAAAAACCAGTTAAAGACTTTAAGAGGTCTCCTATTTGTTTAGAATAGAATAGAATAGAATAGAATATTTTATTGTACAAAAAGACATAACAAATTGATCGCCTGGGCCAGTCATTAAATTACAATAAATAAATAACAAGAATATAGACAATACAACAACAATATTATATAATACAGCGATATTTGTGCTACACTTCAAAATCCCCTACAATTAATTTTTTTCCATAAACTCTTTGATGGAGTAGAATGGGTTCTTTATGAGAAACTCCTCTAATACTATCTTGAACCTCCTATAATCAAGTAGCCTCACTTCAATAGGGAGCCTATTTATAAGTCTAATAGCGGCATTAGAGGGACTTTGTTTATACTCTTCAAGAATAGAAGTATGATATATTCAATTACCTGTTTCTCCATGTCTTCTATCTTATCGCGCATCTGCTTTAGAGCGATCTGCTTGTTATTAAATGCAATTTTGGCCTGTTCCTGGCTGGCTGGGTCCCCGGCCAGATTCATTTTATTCTTGGCCTCCAGCCGGGCCTTTTCCTGACTGATGGCCACCAGCCTCGTGTTGTGCTCCTTCAGTTTCGCTTTCAACTGCGACATTTCGCTCAGCTGCGTATCTCGGGTGCTACGCATACCATCAATTGTTGACTTCACACTGGTCACGCCGGAACGCGTTTCACTAATCTTCTGCGACAATTCTTTCACCTTTTCATTCTGCAATCGAATTGAATAATAAATTATAGGATCACCAAAAATAACTTTTAACCGTTATGGGCAGTAATCTAACCACATTGAAAACACATATTTTAGGAGTTATTCATTGAACTTTAGCTACAAACATACACAGTGAATACAAATTTTACTTGAAAATTCAATAGAGATCTATAATACGAACTGAAAAAATAACAAACATCTGTTACTAATTGATTAAGCAGTTGATAAAGCTTGATGGATGCATTTTGTTTACAACAAATGTTTTCAACAATTAACAAATATAGACCAGTACAGTAGCAATACTCATCTCTGACAAAACTGTACGATAATTCAGCGTATTCTCATCCTCAATCAAGAATGAAATAATGCATGTGATTGTTTCTAGACTCACCGACCTTGATTTGACTAAAACTATTTTGGCAGCATGCTTGACGAATACAAATCTGGAGTTCAACTATTCTGTTTTTCTCAAGTTTGATGAACTAGTTTCAAACTGTGTAAATTGTCCAGTTATAATTTTTTTAGTTTTTATATCTAGTTATTTTGTTGCTTTTTCATAGTTATGGAGAGTTATAGTTGCTTTTTAAATATTTGTAGAGTAAATAGGAGTTGTAGAACAGCTTTATAATTTTCAATTGTTTTATAATATTATTCGATTCAATTTGATTTGTATCTTACTGGAATCAAGTAGTTACTTACAAGTTGTGATAACTCAATGCTCAGATTCTGATTCTGAGCTTTTAGTTTTAGGACAGTTTCCTGCTCCCTCTGACGCTGGGCTTGCAGTTCCTGACTGCGAGCTTTCTCCATTTCAAGTTGGCGCTGTCTCTCCATTTCTCTGTAAAAAGTAACACGTTTTGATAGACTCATCTCGTAGGTGGATATATATCATTACCTAGTACAGTACCATCTTATTGCAACTTTTCCATAAAAAATTAATGTTCTCTATTCCAGAAAAAATCAAAATTTAACTCTTTTACTTTTCATGCTTTTCTTAACATCGATCAACAACTAATAGAAATTTAATTTAATTAAAGCAATTGGCTTTTGATAATCAAGAGTAATTCAACCAACCACAAGAACAAAGATTATTGCGAACAAAGAACGGTCAAAAAATTCCATTTTCAAGATATTCCAATTTCATGTCTGGAGAATTTCTTGAATGATAAACCCATATGACTGCTATGAAACACCGGAAAACTTTTCGCAGTTCTCGTATTTTCAAAGATTTCAATAGTCTTGAACTTTTGATCAATCAAGAACTGCAGTTCAACATAAACTACTACAACATAAAGTACTCAAAGTCTCTGTCAAATTTTTAACTTGATGTTGAACTAAAAAAAGACATAGATAAAAGTCAAAATTTATAATTAATCAATAACTGTAGGTTAAACTTAGACTTAACTTACTATTCAAACTTTAACTTAGACTTAAACTTAGCTTAGTCTTAAATTTAACTTAGACTTAAACTTGGACTTTAACTTAACTTAGACTTCAACTTAAACTTGGATTTAGACTTAAACTTATAACTGTAGGTTAACTTAAACTTTTGAAAATATTGCAATATTGACCTTCTAGCAGCTTCGCGTTGCTCTTGGGCCCGCCTTCGCTCCTCTTCTCTCTGCTGTTCCAACTCCCGCTGCATTTGCAGCTGCTTCTCCAACTCCTGCTGCCTCCGGCGTTCCTGTTCCAATCTGCAATTTCAAAAAACCTGTCTAATAACTATCAACTTTACCTTTATTGAATCAATAAAACAAATACAAATAAAAAAGAGTAACAGGCAGAAGCCCAAAACATCTTCAATTCCATGAATTTATTTACCTAAATAGACCAAATTAAGAGGTTATGTCTAAATTACTCTTACCATCAAAGATTTACACTCCAAATTCATAATTATCATCGATGATTATTTATTAATCAAATCGTCATTCATTGATTTATTCATATGTAGGTTGTTGAATGTTACTGCGAGATAAACCACATTTGGGAATTCATAGTCGTCAAGAAATTACTCTTTTTTTCTCATAGATATTCTATCACAAGGCTTGAATACTCAGGGCCGGTTTCTCCAACGACGATTAATCTTATGTTTTACCACTCACTAGAAACGTTTTTGTCAGAAAGTTCGATGTCCGAACTTTCTAAAACCTAAGATTAATCTAAAAATTGGTTTAATCGTCGTTGGAGAAATCGGCCCTAAATATTCGATGTTTCAAAAGCAGGATTGGTTTTATTCATTTATTGTGACATGCTATATGTAAAGTAGCGGCCACGAAATCATTTGGCTGACAAGTTTTGAGCTGTTGTCAGATAGGCATATGAAATCGGTAAAGTGAGGGAATGTCGAAAATTGCTTGCTCTTGATCACAAATTAACAATGCTGTGCTTCCATTGTTGCCTTTTTTGAGTGTCTAGAGTAGTTAAGTCGATTAGAGTAGACAGATGGTAAGACTTGACGAAAGCTCGAAATGATGGGTACAATTCTAGTTTCCAATTGAGTTCAGATAAATTTTATTGTAGTCTTCTAGTTTCTAATTGAGTTCAGATAAGTTCTACCCTCTACATACATCATCTAACAAGTTTAACCACTCAAGAATCCCTAGAGAGCTGATCTGGTAGTAAAGAATATAATATAAAAAATTTGAACGAACCTGATCTTTTCTTTTTTCTCCTGTTCTTCGCGTTCTTTTCTTTCTCGCTCCTCTTGCTCCTTTCGCTGAATTTCCAAGAGGGCCTTCCTTCGCCTATCCAACTCTGCCTGGCCTTTTTCATAGTTCTCTTTGCGCTTATCTTCGAATGTAACTGTAGGTAGAAAACACAAATAATAAAAACCAATAGTCCCAGAACGTAGCAATACTCAACGTGTAGACTGAAATCAATTATATGAATTGAATTTTATTGACGCGAATCACTAAATAGTGAGAGAGTTAGTAATTGAAACAAGAATGTACAAGAAAGACATATTCACTATGATATACTGTATAATAAGTAAGTGTATGAAAGGGTGATATAACAAGAGTGGGGTGAATATGGACAGCTTGGGTCTGTAGTTGGGACGTCGAGTCTAAGAGAATAAAACAATAGAATAGCACTTCGATTAAAGCTAAACGCAATACTTGGAGCGAGGGATTTTATATAAAAGTATAGTTCAAGATGAAGTACTAGCACTACATAGCACATACTGTCCTCCTACGAAAAGTATAGTGGTGCGGTATGAGGTATGCGGGGAGCTGTCTCTCTCACACGCTATTCCTCTCTCTCTCTCTCTATTTATTTGAAACTTCAGCGTGCCTTAAACTATGCTGTGAGGTTCATTTTTGATGCGAGAAGCGATGATCACATAACACCTTTTTATAGGAGACTAAAATGGCTCAAGTTGAAAGATAGAAGATATTACTTCTTGTTATGTCTTGCCTATCGTCTCATTGTTGAAGACAGAGGTCCGCATTATTTGAAGGAAAGGTTCACTCCTCTTGCACAGGTTCATTCCAGGAACACCCGGCAACATGGCTATTTCCTGCAGATTCCCCTCCATCGCACAGTCATGTATAACACTTCTTTTACTGTTACAGCTGCTCGAATGTGGAACAGTCTTGCACCTGAGCTTATTTTTTCGCCTTCTTTCAAAACTTTCAAATCAAGACTCTTGTTAACATTGATTAATGATACATTGACATGAAATTTATCAAACTGCTTTTATTATAATTTTCTAATCATCACTTTACTTTATTTTGTTTTAAATCTTTAAATAATTCTTTTTTGGAAGTGGTTGTAGATTATCATAATTTCTTCTTATTTTATATTTATTATTGTACATGCTAATAATGCTTCATTATCTTATAATTTATTTTTGTAATTGATTCAACACATGTAATCTGTAATCTGTAATCATGTAATCTTTTATAATCTTTTGTATTCTTTTGTTTTCTATTTTGTAAATCAAATTTTTCATTACTGTGTGTTACAATAGGCGAAAGCCTTGTGACAATTGACGAATAAAATCTATCTATCGATCTATCTATCTAGCTATCTCCCTCTCTCTCGCACGCTTCCGTCTATCCTATCTTTATTACCCCCAATCGACCATCTTCTACATTCCTAGCATTTCTGCCACCTATATTCATTTCGTAGGTTGACAGTAATAAATTAAATAAAAAGTAAACATTCAGTCACGTAATCGTGAGGGGAAAAATTGATAAATATCTCAAACAGTTCAAATCAAAATAATCACACAGTCAGGACTTATGATAAGGTTTTATCTGATTTCTTGATAAATTTAAAAATTGGAAGAGTAAAAAGTTATGATATCATAACATTTCTTCAATACCAAGTTGAAGGCTTTATCCGATATTTTAATAATTTTCAAATTTGGGAAAGGAAAATTGATGCTATGATATTTCATTAATATAAAAGTTGAGGTTTCATCCAATTTTTTAAATAAATTTGAAAAATTGATACTATCCTTATATAGAATCAGTTTCATTTAATTTGACGTTTGGCATTAGAGAGATATTATTTCTTTGCCATCGTCCTCTAAGGTCATCAGCAACGTCAAGGAATAATATCTCTCTATCTATCTAGCTAATGCCAAGCGCCAAATTGAATGAATCTCATTATATCATACTTGATTATCCTCAAACGAATATAATCTAAAGTATTATAGCTCTGGAAAGAAATCAATTACTCGTATCATTATCCGAAGTTCAATTAATTTAAGATAGAAAAAGTCGAATTACCCTGTGAGATACCAGCCAACGGATCGCCTTGCTCGCTATTGACGCTGTTCTGCCGCTGCCTGCGCAGGGTGGGAGGAATGAGATCGGGAGGAAGCGGAACGGGGATCTTCTCTCCACTTCTGGCCAGGTCACACAGATGCATGGCTAGCACGAACTCTTCGCAGGACAGCTTACCATCAGCATCCATATCAGACAGCCCCCTGTCAAATGATCAAACCTTTATAATGGACTCAAAATATATATGAATAATACTAGATACAAGGCATTGCAAGGACTTTCAATGGAATAATTGCTAATTTCATTATTTCTATTTTCCATCTACAGTTATATTCGAAGATTAACGCAAAACAGAACTTAGAAAAACGTCAGTAAGAGGTGAAGAGCAGCGCTACAAGACAAAAAGTATTTAAGAAATTTCTTGTTTGTAATGAGATGATGTGGTATTTCTCCATAATGGAAGAAAAAACGAAGATATTGTCAGAAAAATTAATAAAAAAAGAGTGGTTTAACAATATCTTTGCCTTCTTCTTTCATTACAGAGGTATTCGTTGAAACATGAGAATTGTGAAAATAATAATATGTTACATTATTTCAAGATGTATAGCATTAAAAATTTCATCAGATTTCATGAAGAGCTCAATGCAAAAAGGAAAGGCATAATTTGTATACTTCAGAATACTCATTTCTAAATTCGACCTTCCTCCTTTTTGTGTTGTTCATAGGCTACATATTTATTACAGTTGTAAGGAACAGACCACCATTCTTCTAATAATTTACTCTAAACTGTTGTATTCAACTAAAAAAAAATATGTTCATATATCTTTTCAACTGTTGGGGGGGGGAACCCTTTACTACTTGCATTCTACTGCTGTTAATAAATAAGATGCATTTAAAGCCTCAAATTTGTTAACATATCCCTTTATGCATCAATTTCTTCAGAAGTATTTTTAGAAGATGAAATTCTCACCAGATTTGAGCTAGAACAGCTTGAGGCAGTTGAGAGGCGACCATTATATTTCTTGCTTGAACTCCAGATAGGTATCCAGACCTGGTGCGGTCAGTTGTATTGAATAGTTGCGTGTATTTCAACTTTGATGAGTGAGGTACCGACCATTCAACTAATGGGGATCCAGCCAATCTGAAAGCATAAAAACCCGAATTTCAATCGGTGAATCTTCTGATAAAAACAGTGACATTCTTCACAAAATAAATAAACAAATTCTGGTTTCAACGGTATTATTAGTATTTTAGTAAAATCACTAATGTTTTTGTATTCATCGAAAATAACATCGAATATTGTACTAATTGTTATATCTTTATTTTCTAATAATTATCATTATCAAACATTTTTTATCCAGAAATTATTCAATCTTGGGGAGGAGTTCCCTTTATAAATCAATTTCTTTAATGTACAAGGACTTAATCAATTTTCAATTGATTTCAATTACTTTTTTGGGATAAATTTTCTTTTTGGTTTGAAATTCATGAGTGAGAAGTAGTTGACTTACGGCGACTCGATGGACGCAACTCTTTCAACAGAAGGTACGCCAGAAACAGCTGCAAAGATGAAAAAATACATTTAAGATCGGTATAGGCTTTGATCGAGAGTACAGGAGTAAATTGAATAAGATAAAGTTACTGTAACGTGAGTCACGATTCCAATATGCTTTGGTTTTGATCATCTGCTTGGTTTGAATCAAACCTAACATGAATCAATAAGTGAATCTAATATGATTGCCATTTAATATATTGAAGAAGCGGGTTTTTCAATTGCATCAACTTATTTCAAGCAAAAAGTAAAAAGTATTATTTTAACTGGATTTATACAAGGAGTCCGATCTCATTGTCGTTTCTTTCACTCATGAGAAATAAGAGCCTACAACAGAGAATTACGATGGAAGACTAATTCTCTTTTGGTACTCCGCTTTTTAGAAAATCACTACCTACTTTGTGCAGTGAAATGAAGCTCAAATTACTGACCATCATTTGAATAATTGATGAATAATCTGTCGAAACATCAAAAAAATCCGTCATCGGAATGTTTATTATAATTGTATTCATTTATTGATACAAACCCAAATCATTAAAATATGATTCGGGAAGAAACAACAGGCTCAGCCCAAAACAATTTCTCTCCCGAATTTTGATAAAAATGATGTATTCGAGAATAAGATTACGGTTCCACTTTAGTTGAACACAAAAATTCCCAGTTTGAAAATATGTGTACGGTACTTGAAAATTTTGAATTTACAAAATTACATACGAAATCTAATGAACCAATGCCTCAATAATCGATTGGGAATCTGAGAAATATTGAATGAACTTGGAAATTTCTGTAATGTTAATGCATATTATTACCGTGCAACTTCAAACAGGAACAAGACTTGCAGTGAAAGCGTACCTGAAGCAGGAATAGGAGCAGCTCCATTAACAGATGGAACGATAGCAGGTAGAGGCTGGGCAGTCATAGATGGGATGGCCATGGTGGAAGGAGGGGTGACCGAGGCGAGACCAGCGAGAGGAACATGTTGAACAAGGGGGGCGGGAGGAATAGGAGGGGGAGCCGCGCCACCGACCAGGGGAGGAATGACGGGGGCGGCAGTGACTAGAGGGGCGGCGCCGATGAGAGGAGCGGGGGCGGCGACTGGGGCGACCAGCGGAGGAGACAGGATGCCGGTGGGCGACATGAGGTTAGGAGTGCCGCCTCCAGAGGGCGGCGAGATGATCTTGGCGGCAGCGGGGGCAGCAGGGGGCAGACCGGCCACTAGAGGAACACTGGCCGTTGGAATTGGACTGGGGGCGGTTGGCAGTGGCGGCTTCGGAGGCACCATTCCTGACAACAGAGCTGCGTTTGCTGGCACGCCTGTTACAAATCAACACATTTATTAATGTATAGAAAAAAATGCATGTCTCGAGCCACGTGCAAAACTAATAAGATAAATGGTACATTGAAATTATTGGTGGCACAGTAAAAGTGCATTGTTAGTGTACACTAAAAAGTAAATGAAATGAATGGAATTAGCTGTACATGAATAACGCACAATAAATAGTAAATGAATAGTACATGAAATGAATTGACAGTGAATAGAGTAAATTAGATTTATATTAAAAATGTTCATAGCAATAACAGTAAAAATTGAAACAAAAACACAAACTCACACACGAACTTTTTGAGAAGCTTCCTCATATGGCCTGTGATAGACCTTCGAAAATTCTCTTCAAATTCTATAATGGGCGCAGTTTTGCGTTGAATGGAATTCCATTTTGTACGTTGCATAGACCATCGATTACAGAGCACATCTAGACAACAATTCTGTCATAGAACTCACTTGTGAAGAATTAATTTGAAAGAAATGGCCAGATATGGCTCCCTTCGAATTTTGTTTTGGGTATAGCCTGCGTATGCCTTTCAACTACAGAATCAATGTTCTTATTGGAGGCGAACTCTCCCCAGATGGAAGGTGTGAAACAACAAGATCAGTTAGGGATTTTTTTGGTATTTCATATAATTCCAAAAAGCTTTTTTCAATCTTTTGCGTTCCCCTGACCACTTTCTTATTTGCTGTTCTTCTTTCTGATGCACTGTTAATTTCCTTATAACTAAAAATGTTTCTATGTAACTATAAAACTACAGTATAAGTTATCTTTTAATCATAACAATATGATTTGGGCTATATGATAAAGGCTCTGCCCGAAACTGTTTCGTTGAATATAATTTACTATTATCATAAACCTTTTTTATGAATTAATAGTAAACCTTTTACTATTACCATAAAGATTGCTTTTTGAATTATTTCCCTTGATTAATTATTATCAAGAGGTATTTGTTCTGTTTACCTTTCATTAGAATGTACAATAGTAGTTTTAATTTGTCGTCAATTTCATAAAACTTTATTCTATTTCTTGATATTGGAGAAAATGGAAATTGGGAATGATATTGATTAAGGAAAAAGTTCATCATCTACTAATGGATATCTTGAGTAACCATTAATTAAATGCATTACCTGGCACTATGGCTGCTGGCTGGAAAAATTGTAGCATGTTGGGTGGCAATGCTTTTGGAAGTTCAAAGCCCCTCAATTTCAAGTTTATTAATTTACAGGCTATGCTAAATTCATTTATATTCATCTTTCCATCAGCATCAGTGTCAGCCAAGCCCCTGTAAAATGAAGTAGCCTATAGAAGATTGTTACAGCCACATTTCAACACAACTCAATGAAAGAATTATGAAAGATTCAAGTTCAAATCAACATCAATAAATTTAACATATCTGATAAGTGTTTTGTTCCCATATCAGGGTCGGACTGGCCAAGTCCGCAGGTCCGCGATTGCGGAGGGCCCCAGGCCGACGGGCCCCCATAACATACAAATGTTTGTGTTCTTGATAATGTTTTGTTCACATTTACAATAGTAAGCTAGATTTTGTTCAACAACTGTTTGCTATTTTTATAGAAGATGGAATGGCATTGATGGTACTGAGGACATTTAATGACTTTAAGTTACACTCTTTACAGCAAAACATCCACTACATTTTCTCAAAATATCAAATTTCAAATAATATATCAAATCAATAAATTTGAATTAAAATATTTTGAAATAATTCCTTCAAAACATAACTTAATTTCCAATTCAAACTGAGAATTCGTTACCTATTTTTCTAAAAAGTATAACTTTAAAAAATTTCACCATAAAAAATTTTCTATGCTGATACACAGCCCTAAGGAACCGGAACATCAAAAGCAAAACAGTATACGAACCATATGATGCCGAGAACTGGAGCTGGCAATTGAGACTGTAGGAAAAAGTCCCTTGCTTGTCCTCCGGTAACAAAGCCATTGATTGGTTTCAGCGAATTGAATTGAGCCTCAAACCTTGCCCTCTCCTGGGGAGTTATCACCCAAGGATCCATTTCACCTGTAACGACAACAAATGTGAAAGAAATTATTCATCTCAACGAAACTTAGTGCTGAATCAACTGAAAATTAGAATTCATACCGTAACATTTGATCACTAAAACAAGTAATGAGTTACCGTATACTTACCGACAGTTTATGAAACCGCTTTATTTATTTTGTCATAAAGTGTGCTAGACGGTCCATAGTTTTAAGGACATCTTGTTAATCATCAAAAAATATTGCTAATGTTAGCTCTATATCAAGTTATCAAATTCTGATCCCTGACCGTTTTAGAAGGTAATTCGATTAAGAAAATGCTGTTGCTGATGTTAGTTTGATACAGTCATCTTCAACCACTAGATTGATTGATTGCTATCAATGCTGTTTCCAAAATAATCAAAGTAAGAAAATTGTGGGAGACTTCAAATTTAACAGCTAAAACTAACCTACACGAATACGAAAAACATAAATGTCCAACTTCAATCTATAATATTGTAGCTATTATAAGATAGTATTAATGGTTGGGCGGAGATTGCTTACCCTGAAGGTTTTGATCACTAATGGACTGTATGTGAACTTATACAATTAGTTTGAAATAAGACATTTTTCAAATTTAAAGACCAGCCCACATCAGAAACTAAATTTTCCGTGACTCAAATCCAAATATCAATAAGTTGTGGTGGTGGTGGTGAAGATGATGATAAAGAGGTTAGCAATCAGAATCAGAAATGCCAACAACAGCCATGATTTCTTTCAACATCAACCTAAATTAAAACTCGAAATAATCCAGAGATACATAAATAATTCAGATTAACAGAGATGGAGGAATATTATTTCAAAGGTATAAAGTTAAAAATGAAATAAAGATAAGTGATCTTCAGTTGGGAACACTGAAAATGAAACGTTTGGCGCGATTGCCACCCTAAGTTTTAAATGATCAAAATTCAGCGGTTTACGTCTGATTTCTGATACTTGTATCAATTCAACAATCATGATTTGACTGAAAGCTATCAAAATTTAATAATATTTATTAGAGGAATAATAATATATGTATCGCATTACAACTACTTAAATATTGTTCAGCAAGTCCAGCTTTAATTTGATAAAATCTTGTGCCCTCAACATTGACCAAAAAACATTCATTCACTGAGTACAGTAATACTTTAATGTTTTTTCTTTGAGAATGTGGATGTATTCCTATTTCGTCGATGTAATTGCGTTCATAATTATTTGTTTTCCATTCCCAATATTTTGTAGCTTATTTCTCAAATAATTACTTTTCCAATTCACTTTCAATTTGATAAACCAATCATCTTTTATATACCGTAGACTTTTTAGGCTATATTCATAGGAGCAATTTTTCCAACTCTATTATCACAATAAAATAAGCAAGTATTCTCGTTTGGACTATAAATATAATGTTACGTGATAATTTCACCCGATCTATAAAAAAAAAATATTGTAAAGTAGAATAGTAGTTTTTCCTTGCGGCAGTAGCTCAACGAGGGGGTTTTGGGGTTCAAACACCCTCCACGATCCAAAAAATCAAAGGTATCGTTTCAGGATTCCTTCAATTCTAAAATTTACCAGTCACGGGCGCCCTAGGTCTCTGTTCTTCCTACACTGCAGACATGTTCTGATTATGGAGATGAACAGCTAGAGATTAAATTTTTAAATAACTTATATATCATTGACTGAATTGTCACCCTGGTAACGTAGGATCAATATATTGCAAGGGTCCCAAGGATTGCAGGTTTTTCTAGAACATCAAAGTTGATAGATTTGAATTTTTCCAGAAGCCTATGAATTGGCCTAACGCACAAGGCATGTTACAGCTTTATTATTATTTAATTAATAAATCTATAGCAAAACCCTCTGACTCTGAACGTTCTCTCCAATCACAACACCTAGTTCTTATTATATTTACTTTCATTGGAAATTGATCTTATCACTTTGATAAGAAATAAAATATTGCCTTGTAGAGTCAAGGTGTCAATGATGCTCTTCTTCAGGCCCACGTTTCGTCAGTTTCATTGAAGGAAGCCGTGGTGGAAGGAGAGAGTATGTGATTGTGTGGAGAGTTTATATGAAAATGGTGAGGTATACGTGGAGCTGAGCAGGAGAGAAAAGGAAGAAGTATAAAAGGGTGCAATTTCCAAAAGGCGTCAAGCAAGGGATGCCCGTTATCTCAGTATAATCTTCAACTGCTGTTTGGAACATGTTTTCAATCAATTGAAATGGGAGAATAGAGGAATGCTAGTGTGGTTTTCAACTGAATAACCTGCGATTTGCTGATGATGTGAAATATTCGAGGTGGCTGGAAGTGCTAGGAGATGACGCGAAATGCTGAATATGAATTAATAGAAGCCAGCAAAAGGATGGGTGTTCCAATTGAATGCGAGAGCAAAACGAGGAGTGATGACAAATTCAACAAGGAGGAAGTAATGGTGTCGTAATGATTTTGCATGCGTTACGTCGAGGGATTATGAATGTAGGTCAGCTTATTTCTTTCGAGCGAACTGCCCAAGGAGGTAAATGAAGAGGATCAGCAAAGGTTGGAAGGAAGTATTGGTCTTTGAAGAGAATATTCAAGAGGTGACTTCTCAAACATCTTGCCAGAAGTCAAACGTTTTGAGGAAGTGCATATGCCCGACAATTTTATATGTAGACCTGGTGCGTTAACAGTGCAGCTGGTTGGGGAGACTTGGTACCACTCGAACGAAGATGTCGAGGAGCATTCTTTGGTCTTCAGAACAGATCAACAAGGTGCAAGAAACTCACATGGGATTCTACAGCGAATTCTGAGAGTGAAATATCTCGAAAAAGAAGCACACATCGTCAAATGGAAGTGGGCGGGCCACGTGGCGAGGATGGCGCCGGATCGTTGGGCGAAGATATGTGCCGAATGGATTCCGCCATGGCCTTCTCTGCAGTTTGCGAGAGAGGCCTTCTTCTAACACAACTATGTCAGGGGATTGGCTGTAGTTCGCATGACAGGAGAAGATCGAGAGGACGCCCGGCCATCAGATGGAGGGACAGGAAGGATAACTCAGCGCGTGGGAGATATGTATGGCCAACGGACAGCAGCCATAGGGGATAAGGAGGAAGGTGGCGGGGTTATGGGACAATTTGTAAATTTTCAGCAAATAGATAGTTTAAAAAATTTTGTTTTCATTTTCAAAGTTATGTTGGTAGCGGTAGCTGCCAACCACTACCTGGTACACCTCAGTTGGAGAGGCTTTTTGTTCAATTTATGAATGTCAGTAAAAGCTATATTATTATTATTATTATATTATTATATCATTGACTGAATTGTCACCCTGGTAACGTAGGATCAATATATTGCAAGGGTCCCAAGGATTGCAGGTTTTTCTAGAACATCAAAGTTGATAGATTTGAATTTTTCCAGAAGCCTATGAATTGGCCTAACGCACAAGGCATGTTACAGCTTTATTATTATTTAATTAATAAATCTTTAGCAAAACCCTCTGACTCTGAACGTTCTCTCCAATCACAACACCTAGTTCTTATTATATTTACTTTCATTAGAAAGTGATCTATCACTTTGATAAGAAATAAATATTACCTGAAGAGTCAAGGTGTCAATGATGCTCTTCTTCAGGCTACGTTTCGTCAGTTTCAATAGTCCATGAATCATATACACTGAGATTAGACAACCAATGGATTTAAATTTGTTGATAATGTTGTCTTGGTGTTGTACAATGACATTACTCATTGATTATGGATATGATGAATAATTATTTATGGGTTTTAGAAAAATCTTGGATGGCCTGATAACAAGGATATCTCGGAACTACTGACTTTGAATTTTTTTATTTTTATGAGAGAACAATGGACTTATACACTCATGCAATAAATGATTATTCGGTGACAAAATAAAATCTCAGCTTGAGATGAATACATCAGTAAAAATGATTATTTTAGTAGAGAGAATTAGATTAGAAGATAAATATTATAATCTTCTGAAAACCTCCTTTGAAAGACCACCCTTTGCATGCACCTCACACCCCTCCGCTGGTCATCAAAATCTCCAGAACTAAAAATGCCTCGTTGAATGAAGTACCTATACTGGGCGCGACAATGTTTGCTTATATCATAAAGTAACTATATAGAATTACTATATATATATCCATTGCTATTCTGTCTGTGCTTGTAATCTGTTGTTAAAGTGTCTAACAACATAAGTCACGGCGGTTTTGTTAGCCAAAGAACAGGGCTATAACATCCTGTGAAGATAGTAGGTAAGCGCGTTTCTGTACTGTATTTACACAACGTTCCACTTTCACACATGTTTTAGCGGCTCAGTGGGATACGCATGCGTTTAAAAAAGAGTCATGTAGTGGCAAGGAGACCAAAATAGGCTGCTTCTTGGCATCTACTGAGCATGCGTGATAATAAGAGATAGTGGTTCTAGGAAGGGGAATCATTCTATTTCAAATTCGAAATACTCATTGTGTTTCATTCGACGAGTTATCATGTGCTTTTGCTTTTAAACAAACTGCTTGAAAATGTGCGCCAAATAGATTTCAAATGTACGAGAGTTCGAGCATGAGGAAGAAATAGGAAATTTTTATGAAGAATGTTGAAAATTCCTTTTATTCGCAGTATTTTAGATACAATTAGTGTTATAAAGTTATTTCAATACGGTACATATAAATAACTGCTGGTAGAAAGATTATATGTAGGTTATTGCTTGTATCTCACTTTTCTGTTCTTCATTATAAACTAATTATTTTATGAAGTACCTTGTAATGTATTATATAATTAACAAAATTGAATCCATTTTGTAATTATTGAAGTCAATTCTGACAGACTCCAGTCTTTTCAATAGAATTATTCAAGTCGATTCTCAATGACCCAATCCATCATATTGTATTGAGTGTATGATTGAATGTTTTTCAATCATCATATGCTACTCGATCGTATATATAACTTAGGTGTTCTAATGAAAAATAAAATTTTGAACTCAACCCGTACATTCAATATTAGGTTTCTATTAATTACTAATTAGAACTGAACGTACAAAGACCGCTTATATACAAAGTGTAACTACTATATACTTATTATTCATCACCAATTGATTGTTGAATTAAAACTCTTCATATTAACCCAATAATGTTCGTTTATTGATGTTATTTCAAAAGTTTTATAGCTTTTTTGAACTCAATAAAAAATACAGTTTAATGAAATAATGAATAAATGCAAATAGGCTACTGATGAACAATGATATTTATTTTATTTAAAATGATTTCCTTTTATTCTCAATCCTACAAAAAGCATATTTTTATTAAAAATAAAATCCCAAGAATTCATTATAAAGCTCAAATTTAAAATCTCCTACAGTACTTTTTTCCCTATCACATTCCTTATCAGCTAGTAGTCGGGTGATTGTGGTACAGTCTATATATGTATGGCATGACACCCCTCCTCACACTCAAAATTATTTCTATATTGTAGAGTTTCCTTACCGATCAGCAGCCTATAATTTGAAATAAGATAAGTTTTTTTAATTATAATATTTTTAGGAGTCTGGAAGTAGCATCTATTCAACTTGATAGATTATGGATTTAATACATGTATATAATCAAAGACAATACTACTACTCAGATTAAATTGATTGGTCTAATATTAATTAGGCAGTAGATCTAATTAATAACAAAAATGAATTAATCTACTACTATAGATTGAATTTTCTTTGATACAGTAGAATATGCTGTATTTATTAGTAAAGGTACAGTACTCTGTAATTATGTACAAATGACTTACTATTTACCATATTTTTTTATCATTATACAAAGTCCTAGTTGCCAGTTAAAAAAATACCTCTAAAAGACGGTCTGAGAAAACTGAAGATCAGAGGAAACGTTCTTACATACTAGACGAGTTAAATAAATTAGAAGCCGACCTCCACTTGTTTTACTGTGAACTTTTCGAAGACTTTCTATTGGCACGCTGAAGTCATTATTTATTCAAATTTTATGTTATAATACATGTGAATATGAATAAAAACGTAGAGAGCAAATGTAAATATATATAATTGCTTTTCACGCTCTTCTGTATCAATTTAAAAACAGGTTTCAGTTACGGTAGGCCTACTTACAATATCTCAATCAAACATTATTGTCTCGGACAATTTTATACGCGGTATTGATTTATTAAGTTTAGACAATAGGATTATCATTAATCAATATTCATAAACTTTGTGTACCTGAAATAGTCATCTACTTATAATTAGACAAGTGAGAAATCTGTGAGACAAAAGTCTCAATATTCTCAATCAAACTCATGGTTGAGACTTGAGAAATCGTTTTTGTGTTGGTTTGTAATAGTTGAGAATGAATAGTTCTTGTTCTAGCATTGGAATGTTGCGTATAGGAGTAAGGAGAATTTCACGGATGGAGTTTCAAGTGACAAGAACCTAAAATGAATATAAATCAATAAATGTATTTTTTATTTCCCTTTACAAGAAACCTTACAAAACAAGTGCATAATTACTTGGGAATTGAACTGATCACTTCTTCAAGTATATGTGATCAGTGTGCAAAATAAAAACTAATAATAAAACAAGGAGTCTGAGTCTAGTCTACTCGTATATACACTATACAGCTAATATACATAATTTCAAAATTTCAGGTACTGCCTGCAGCGTAAATAATAATTTATCTAGTACAATATCAATATTTTCAATTTTTATATTTTTAACAAAGTACTATAATAATGAGAAGAAAATTCATGTCAATACAGGTGACAATAAACAAATTAGAGTAGTAGACTACCTATTTCAGGTTTACAAAGTGTATGACTTGATTAATTTATTGATGATGCAGTCGACGACCTTGATAAATATAAAATTGCCCGTATCCTTATAAAACTGATTGATTGATGAATGAGAGTAGTGTGCCAGTAGTGGTGTCGCCTACTATGATCAAGAGCTAATTAGGCCAGCATCACGCCATTCGGAGCGCTATCATAGTTCAAAGTGACAAACTGTATCATTAGGAACAGTTTATTTGGTTTCTTATCTTCATTATTTTAAATCAATAATAAATATTGCCAGATGGTAGAGGAATATTATTGAGATCGCAATTCTACTGTAGAGAAATCATTAGGAATAGTCCAATCCTCTTTTCTATTCAGTCACTTTAGACCTACTGAATTGTTAGTTGGAAGTTTTTACTAGTCTTATTTGTAGAATTACTACCCTATTAATATACTCGTACCTACTAAAAAAAACACTATTAGATATAGTCAATTCCACTTAATAAAAGAAAAACTATTAGGTTTTGTCAATTCCACTTCCATAACTAGAGAAGTTCTTATAGAAGTGGAATTGACAGCATCTAATAGTATTTTCTTTTGTTTTTAATGGCATCAAAAACATTTGAGCTATGTATATTTTCAACTATCTTTTTCACAGCACTAACATAATTTTCTTTATAGTCAACTTGTATATTGATGAAAAAACTTAAACTTCGGATTCCGCGAAAATTTATTAAAATATTTAAATAATATTTGCCTGTTTCTTCTCTTCCAAATCATAATATGATTTTTGTGTTGGTATATAAATGGAATAAATAAATAATGGAATACATTACTTAAATTTCTCTTTTGAATTGTTCATTATGTCACGCGTCAGGTAATAAACACTACTTTTTTTTCTTAAAATACGTCTGTATTTTTTTTTGAGCTCTTTCAAGAGCTATTCAGCTTCAGTCTATTGAAAGTGGTTATATCAGATAAAAATTCTATTGTCTCGTGTCTCAAATTGGATCATTTTTGCAATTTTGTAGAATAAATTGATTGTGTTGACCTTGAGCACTTGAACATTTCAAGTGCTATAATGAAAAAATATACCGTATATTAGTTTTCATCAATGAAAATCGAAATCATTCAATGTCATTACAAAATACAAATTTGTATAACAACGAAAGTATATAGCACGCTTGTATAAAGTATTCGTTCATGCAGTAGCCTACTCCGTCTCCAACAGTGTATTTTATGAAATTTTAAAATTGAATTCCAATAAAAATAGACTATATCTCTGACCCAATCAATTTCACACACGCCTATAATTTATGTTGTTTCCAGTTTTCGGGTGATGTTTAGAGTTTTTTGAATTTTAAATTTTTGAAGTGATACACCTGATGAATGACATTATATTGTGTTCAATCACTTATATAAGGTCAAAATGTTGTATTCTCAGAATATAGATTGTGATATTTTGTATTTAATTTTTTTAAATTATTATTCAATGTGCAAGTAATACATGAAAATCTCGTCATTATTTTATTTTAACATTTGACCTTTTATGTTCGATTTAAACTTAGTGCTTTCTATTGAAAAAGGAAATGGAACATGTTTTTTAGACTAGCTAGATCATTCATAGCAAATTGTTCAATATCTGTTCGTTTTCACTTTCTCATTAATAATGCATGAATAGATAAACTATGCATATAATTGTTTCAATGAGGTCACTTAATATGTTAATAATAAGGAAACTCGAATGATTTAATAATTGTGTGGAGCATATGAATGTTTTGAAAAGGAGAACTCTCCGTTGACAGAATTTTCACCTTCAAAAGTGTATAACGTTAAAATTGTTACCATCAATTAGAAGGCGATTTCACGCGGTTATGTGTTACCAATATATTGTCATTGCTTTGTTTTTTAATAACAATGAAAGTTTACAAACTGAAGTACCGAAGTATAGCACACACTCAAGATATATGTACCTATATAGCACATTTCACTCGAACAATTAGATATAGGTGTTATATAGATACGGTAGGCTATATGTACGTTTTCATTATACTTGTTAAACACGTGCCGTGTCTGAAGAAATTCATTATCATAAACCAGTTGGAAATAAGCCAATTTTGAATGTGACGCCGTTATCCTAGCTTGTTATATGTTTTGTTTACTGGCCCTACTAACCCATTGACTTTCTCGCTACTAGCATAGCTAAGCTGTCCGTCCATACCTGGTAAGATTAACATAACTTTATTTTTATACTTATTAAGAATAGCTGCGCCACATGTTTGTTTTAGGACAATAAGTATCTTCAATCGGATTGTGCTTTTTTGTTAAAAAGAGAGACAGTCATGATCTTCAAGAAACAGTTTTATCTAGTTAGTAACGATTAGTAACGCTTGTCACTGTAATTAATTAATATTTTGGACAGTTGAATGCATTTCACTCTGACGAAGCTCCTCATCAGGTGAAATGCATTCCAATAGTGGCCATGTAAGTAATATTATTAATTATTTACAGTAAACAAGTCGTTACTTAACTGAATTTTCTAGTTCGTCATGGAAAACAACATTGATTGAAACAGTTTTTGTTTGAGTGCTCTAAACCCCTTGTGGCTTGAGCAATAGATAAGATTAAGAGCAGGCTATTTTTGAATTAGACCAGAGTGACAATATAGCCTCTAGACTTTTCACTCGGTCAGGTTTCTGAAAAAAGGATAGTTCAAACCTTACATATGAGAAGAAATCGTGATTAGAAAAATAATGAATAAAAATATTATACAAAAAGGTAGCACAATTTAATAAGCCACATTCTGTATTTCATAATGAACTTCTTCTACTGATAGCCTATATTTGAGTATTAGGTGCTTCCAAATTGCTAAATTAAAATTACGCTGATTAATTCCCTAAAATATAATAGTATGGCAGTATAGTATAGCCTATATGATATTATATTGACATTCAATAAGGAGAGTGATTCTAAGTTGATTCAATAATACAATAGGCTATTACCATCCCATATACATCAATCTTTATTCAGGGTTTTTTTTTAGGAAATGAGGTTCAGCAACTCTAAAATTTTTGCTTAACCACGCATAGTCTATACTCTCTAGGGTAGGTGTACTTACTTTTGTCAGCTCTATGTAGGCCTAATAATATGTAAATGTATGAATAGCTAATGTTGGAAAAATACGAAATTCAAACATTCAATGGTTGGAAATATGAATTGAGTTAATGAAATTTTGTTCCTAAATAGTAATTAATTGATAAAATATTCATATATATGCCTAGCAAAGAGGTACCGGAACGCCGTTCTAGTGCGTTCCGGCTGAAAAAAACCCTGCATTTTTTCATTAATTATTTACATTTTCAAATTACCATACCTTAAATATATTTTAAAGCCTTGTTGTCAACTAATACGATGCGATTCATAACAAGAAGTCACACTCATTGATCAACTAAATAGATGAATCAAAGAAAGAAATTTCCATCCATCCTAGCGTGCAAACAGCTTGTTATCTCAAACGAGATTGTCATCAAAGCATACTACTTTTCAATTGAGATTCATTCCAATAACAACAATGCTGTTTCAATTTTGTTGAACTTGGACTGGTGCAGTCATGAATATTGTGCTCAGAATCAGAAAAATATTGCCAGTTATTTTTCATAACTTACTTCAATTATTATAAGAAATAAAAGTTATTTGAAGTGAAATTTATGAGTCAAAATATTCTGAGATTCCATCTATAATATTATCTTATTCAGGTTTTGTGAATAACAGGATCTTTCAACAATCCGTTGCTCTCAGAGAGAATAGAAGATAGAAATATTCTTTTATGCCGTACTTTCTAATGTAAATATCATTGGCTTCCGTCTCTATCGAATTCCATATTGATTCTTGTAATCTCTCCTTGATTTTTCTTCTTTTTTGGATAACATATTTAAAATTATAATAGGCCTACTGTGTTTTCCAACTATGTATTTTATGAGTCAATATTTTGTTTTATAGAAATAAAAATCTAGTTTACATTGATATAATAATTCATTCTTACTATCTAAAGTTCATTCTCATCCCAATAATAAATATTTCTTGAAATATTGCCTGCAATTATCTGCAATCAATTTTTACTAGGCCCGTTGAATTTTATCATTATGTATTTTTTTTTATAAAGTCCATATTGAGGGTCCTGATTCTGATGCTGTTGTGAAATTGAATCGTTTGCTACTATGTTTAGGATAGGCTCGATTAATAGAGTCTTTGTGACGATATGAATATTTCATCTCAAACACGTTCTAGCCGGAAGCTCTCAATCAGTGAGATATAGCCAAACGCATTTGAATGCCAAGTTCAACAGACTTTCGCCGTTGTAATTTGTGTTGCCCTTCCTTCTCCCTTCCTTTTGCCCTTCGAGGCTGTTAAGAAATTTGACACATTGTCATTAAACCTCAGAACTGCATCTCTATTCAATTTATTAACTAAAAAATTAGAGTAGACCCACAGTTTTATTATTTCAAATTGAATAATTACCGGTACCATACTGTACAGTATTTATTGTTTTGTATGACTTTATTTTAGACTAAAACGAGAACAGCTTGAATTAATTCAATCCATCCATTAAAAAAAAAAGTAAATGGGAAACCAGTTTAAACACCAGCACTGTATGATTCATATAGTTGTAAAAAAATAGAAATAGGGCTGATGAAAAGTTGAAATTTTATGGAGGCTATTTTTGGTGGACGTGTGCTACGATTCTTTTCAGTAAGTACCGTGCCTACCATTTATGGTAACAATAAATGAGAAATCTTTAACAACACAAAATTGAGAAATAACTTGATAAAAACAGAGAAAGGCCTAAACGATGAGGAGTCTTGAATAAAGTAGAAAGAAAGAGAATCAGAAACTTTCCAAGTTATAACAGAACAGGGTGACTTCAAGGAGAGTACGTAATTTTGGGATATGGATTTTAACTATAGAGGCAGGGTCCTCAAAAACGATAAAAATATCATTATCAAAAAGAGTAGGTATTTTTAATTTGATGGTCTTTTTAGGTTGAAAATCTTGATAAAAAATACTATCAAATTCATCATAAAAAAGATATCAGATAGGGACTATAGACCATGGCACTAAACAGAAAAAGAATGAAAACAGATATAAAAAGCTAATTTATAGAAGAAAGTATCGGAAATTTATTTATCTTCTTTATTTTCTCTAAAAGTTCCAGAGTTGAAGAGAATAAACAGTAGATAAAATCTATATTAATTTGGTTGGTACTCACGTTGAGAGCTTGAACCAGCCATTTAGATGATTTTGGATTCGTTTGAATTTTTAAAGCACTGGTTAACATAATATCTATTAAAATATAAGAAAATCCTTTTATAATTAATAAATAGTTATTACATTAATGACATAACCTATCAAATATTTCACAGAGCTACGTTCAAACTTGCCGGCACGAACGTGTACCTACAACGGAAAGATGATCGCAATTTAAGATCAGATCAATTAGCAAGCATATCTTAAGTCTCCGTGGCTCAGTGCAAGAGTCTCTGCGTGATAACCTAGAGGTCGCGGGTTCAAACCCCGCTCTGGACCGTTTCTTTTTGCGCTAGGTTTTCTACTCTAATTATTTTTTACGCTACAATCATCAATTAAGAATGAGTTATCGTTCGTATCATGCATGTTTTATTGTTTCTAATAATAAAATTGAAGAACGGAAATAAAATTGTAAAATAAATTAAAATAAAATAATTTTATGTCGGGCTATTTCTATTATTTCCAAGTTTCAAAATATTGTAGTTAATAGGAAAGAAAATATTCTATTTTCAGTTCAAAAGAGTGGCTGCGAATACTTTATATTTATATTTATGAATTAATATGAAACAAAGAATACAGTAACAAATTTAATAACGAACAACAAAATTAATGACGATTTGAAAAAATACTTCCTTTCTCCTAACCTTTCCTTCGAGTACCCAGATTCGTCACAAGGATACAGCACTCTACCAGTCTAGCACACAGCGGGAAGTTTCAAGCAAACTCTGATCGGTAGTAACATCATTGTTGAGTTGAAATAGTTCAGTAGAAAGTTCAATTTATAAGTTTTCTTGATAAAATAATATTGTGAGTGAGGCGTATAGTTTAAATTCATTTGAAATACATTCATCCGTGATTGGAACGAAGATCGTTTTTTTGCTTGGAAACGCTGGTATTCATAGTTTCAGGTAATTATTTTCAAGTACAGTAACTAAACCTATACATGTAATATAATTTTGTTATATTATTCAGATTGTATTATCATGCTTGCAAATGTATTTTTTGAATGTGTAGATCTTCGAAAAGTTTCTATTATTGAAATATACCTTGGCTCCAAGATTAAATCAACACTAGACACAAACAATACAAGATCAATTAGCTTATATCTTCTTCTATCTTCTATCTTCTATCTATATTAATAAAAGATAGTTGGTGTCTGTACGCTCGCTTATAACTGGAGAACGGCTGAACCGATTTAGATGATTTTGGATTAGTTTGAATTGTTACAGCACTGGTTAACATAATATGTATTAAAATATAAGAAAATCCCTTTATAATTAATAAATAATTAGTACATTAATGACCTAACCTATCAAACATTTCACAGTACGTTTTGAAATTGCCGGCTACCGAAGAACGGAAAGATGATCGTGATTCAAGACCAGAAAAAATAGCAGTGGTATCTCAAGCTGCAGTGGCTCAGTTGATAGAGCTTCGGCCTACGACCTAGATGTTGGGGGTTCGATCCCCGCTCCGAACCATTTTTTTTTTGCACTAGGTTTTCTGCTCTAATTATTTTTTACGCTAGAATCATCAATTAAGAATGAGTTATCGTTCGTATAATACATGTTCTATCGTTTCAAATAATAAAATTGAAGAATAAACGGAAAAAAATAAATGAAAAGAAATAAATTTTAATGAAAAAAAATACAAAATAGAAGAAATTTTAAAAAAATAATTGGTGGGAAGAGGGGGTTGACATGAAGAGGGATATGTTGGGGTGACATTTTGGGGGGGGAATGAATGGGGGGCATTTGGGGGATGACATATTTTGAGGGGTGGCATGAAAGGGGGACATTTGTGGGGAGAAGAGGGGGGACTTTTTGGGGGGGGGGGGGGAAGAGTGCGATACGAAGTTCGCCGGGACAGCTTGTTGATAATATAGAATGATATCCATCTTCTTTTTCCACTTGATCAAATATAGGTATAGACACTAATGTAACTTGAAAAGTGAAAATATTACTCACATAATAATATGTGTAGTGCTTACGGCCATTTTCGCATTGGAGTAATATGCTTCATCAGAACACGTATTACAGCTAGAGAACTCCTTTTATACGAAGAAGCATTATCACACGATTCGTTACACGATAGCAGTACACGATTCGAAATAGTTAAAAGCACTACATAATACAGTAATTATATGTAAGTAATATTTTTACTTAAATTAGTGACTATACTTTGCAATAATTACTCACTATTAAAGAATTCCAACAGTTTCATACCATATCATTTTTCACTTTATGTAGATTGAATTATTATCCTTCAACGGTTTTCATATTACCTATCTCATAAAAAGGAGGTCCTCGGATTCTCCCCATACCCGGAAAATTTTCAAAAAAGTACCTACGATACTCTAAAACTAAATTTTTAGAAGTTTCAAATTATACCTTATTTGTGGTCAAAAATTGGGTAACTTTTAAATTGCGTTAATTGGGTAACTTTTTAAAAGAGTTAGATAAAACCCGGTTCTTAACCCACTCCCCCTTTAACCCCCCCCCCCCACCCGGGGGGGGGATTTCCTGTGGATCCGCGCCTGCTAAATAGGATTAAATAAATAGTATAATATCTCATATCCAGGGTGGTGACCCTAGTAGGGTGGTATTTGGACCTAGCAATCTGCTAAACAGGATGTTGAATCATTATTTGACAACTGGGAATGCTGGAGTGACAAATTCCAGAGCGTGTGGAAAATATGGAAGTACGGTTTTTTGCCTAAGTCATTGGATTTTCGTGGAAATTTATTTACCCAGGAATTGTTCTTCAATTTTCTAGAACACTTGGAAAAATTAGTATATAAGGCTATGTAAATAATAGTCTATTCATAAGGCTATATAATACTAGGCTGTATTTATTATTGCTAGATTGCAGTCCTAGATAAAGTATGACAGCCTCGTAGAACATGAAACAAAGAAGAGACTTTCCTTGTTATCCCTTTCTCTTTTTTGTTCCATGTCGTAGAAAAATTCAGACTTTTGCTCAGGGGCGGATCCAGGAATTTCTTGAAAGGGGGGGGGGCGCATTTATAAAGTTGATGAGTTGATGTTAAAATGCTGGGTATACGCTTCCAAACAAACGGAATATAAAATTACAGGGTCAAATTACTGGGATAGACTTCATGAAAAGGAATAATACTATAACTATTCATACGCCTATTATTATGGCCTTGGCATGGTATCGCGTATGATCATTTTAATAGCCCAATACTTTACCAAACAGTCGTTATTCGGTTAAAAGTTTATTATTTTTTATGAATAGATTGTGACTGGCCAGATAATTTTCTTCAATGAACATTGAGGCTTCATGGAATTTTACCAGGCCACTTGAAATGGCAAAGAAAAAATATTTCTGAGCTGAAGGGGGGGGGCGCTTGCCCCCAGCGCTCCCTGTCTAGATCCGCCACTTTTGCTTGTACTCGTGTGTGAACCAAATCCTGGGTGGTACGCGCCTTTTCCACTCAAGGATAACCGCGTCAACTCGTGGATATAGTCCTGCCGTCCTGCCATTGGTGGACGAAAGGAAAGTGTGTAGGCAAGATCAATAACCCCTTGATTCTCATTCAAAGCAAACTTTTATAGTAGGGTACTACAAAACGTCCGCCCTATCGACTGGTTTTGGGGTAGGTCATTCATCCATTCCACTATCTACGATACGACCGAGAGTTCAGGATTTCTCTTGCCGTTATTTCGTAACTCCCTCTCGTGCTATCTTCCACGTTCAGTCCACCGCCACCAGTCAACCCAGTTTAGATTTAGAACCACAAGTTCCACAAGAAAACAACTGGACTATTTTTAGCCTCAGCTGAGTTCCAAGGACCTGACATGAGTTCTACAACAACAGACGAAAATTTGGATCACAAAAAGAATGAATTTCACGAGATGCTCCTGGAAAATGAGTATGGTTTTTGTCAATTATTTTACTTGATGGTTCTATTTTGAATGAGCTGTCATACACTTTGTGACTTGCCATAAAGTTGGGTTTTTCAATTTCTTGAAAACTTCAAGTCTGATGTCTTGCTTGACTTGTCAGTTTCATACCACATTGCAAATCTTGGAATAAATTTGCTGTTCATTCATTATATTCTAGTATTAATTTTAGGAAATCATTATCTTATGCTCTTATAAGCAAATTATCCATACTAATCTAGACCTTATATTTAACATTTTCTACTTTCGGGCAACTCTGCCATGTGAATTTTTGAGGTTAATTTTAGGTTATGAAGGGTAGTTGGGTTTCTCAATATTATGGTTTTGTTTCATAGTATTGTACCTAAACCTATTGTAATTAATAGAGAAGTGAGAAAATTGAGTTGTGGAATCATATTCCCCAGCAAGGTTGTCATTGAGTCCATTGGATCACGACAATCGAAGTTAGGACTAGCCGGTGATTGGGCGTGGTATGGGGTTTGGCGACTGACATTATTTTAACTATTTTAGTCAATAGTATTTTAATTTTAACATTTTCAACCTCCTCAAAAAGCTGAATTAGCTTTAGCTATCAATTGACATGATTGATGTCTTCCAGACTCTCACATGCCCCCCCTCTCCGAGTCGGCCTGAAGTAAAGGTTTTTGATAGATTAGGTTTTTCTGCGCCTTCAACTTCGATTTTCATTAGAATTTGCTTTCTAGACAGTGACTTATCGAGTGAGCGAGAACTGAGAAAAGCGTTGTTCGCTCAATTACCGCACAAGACATTTTGTGGTTTGCATAGATATTACCGGTATTGGTCTCATGTCTCACCAACATGGGAAATAGCGGTGGCCAGTAAGCAATAATACAGAGTGATTCATTTAATGAAAGAAACATAATAGAACCGTCTGTTATACTTCATTACAAAAGTATTTGAAGAAGTTTTCACGTTTAGAGATGTTCAATATGACACCCTCCAGACACTCGAGCACTCTCGCAGCATATCAGGCGTAGCAGTTGATTATTTCTTGTTTCAAATCATAAATGGTGGATGGATATTGATGATTTGAAACAAGTGGTGGAACGAGTACTATCGGGTTGACATTGGTCGAGTGTCTGGAGGGGTCATATTGAACATCTCTAATTTCTTTCTTTAATACGCTTTGTAATGCTGTAAAACAGAAGGTTCTAACTTATTATGTTTCTTTCGTTAAATACACATTTTCAAAGTTGTGGTATTCTTTTTGAATCACTCTGTATTATAGAGCAAAATTTCTAAGGAGCCTCCTGGCTGCAGCAGAAATTTCTGCCAACCAAGTGAAACCAAAATCTTTTTCAGCTTTACCATTAGAAATATTTACATTAACAATTGAATTGGATACATCAACACATTTAAAAATGTTTTTATTAAAACTAACTTAGTCAACACATTAATAGTTAGATTGATCTTCAAATCTCATTTCTTATAAACTAAAAATAAACTTTATGATAATAAAGTCTTCCAGAGAAGCCTCCAGCTCTGTTCTCTGGTTGCACTACTTTCTTACTCTGCAATCATAAATAATTACTCATAATTTAAAGAAATATAAACTAAGAAATATATACGAAATATAAAGAAATATATGCTTTAAAGTGAAAAATTACGTTTTTTACGCGACATCGACTGTTCGCAAATTGTTGCGAACATCGACTGCAGTTCTGCTGGAAAATGTGCAATACCAGCACAAGATAAGTGTCGAGCAAAAAAAAAAAAGTAATTTTTCACTTTTAAGTGAATATATTTCCTTTGACTTGATCGTATCAGTGAAAAAAAGATGGATCAACAACCTCATAATTTATTCTTTAATTAAAATGTATTATCCGATCAAGTTCAGTATACATTTTCAATTACAAGGATCTGACTAGTAACTTATGTAAAATTTTCTATGAATAAATGAGTCTCATTTTGATATTCAAAATAGTTAGTCACGTATTAATATTATCAACTTTTGAATCATATCAAAATAATAAGTGAAATTATTTTTATACTTAGTGTCAGTTTTTACGTTTACTTTAATTGGGTTTTATAGAGGATATATTTTTCAACTAGTATTTCTAGTCATGGAACACATTGAGGAGAAAAACACATGAATTAATATGACCCCCCCCCCCATCCCACTTTTTTCAGATCGGTTAGTGAAAAGAAAGGTGAGATGGCGTACGACGATGTCCTGGAACATTTGGGGGAGTTTGGCCGCTACCAACGCCGCATCTACTTCCTGCTCTGTCTTCCTGCCATATCTTGTGCCTTTCACAAGCTTGTCGGCGTCTTCATTCAGGCGAGGGTTCCCTACAGGTAAAAATTGATTCCATTCCTTGCTTGCCTGTTATCGATCCTTATAGAGTATCACATAAAGTGCTTAACGATTAATTCAATAATAATACAATGTAGAATTTTATTTTATTTTTGTACCTTGATAAAAAGTTAGCGGCTCAAGCTTAGGTTCTTACAAGTAAGAATTACTTAGTCATCTACTTACGGTAGTGTACTTGAATTATCTTTACTTTTTGCTTGTCTAATAGTTGTTTAGAATAAAGCATAGTGTGTTGCCACGCCACATCAGGTGTGATGTTGAATTTATTTTTCGTTTATTTTATTATACCTTTAAATTCTAATTTAAATTAGATAATTCTAATTTTATATCAAAATTATTATATATAATAATATATTATTTACATACCTAATATAGGCCTATTCATATAGAATATAAGTTATCGGTATAGGCTGGGAGAAATACATGAAAAGTTCACTCAAGTGAAAATTCCAGACAGTGGTAAACTGAACAGACTTCTCGCTCTTTGTTGATACCAGAATATGGAGTGTAATCATCTTGAAAGTAAGTTACAACGTTATGTTGAATTTACATATTATTTCCAATATTTTAGTGTAAGTTGGATAAAATATATTTAAAACGTCCATTAATTTCAAACAAAGTTTCCATCCAGATTATAGATCTGAGTGTTGTTCATAATGTCATGTTGAATCAATATTTTATTTAGCCGAGGCTTTTTGTGCAAATAGAGCTCGGCAGAATTTTAATGGGTTGGAAAAATGTTGATGTCATAAGAGTTTTTCATTTATCTAATATTACATGTCATAATTTTATTTCAACAAATAACAAATATTAATGCAGCTAGAAAAGTAAAATATTGTGGGCTAGCTGTGAGTTATTATAAACCAATAATTACTGGTACGAAGAATAAATAGAACTGAACTTTATTATGCAGATTCCTAGTTTACAATTTCTGTAACTGTATTAAAATGTGATCTTCGAAAATACCGTACTTCAGATAAATGTAATTCACATTTTTCACATATATATGAAGTGTGACTTCTGATTTGGAGTATTCCTATTTGACCTGCAGCAAAATACTTGCTCTAAACATCTAAATAGTATGGGCTGCCATAATGGATTTTAATTTCAGCAATATAATAATAATACAATATTGAATCATTACTATTCGTTGATTTGAAATAAAACATTAATAGCTATAAAATACCTATATATTTTATTTAAAAATGTTACATGTTATATTTGTGAATTCCTAGCAAGTATTGCTATGTTTTTAAATTTAGTAATAACATTTACATTGAAATTTGCAGATGTAAACTTTCATGGGAGTCTTCCAACAGTAATTACGGTTATTTAGGGAATAACATAACAGTAATGTCAACTTACTACCCAGTGGATCAGATGACGCATTCATTCAGTGGTTGCAGAGTGATCGACCCCAGGAGCAACTCTACCTCAGAATGTGATACTTGGATCTATGATAGAAGCAATTATGAGAGCACTACTTTGACAGAGGTAGAAATCATTCATAATACACAATTTCTTTTCCCTACCAATATCTATTTTTCTAGCCTTATAACGCGGTTTCACGATACCAGTAGACGTGTAGGTTACTGGTGCAGGTACCTCACGTACAGGTGAGGTAACACTGGTGCAGGTTACACGACAAAAAATAATGTAATTTGTAATTAGAATTCAATTGACCGAGCGAAGCGAAGTCTGAGTGAAGTGAAGTCTTGTTTCAAGTCGATTGGCTTTCGTCTGTTTGTGTGTTTGTGGATTTCTGGTGTGCATTGGACTATTTGTTCGTATAGAGTTGACGATCATATGATCCACCTGCCTCCAGTAACCTGAACGTCTACTGAAATCGTGAAATCCAGCCATTAGCTTGAAGATATCAAGATAAGACATGAAAGTAACATATCAAGCTCCTCTCTGGATGTTTTAGATCCATGAAATATTCAGCTGAAATGTGTACAGCTCAAGATATTTTATTGATTTTTATCCCATTAATGAGATGAAGTTAGATATGCCTACAATAATTATCCCTACAGTGTTTAATCAACAATTAAGACCAACAAACATATTATCTTATTATTATATTATCAAACCATATTATTTTATCGTATGAGAAGTTGAAACGAACAAACTGAACATTTTACTCTGGTATTGAGCGTCAATTGAAAATTGCAAAGATAGTTCAACACAAAATTTGTGAGTAATTTTCTACTATTCAATTTATTTTAGTGTCTAAATTTGATCTAGTGAAGAAAGAAGATGGATCCACAATAATAGATTAAAGATAGTCAATATCCAAACTGATTTCATTCATCAAATTAATTCAAGCTATACAGAATCTCTAATTCGAAAATGTGTTCATGTTTTTTAGTTCAAGGTGTTTTTCTCAAAACAAATATTCAACCTACCAATTGGTGTCATCATTAATTTATTTGAAGTTTTCAGTGGGACTTGGTATGTCAAAGGGCATGGTGGAAAGCGTCTGCAGATGCCATATTCATGGTTGGTGTACTGTTGGGTTCCATAATCTTTGGAGCCTTATCTGACAAGTAAGTTTGAATTTGAATTGAAATATATTTATTAAAAAAAATACATACATTTGAAAGAAATAAAACAATACATGAATATACTCCTCACCTAGAACAAGTCTGTGTGTGAGGAGGGAGTTACTATTGTTCATACATTTATTCCAAATATACAGTAGTATTTCACCTTCTCTGAGCTTCTTTCTTAGATAATATGTTGAAGGGATGTATATTGTATAACATTCTCCACTTTGTTGTTTCCAACTACTCTAGATAAAAAAAAATCCAGCCTACTTCTTATTGGAGTAATTGATCATGATATTAACAATAATTCTATTGTAGATATTCAAGAGTCGTCACAAGTGTGCCCAAATTTCATTTCTTATCAAGCAATTCTGACTTTGTTTCACCTCAACCTCAAAATTGCAAAGTACTGTATTTGAATAGCATAATTTTATTAATTATTTCTTTTATATCTTTTAATAAATTACTTGATGACCTTTTCTCTGTTTTTACAGGTATGGTAGAAAGATAATATTTTTCATATCACTGTTACTACAAGCTTTTGCCGGTGTACTTACTGGATTGGCTCCAAATTACTTCATTTTTGTGACGTTTCGAATGATAGTCGGAGCAGCTACATCTGGGGTATTCCTTGTTGCTTATGTATTAGGTAAGTGCTAGCTATTAACTTGCTCAACTCGTCTAACTTTAGTTTACGTTTCATTGTAATCATTATCTAAATTCCAGGCATTCTTCTCGAGCTGTAAAATTTTTCTCGTTTATTCAATTCAACTTGAATTAGCATAGCCTATCCAAAATAATATGTAGGTAATTATAATCATAATAAACCGATCCTTGGGTTATCCAAGGATCCGACATGGTAGTATAAAAACAGTGCATTTTAAAAATGAAATTGAAGTCCCAGACATGAATAATTAGTTGAATAATATCGAAATCAGTTGCAAAAAAGTTGCTGTGAACGAGGTTGGAGCCCCGGTCCTTGTGCTCTGAAGATTCTAAATTACAAAATTGTAAGTTACGATCTTCCATTTTTTACGTGCAAACGGACACGAGTACGATCGCAATGAGGCCCTCTCGGGTCCTTAATAATGATAACTTGGTTAGATTCGTATTAATTTTGTGAGGTAGATTGCCAGAAGACCAGTTTAATCACCAGATCTTATTATTTTTATTACCCTACTTTTATATTTCATATTTTGTCTCTGATCTGATTCGCTTGAGTTTTGTTTGTTGAGAATTTAAGTTTATGATATACAGTTACTGCATATTTTTCTTCCAAACAAAACACAGTGCTCGATTCAATATATTCATACTTTTGCACCGGTAAGAAACCGTATTCTTGAAGAGTCCCATGATACTTATTTTCGGAATAAGTATGGGAGGGGACTGAGTATCAGGTTGAAACATTTCAATATCTATTCTTCATTTGAATTTTGAAAATATCGGTATTTTTGTAATCTGAAGTATATTAAGTAAAAGCCCTACAATATGTATATTTTACTCTTTTTATTCTTGTTTGTTTCTATTGTGATTAGGGTATACATTTTACTCATTATTTTTTCACACTGAAAATTCTTCAATTTGTTTCAGCTTTGGAAATGGTCGGACCCAAGACGCGAATGTTTGCTGGTGTGGCCTGCCAAATGTTTTTCACCACAGGTTACATTATGACTGCCTTATTTGCCTATTATATAAGAAATTGGAGGTGGCTTGAAATTGCTGTCTCATTGCCTGGATTGCTATTCATATCTTATTATTGGTAAGTACTATCATAAAAAAAATTGTCAATAGTAGTTGGGTTCTTTAATATTTAGGCTGGGCGCACACTGAAAATGGCACTGCTTTGTGTGATTTAGCATATTACGGTTCTATGTTTCTTTTAGCATACTATGGTTCTATGATACGGTTTCTATGTTTTAAAAGGAGATTCGTGCCGCGATGCGCGATGGAAAACATTCAATTCAATACATCGAATTGAAACAAAACGTCGCTTGAAACAAAACGCCACGCCGGTTTGCCTTCAGTGTGCGGCCAGCCTAACTCATGTCTGTTCATAGATCAAGATCATATAATTATTTTTGAATGAGATAATTCTTCTCCAGTTAATTATTTCTGAATGAGATTGAGATTTTTATTAGTCATCAATATCAACAAAATTCAGAGACGTCACTGATCTATAAAAATCATAAAAATTCGTATAATTTAACAAAAATGAATAACTCAGTTCATTATAAATATTGGTTGAACCCGACTACCAGAAATAGTTATTTTGGGCTTGATTCATAGCAGTCTACAAGCTTGTTCAATTTTCGTGTTTTGTTTTCACTGTAATGCATAATGTCAAGTAAGGTTTTTCTCTTGTAAATTGTTAGGCGGCTGGTTCCTAGTTGATTATTACATTATATCAATCCCATCCTAATAAGTTGAGTGCAGTAATTTCTAATTTGAGGAGTAAGTGGAGTAATTTATGGAAAACGTTTTCTGGATGTTGTGCAGGCTTTCAGTTTTGACTTTGCGAAGTGCAGATTACTAATAATTTATTCGATTGATATAACAGTGCTTACACTCCACAAACACTTTCCCAATTAAATATACAGAATGAAAATACTCTTTCGAATATTGGAAGTGAATTGTTATATTTGAAGTGTAGTAATTGAATACTAAGTCTGCCTGACACAATGAATTGAATGACTGCCTTTATTCTTACCTGGGAGGGCGAAGTTAGGCTGCAGTCGGCCCTCTCTTACACTTAATTGCTGTAAACCATTTACACATTTCACTTTTTTCAACCAACATCAGCGATATCACCTGTTTAAGGAATCTGCTTTCTGCAGATTGTAAACAATATTATTCTCCCATAAGGATTATTGTGAGATCCTGGCGAGGAAACAAGGTCCTTCTCCGTGGAATTTCACATGCGTCCTAAGTTTCAAGGCGAACAGTCCAACAGTTTTCGAGTTTACTCATTTCAAACATACAAACAAACATATCTTTTTTTGTGTAGATTTATAAGTATAGATGAAGAGAAATGTCAATGATCAATTTCAGGTTTATTCCAGAATCTGCTCGCTGGTTGTTGACCAAAGAACGAAGAGACGAAGCAGAAAAGATACTAGAAAGTGTTGCCAAGGAGAACAAAGTGCAAATTCCGCCAGAGCTGTTGAGAAATCTGCTCACGCGAAATGAAGTTGTCACAACCAAAGTTGCCGATGAGAACCAATCAACCGTTCTCGACCTCTTCAAAACCCCTTACCTGAGGTTAAAGACATTAATAATATTATACTTATGGTGAGTAACACTCCATGTATTTTGTCGATAAAAAAGTTTCTATTCTGATAGATGGTAGAGTTTACATTCGTATTGTAATAAATGTGATTAATTATATTATATTGCGCACATTAATAATGATTTCGGAGTTCAAATAACAAGCTATCTTGAGTGGAGGAGGGCCTACTACATAAAAGAAAAATGGCAAGCGTGTGGTGCGAGATGGTGGGAAATTAAGCTCTGCTGATTTGGCAGCCTTTGAACAATAATTTATTTATTTGTTGAGAACATTTTGTTCTAATTTTTTGAGCCTGTAAGGAACGATTTAGAGCTATAAGAAAGATCTATAATTCTTGAAATTGAGTTCCTTAATTTATTCAGATTCTTGAATACGAAATACGAGTATAAAGAAGAACTGAAAATTGTCCTTAATTTCTAACTTATCAATTTATATACTAAAGCAAACACAAACTCTTGTGAATGTATTGATCCATGGCAAACTGCGAAGTTAACAAAGACTACATGTCGCTATTCTAGTCAAAAATTGATAGCACAAATTCTTCTCCAATACAAAGGCTCTACTCACACTTGGAAACTCAAATCGCGGAAACTCAGAGACTCGGATAAGAAACATGTGCTTTCAAATGATGACGCTCAGACGATCCTGCAACCGTACTGTCTGAACATCATCATTTGAAAACACATGTTTGTTATCAGAGTCACTGATAAGTCAGTTTCCAAGTGTGAGTAGAGTCAAAGTCTAATGGTATCCTTTTTTCAATTGTGTTATCTTGTTTCCAACGTGTGATTGATCTCGTTTCAGCTGAATGTTTTCTGGAAAATTAATGTTGTTCTAGATTTTTTAAAAAACTTGTTGAAAATCCCATCGACAATAATGGAATAATAACATATTGTGTTTTGTCCATTTTTCATGCCTTGCCGTCGATCACTTCTACAATTAGTTGAAATAAACTTCATTGTATTTTTGTGATGTGATCATTCTTCATTCTCAACGTTTTTGAATCACTTGAATTTTTATTATTTTTTTAATATTGATAATTCACTAATCATGCAGTGTATTCTGATTCCAGGTTTGTAAACAGTGCTACATACTATGGATTGTCATGGAACACTGGAAACTTGGCAGGCAACGAGTATGTAAATTTCGTTCTATCTGGGCTCGTCGAGTACCCAGCCTACATTTTCCTATTATTGACTTTGAACCGCTGGGGAAGGAAGTTCGTTCTCTGTGGAAGTATGATAGTTGCAGGACTAGCTTTGATTTCCAATCTATTCATACCTGTAGGTAAGAAGTAATTGATTTTTCCCCAGATTACATAGATTTTTGATAATAAAGTTTTCTGTTTGATAATTGACCGAACGAAGAGATGACTGAGCGAAGCTCAGTCTGAACGAAATTTATTCAAGACGATTGGCTTTTTTTCTTTGTTTTAATGCATTTGTTTCGCATTGACAGATTTCAATATAATCTGGAATGTTCTTCAACAACCATATACTGTATATAAGTTTTTTAATTTTATTTTGACGAAATAGAGAAGAGAGAATGTTATATGAATGTACAATAGCTGTATGGAACACGTGATAAGATTTATTTTGAATTGAATAAAAGACTATAAGTTGAAAGTTGCGGCGGCTTGTGGAACGTCGCGTATCTTTAAAAAATAAATAACTAAAAAATAAAATGAATAAATTATAAAAAAGAAATGAAAATTAAAAAAAATTAAAAAATATAGAATATAAAAGTAAAAAATTTAAAAATAAAAAAATTAAATTAGATGTACATATCGGCGCCTGACAACATCTCTCATTTGGAATTGTAATTCTCTGGACAAGAACAATTAATTTACGGCTAAACGCATTGACAGCTGATTTCAGCTAGGATGGCTTTTTCGTGAGATCTACTGTTCACAGAACTACTAGTATAATCTCGTTTACATCTCAGCTCCTAGTCCCTTTTCACATTCTTACACTTTATTCATAAATAATTGAATAAATAAACTAATAAAGGTGTTTTTATCTTCTTTTTTGGTTTCCGCTCATTGAGTGTCGTACTAGTCCAGTACTTCTAGAATCTGGAATTTCTTCAACAACCAATACTGTAGTTTGGTTATTGTTTAATAGTTTTATTTTAGTGTCATTCATTATTATGATATAAGGCCATATAAATATTATCCATTATTAAGATTAGGGTAATTCAATTTCGCATAAACCCGGCCTTATATTGTTTTTTACAAGTACCGGCATTATTGTATATTCATTTGATTTGGCGGATGGCGAATAACTTTCATTCAACATTTCTATTTTAACGGGTGATGTTCTGTTGAATTTCTTCACATAAATACTGAGTATAACATGTAAAAACATATTTAAAACAAGAAATCAACAGAACATCACCCGTTAGCATAGAAATGTTGAATGAAAGTTATTCACCAACCGCCAAATTAAATGAATATTACTATAGGCTACCGTACTAAATTGCTCATTTGGAATTTTAATTCTCTTGGAAAAA
This sequence comes from Laodelphax striatellus, assembly GCA_017141395.1. NCBI lineage: Eukaryota > Metazoa > Arthropoda > Insecta > Hemiptera > Delphacidae > Laodelphax > Laodelphax striatellus. The sequence goes on from CM029530.1 coordinate 21,646,971, forward strand.
ATAATTTACTTTACAACTCATGTAGAACAATAGAGATCAATTATATCATTCTATTGGAATTAATAGTTAGATTAATCGTCATGCTGTATACGAGTAAGCTAGGTATCAATTCATTCAATGAATTATATCATTTTTTCGACAATAATTTCTGTCTCATTTCAGAATGAATACAGCTGGCATACCAATTTTTATTTAGGATGATCTGAATCTATTGATATGATCTTAATTTCTTGAATTCTATTAATTATGGGTTTTCACAAAAAACTCATTGTTAATTTTTTGAAAGTGTATTCAAATACGGGTTTCTGTTCCAGAATTGGCTTGGTTAGGAGTTACTACGGCAATGATTGGAAAACTTGCTATTACTGCTTCATACGGTACAGTGTACATATTCACAGCTGAACAGTTTCCCACTGTCATACGTAATGTTGGAATGGGAGCGGGATCAACTTTTGCAAGAGTTGGTGGCATTCTTGCACCCTACATTAATATTCTGGTATGTTGCAAGTTATTTTTAAGTAACAGTATTCTTTATAATCCACTAGAACGTTCTCAATTTATTATTGGATGGAACAACCAATTGATGAATTTCATGAATGTGAAAATATGATACACTAGTAAATTTGAGAACGTTCAAGATAGGCAAACATATGTTTTGCATTCATAAATTCATTCTCATGTCTCACTGCTGAAGAAATGAAGAAACAAAGAAGTGGTAATCTTCAAATAGCCATATCTCGGTTATTTATCATCCAATTCTTTAAAATTATATACCATTTTATTCAGAATAAAATTCTCTACATTTTTGTAATCCAAAGTTTTATCGTAAAAAGCAATATTTCTCCAGTAAAATCGAATTGAAAAGTTTAGTCGGTCGCCATTTTGGAAAAACAGATACCACACCTTTATACCCCTACCAAATTTCATGAGAGAATCTTGTTTTTTCAACGAGATATGATGAAAAATATTAAAAACACAAAATGGCGGATTACAGGAGGAGAAATCAGCATTTTGCCAACGACATTTTCTGTTTGTTTTGACTTGTAGAATACCGTGGTGGTACTGGAGTCACTATTTTTTGGGACATCCTGTATAGATAAATATGTACAGCGATTTTGTCAGAAGAAAGAGAGATTGAAATCAGGAGGGATATTATTATTATTAGCCGTAGTACTGTATATTAGTTATTAGACGTTGTAAGAAGTTATTGGACGTTTCAGTTAACCAACTGCTGTGTATACACAATAATTAGAGAAAATTAACATTTTCTAATTCTTGAAGGAACAATTGATATTAAAAGCCACTTAAAAAAATATAACATTCATATTTTCAGAAATAATTAAAAGTTTGAACCGTATAGTTTTTATTCTAATTAGTTTAATACTATTAATTGATTCTTAATTACAGACTGAAATATATACACCTTTACCGTTGATAGTATTTGGATTGCTATCCCTTTCATCGGTGTTTTTTGCACTGTGGTTACCAGAAACATTGAACAAAAAACTGCCAGATACAATCGCCGATGGAGAAAAATTTGGCAGGTACAGTACTGTTATTTTTCTTAGTTTATTACTATCTTCTTTTCATTGTGAACGATTGGGGTTACAGTAATATTGTATTCTCAGATGTTATAATTTAATGAATTTCATAGTATATTTTGTAGTAATTTTGAATTTTAAATACAGTAGAACTTCGATAATTCGTAGTTCATGGGACCAAAGCTTTATTTACGAATTATGGAAGGTTACGAATTATCGAAGCTGTGAATTATGGAAGAGAAAAAAAAATAATTACGAATTAAAGACAGTTGTATTTTTTTACTGTTTTCACTAGAAGGCAATGTGATCAAAGACACGAATTAAAGACAGTTGTATTATATTCTACTGTTTTTACTAGGAGGCAATGTGATCAAAGACACGAAGAACTATAAAAAATATTGAGATAATTTATAAAAGTCAGTTATTTTTGACTGCTATTTCAAGGGACTGAGCTCTTACTACGAATTATAGAGAATTACGAATTATTGAAGTTCGACTGTATATGAATACATTAATGCGGATTATAACATGAAATTCTTGGGCTGCTTATCATCAACACTATTTTATTATCAAAAAGATTTTTCGCTTCCTTCAAGTTTTATAGATATGAAAATAGTTACGTGATTTGTCTGAATGATTTGATAGGGTTTCTATTAATGCGAATAAATTTCATATGTGACTCCAATAAATATAAAATCTTCAGCACTTTTCATAATGATATAGTTCTTGGAATAATTATATTATTATTGGCTCCTAAAATGTAAAAGAACTACCTAATTGAAATATCAGTCTCAGTTTCATTTGAAAGTATGTTATGTATGAAAACTTTGACGAACTGACCAATTTATTTCAAGCATGTTATATTGAAACGTCAACTTTTCTTTTTAGAAAACCAAAACTAGCGGATGAATCAAATGAGATACCAATTGAACAGAGAAGCGGTTCATGAAGATGTGATTAAACATTTCACTCAATTAAAATAAGCTATAATAGGCTACCAATGGGTTGGTAGGATTTATAAACAATTTTGCATTTGTTATACAAAAGTTTTGTACAGTAGCGTATATTATCATAAATTTATTTGTAAAAAAGTTTTTGTCAATATTGAATTTCATCTTTCATTACATGTGTTTCATTTAAACCTTCCCTCCTATCATTGACTAAGGGACCGGTTGCACAAAAGAAGTTTATGCAAGCCTTTAAACGAGTGAGATACCGAGGTTAAAATACGAGTTATTCTATTTAAGACCAACAAAAACAATATCTACATTATCAATCTAAACCAACATTGATTCAAACGACCGTGTTATATTTCAATGTTTACCGTATTCGTATAGGTTAAGAAAGCTGCTAGCCAAACATACGCATGAGCACCTTGACTACACAGTGCTTTTATGAGCTTTTTATTCCGTTTCAGTGTTTTAAAACTGCATAAGATTGAACTAGAAACGTTTTATAATCTGTATCGTAATGAGGCCATTACGATGTAAGTTTCAAATTTCGAAAAAGCTACTGTTTCGATTTCAATTATGAAACTTTAATGATTGCGTTATAACACGGTAGTAGATAAAGGTGGATTTTTTAGGATAAAGGTGAATTGATCTTTTTTTATTCATAACAATAATACAATTCAATTTAAATGCGGAGATTAAGCTCAAGAGATCTTTGTCTTAGTCCCAGACCCAAAGACTAATACAGTAATTTTAACAGTATTGTGTTCACAGAAAACATAATTATAGTTTATACGGTTATGAAGTTACCGTACATCCACTGAGTTTCACATCTTATTACCAGGGCCGGTCCGAGGATGTCCGGCTCGCATGCGAGCCGTGGATTTGGCGGCAATATATAGAGAAGTCAGCGGTGCACCCAGGATTTCCTTCTGGAAGGAGTTTTTGAGTTTGATGAGTGGGTGGGGTGTATCTACTGATCTAATAGTCTCCACTGATGTATTTGTACCAAACTGGAAATAATTTTTGTAATTGGATCATTGCACTTTTTTGTGTGAGGTACAGTAAGCTTCTTGAAAAAAAATAGTTATCAAGATTTCAAATCAGTAGCTCTGTGATATCTACGTGTCAGGCCAAACAAAATTTTAAAAATATCCATACAAAATTTATTCTCAAATTGAAAATATTTATTTAGCATATATTGTACGATACAACATGAACAGTGTCAATATAAATGAAACAAAAACAATTTTTTGCTGGAAAATAATTATTAACCAATTGATAGTTCAAATTTATTTATAGTTATATAAATTTAGGCAATAGCACCTAAAATATTCTAATCACAGATATAATATTACTGTCTTCTTGAAGATGAAAAAATGAACCAAGAGTGAGAAGGGACTCACTAATATTAAAAACTTCTTCAATTCAAGTTTAGGTGCAGTTCCTTTCTTTTGTCTGATGCTCGTAGGTAGTTAATAATTAGGTACAGTAGTTAAGAACTTGGCTCCCATACATAAGAGGGTCTTTTGGTAAAAAACCTATCCACAAATTAATACTGAATACCATGACATTATTAACATATTATTATTTCGAATCCATAAGTTGGTTTCCAATCTTAATGCATCCAGATGTACTATTGAGACTGTGGCAAAACGGGCCTGAAGAAGAGCATCCATAACACCTTGACTCTACAAAGCAATATTATTACTCCTTATCAATGTAATGAGAGATTGAATATTAATTCCCAATGTGAAGTATAATCAGAAGAAGTTGTGATTAGAGAGAACATTCAGAGCCAGGGCTTTGTTATAAGTTATTTTTTAATAATAAATAAAACTCTATCTAGCCTTCTGTGTCAGCCCAGTTCATAAGCTTCTCGAAAATTTAAAAACTAGGCTTTTTATGTTGAATGCTCTAGCTCTTATATAAAATCCTATACCCTCGCTTACAATTACAATTGTTTCTATTGATAATAATACATATTGTCAGGGTATAAATAGTTTTTTGTCTTCTCATGAAATTAATATGTTTGCAGTGGAGAGAAATGGGTCCCCAGGGCCCACGACTCCAGAGAATTTTAGAGTCGAAGGAACTCCTGAGAACGACTTTTCAATTTGAAATTTTTGGTTAAAAACCCAAATTTTACATGTTATCATGAACCGCCGCGCCGCCGAAAAATTTTACATGTTACGTTGGACCGGCGAGGCGCCGCCAATTTTTCATGTTATCTTGTACTTTATTGATTGTTTTCAATTCATTGAAATCCATATTCACTCAATAATATCCAGAATATAAAATAATTATGTTCAAGAAACTCCTAAACGATAAATTAATTGAGTAAAAGCGCATTGAAGAAGTTGCCTTCACTTTCATGAACAGTTCATAGTTTCTCCTGACCATCAATAATGTATAATAGATACATTTTATGTTCATTGATTTTTAGACCAAGGCAAACCTAGTAAAAAATGAAATACCTTTTTAAGAATTTTAGCCTCATTGTACGACGGAGTATACTTAAAAATTAGGTACCTCGTGCTTATGAATTTCACTTTAAAAGTTGACGGCTATACCTTCTTCTTCTTCTTCTGGCATTACAGCTCGATGTGAGCTTTAGCCTCCACACAGTCCGGTCACATGCTTTTCGCCTCCATGCCATAATTCCCATCCTCCTGAGATCCTCCTCCACTCTATCACTCCATCGGTTGCGTGGCCGCCCCTGTCATCTTCTTCCCTCAATCCTGGCCTTATAAATTGCTTTCTGCATTCTATGCTCTGCCATTCTCTCAACATGACCAGCCCTGCGTAGTCTTTGTGATTTGATGAAACGGACTATGTCCTCGCCTCCAAGAATTTCATTTATTTCTTCATTTGACCTTATGACGGCTATACCTACAATTTATAATTTTTATTTGGTTCAAATTTTTCAAAGCTAATTCAAAATTCTCAGAAACGTTTGGATTTTTATTTGGTGTTTTTGTTTGCAACTTTAATATGATATTATTTGTGGATTCTAAAATTGTTCTGCTTTTGTTTTCGAAGAGGAAATTGGTGATTTAGTAAGATTATCGATATGACACAACCTTATACATTGGACTGTTTGTATAAATTGGAAGAGGAACAGTTTTGGGCATAAGCCTGTTGTACTCTCCTTTATGAATGTTTGACTTACAAACGAGTTTGAGGAATCTAGGGCCTGTTTCAGCTAACGACATGAAAAAATAATAAAAAATCAATCTACTGGATCCGCATGAATTACATTTTGATACTTTACAGCTTGGAAACTCAATAAATTGATTGAATTTCAACATTATAAAAAGTACAGTTCAATAAAAGAAATTGATACTATACTGTTACCTAGAAAGGTAACAGTAGACTTCCCGTCTTTCGGAGGTGACGTTAAGCCGTCGGTCCCGACTGCCTAAAAAGTAGTCGTCATATCTCATCATCACCCCACTCATTACCCACGCACAAGCCTAGAGCTCATGGGGGCATCATCCTCAGAAAAAAAAGTACCCTCAATCATATTGTATCATATTTAAAGTTGCATCTTGCACAAAATTACCTAATTACTGTGCTAAAAAGTAGCTTGATAAATGAAGATGAGGCCAAAAATTGAGGGCCGTATGAACGTTCCTCTCGTAAAGTTAAATATCAGAAAATGGCAATCTCACGCTAAACAAGCAGATCAGCTGCAGTAACTCATAGTGAAAAATTTTCAAGTCTCATTTAATATTTGTAATAAAATTATGTTACGTTTTAATTAACAACAAACAATTAAAAATATTGAATAGAACTTGACAAATTTTTACTGAGTATGATATCGTTACTATTTAGCGCGGGAGCACCTTTTTATAAAATTTTATCTTACGAAAGAAACGTTTATGAATACGGCCCTTATTCTTGAAACTCTTGAATGAGAATCGAGCGCGTACTAAATAAAACCTTACACTATGTTCAGTATATGCTCAGAGATCAACAGTTGACTAGCTAAAATAGTAGTTTTCACCAACAATTAATAATATATTGATTTAATCAAGGTGTATAAAAGCTAAAATTAAATTCAACACCAACAAAAAAATAAAATTTGTAAATTGGAATTAATGAGGAGTTGGCCAGTTGTCAAACATTTTTCTATTGCCAATTCAAAGTATTTATGATTACAAATTTAATTACATGTAAAGTACTTGAAAAATAAGAATTCTTGGCTTCTTTGAATGTTTCAAGTTTTATTTTTATCGTGGAGAATGCGAGACTGTGCTAATAGCTGGGGTACTCCTACTTTAAAGCTGTTCTAAAAATACTTTTCAGTCTGCTAAGTTGCAAACTAGACATCATCAAGATTTACCAACTACGAAGCCCACGTTGCATTGTAATAGCTGTAGAATATAGAAACACACACATACACAATAGGCTACCTGATTATGAATAGAATTCAATCATTCACAATAGCCACCAAATTAATTAGTAGTCATAACTGAGTAATGCCTGCATATTGTGTAACGTGATACAAAAGTTTGAAACCATCTTTATGGGAAAATTATTCAACCTCTGATAAAATGTAACACGAAATTGAGAAGACAAAGCTATGGAACAACAATTTTCAAATTTATTATATACAATCCATAATTTTTCAGGTTTTTATACAAATAGTTACATAATAGTTTAGTATCGTGAAGTACACTACATGGATTTAACATCTTGTAGATAAATATAATGCAATTACAAAACTCTTAAATATAATACACAATTCACAATAATTTTTTCAAAAAAAGAAATTAAAAACAGTAGCCTATTTATAGAGAATACGATTTTCAAATTAATAATTTAAATTGTGAAAAGATCAGTGACTATATCTGTAGTAGGTGAATCTTCTTCAATTAAGAGCTTCCAATGGAGAAATACTAAGGCAGTAATCACTAACAATTTTAATTCATAGAAATGTTCTATAATTATCCAACATAGTTCTCAACATTGTCAATAATTTTTAATACTAATGGCAACAAACATTTTCAATGCTTGGCTTTGGAATCGAAAGATATTATATTTTCACCAATTTATTGGTGGCCCAGAACATAGTTACTATGTTAGCAATTCAATTATTAATTTCAACATTAAATTTGAAGCTTAAATTCTAATCCTTTTTTTATTTGGAGTTCAATTCAAGCACTCTGCCATTACAAGATTAATGACTCAAAGATTGAAATTTTCGAAAAATTTAATAATTTTAATTTAATCTATACAAATTCGGCAGATATAATGAATTCTATAATTACATTTTAGCTTTACTATAAATTCAAAACTAGAAAGACATCAATAATTAGTCATTTTCATAATAAAAAACAAGGGGATGACGCAACTTGAAGTAAAATTGTTAGTAAAATTAATCAATTTCCCACTCAACCGCAAGTACAATAATTTTCTATACTGAGGAACAAAAAAACCCCTGCCTATCAGATACAACATTATTTCCTTCAACCATAATAATTGAACATTAAACATTTAATTTAAAGGACAAAATACTGGAGAGATTATTTGAAACCTCCAACCAACAGTGCAAAATTCTTCAATAATAATTTAAAAAAATGAAAATTACCGATCAGCTTGCCTCCAAATTCAAATCCAGTCTTATCATGCCTGTAAAAAAACGAAAAATCACTCATAATGGTAGTTATTTAGAGCACTCGTTGAAAAATTCAAGAGAAGAACAAAAATTGAGAAAATATTAGAAAGCACTTAAATTTCATATTAAATGAAATCAATGAAACGGTTTACCAATTTCTAAAGTCTCATAGCCTAAATAAGGCTGAACAAAAATGTAGATTTTTACGGTATTCAAATAAAATATTATAAAACATGAATAGGTGAAATGGACACAGACATTTCAGACTGAAAATAGGTGAAAGAAAGCCACTATTTCAATGAAGAACTTGCGTGATTTGAATATTAAAAAGAAAAAAGCTCTGACTCTGTTATATATTTTATTACGGTATCTGTTAATACTGTTATTTCAAAAACACGTAATAAAATAATTTGAAATTTAAATTTCATTCGAATATAGGCTATAGGTAACAATTACTGTATGTCTCTTACTGTATATTCGTATCTACTATCAATGAAGTAAGTTGTATAAGTAGAACCAGTTCATAAAAAGCATTTTTAGATGTGATTTCTCATTGCTTCATAGTGGAAGAAAGATGAAAAGCAAGAAGTGTTCTTAGAGCAAGTGTCAAGTGAGTTTTAGGTGAAGACAAATGAGTCATCACCGATCCAATGAGCGTACACAACTTCTCTGACTGAAAAGATACGGTACAGGCAGAGACCACCGAGCCAACCCTTTCCAAACTAGCATTTGTAAATAACATTACAATAATGATGCAGTCTTCTAGATGGAATGAGGAATATCCTATATTCAAGTTCAGCATATTTCTCATGCTCAATCAGCAAGAGAAGAGAAAGCATAGGAGAAGACGTATGCTTTCTCTATGATTCTACTCATCATTCTTCATTATTAATGAATACTGTATCAAGAAATTATTTTTCATCAACTCTGTAAATTATAGAAGCAATTTTTATTTTTGTACACTATAGGCTACCAAGTCGGGTCCTTGGATACTCCGTTGTATCAGTTTATTTGTTTATCAAATCATCCTTGCCTCTGGGACATGTACGTGTGTAATGGTAGGGGTGATGATAAGAGGTGACAACGACTTTTTAGGCAGCCAAGACCGACGGCTTAACAGTTGGCTGGGAGGCGACCGAGCGATTGCTCCAATCGCGTTATGTGCAATAATTGGTCCAATAAAATTTTAGTTTACACCTACTTTTTTTAAAACATATCTTTAAAAACTTCTTTTTAATTAACCAGTTAATTATCATTTTTCCTTTCTCTTTCCCTTTTATTACGTTTTTTAATGTCTGGCTATTGTCTGTGACACGAGCACCGCAGTTAATGCTGTTCCATGATCCCATGATATGCCTGTAATCTATTATGTTGTAATATTTTGGGAATAAATTGATTTTTGATGTTGAACTTGGTGGTCCAACAGTGGTATTGTTAAAACACAACGGGGAATAAATAAGCCCTGAATATAAAATACGCTACACCTCTCGAATCTTAAACAAAAAGAAAAATACACTTGATGTTGTTTTATATGTTTATATGTATGTCCAACGGATCTCAAAAACGGCTCCAACGATTTTGACAAAATTTGGAATAAAAGGTGTTTGTGATACAAAAATTAGTTTGTCCCGGGTCTAATCCCTGGGATAACTCACTGAAGGACCTTAAAAAGGACAAATTGATCTTTATATTATATACAAATTTGATAACAGATGTTCTTTATACCATTATGAAATCGGAAAGGTGTTTCATAATACCATATTGAGTGGTCCATAGCCGATGGCGATAAGCGCCGGTCTGATAATCCAAAGGGTCCAAGATCGAATACAGTTGACGGAACGGATTTTGACAAAAACGGCCACTCTCGTCTTTTGGAGGAGACGAAATACCGTCGGTCCCGACTGCCTAAAAACAGTCATCTCTTATCATCACCCCTCTCATTACCTACGCACAAGCCTACAGCTCATGTGGGCATCACCCTCAGAAAAAAGAAGAAAAAAATGTTTAAAGTATGATCTTGGATGAAAAAACATAGAGATATAGATATCCAATCCATCAAAAATGTATCCCAAATTTTCGATCAGTTACCTCATTAAATTTTAATGTAAATATCGTTAGCTCAATTATTGCTTGACTGAAAAGATGACGCAATAGCATTCAGGGCACGAATTAGGCTCATGCACTAAAACTAGGTTAATGTAGTTAATCAATCAATTGGACCTTGGAAAAATGGACAAAGCCGGGTTTATTTGTCATATCTTACTATGTTATAATGATGCTACCGCTTAAATATATTTTATTGGCTGATTCATTGATAAAATAATATATGAACAAATGTTACAATATAATTTAAATAGGCTAAATATTTCTATTCTTTCTAGGGCTGGTTAGATTGATAAAATTTTAATGAGTTCTCGTACTTTTTTCAACATTAGGTAGATGAATTGATGTTAATCCATAAATCCTTTTTTCCTTAAATTTTTATTTGACGGACGATTATAATAAGGATTTAGTAATATGATAATATTTTATTATGTAAAATTCTCAACATCAATAGATAGCCTAACTTAAATCGAATGAGAATTCTAGAATGTGAATCAGATGTAACATGGAAATGTCTTGTTAATTTACCTTAATCAGCTTTCTTATCTCCCTCGCCTTTAGAGACCTTGACCTGAAGCAGTCTGTGTTCTTCCAGTAGCCTATCATATTCATTCTTGAGAGATTGTGACTGAGACACCATTGCTTCTCTATCTTTCTTCGAATGCTCCAAATCTTTTTCGGCTTTCTTAAGTTTTTCTTTCAATTCTGTTATCTCCTTGTCATGCGCTTCATTGCTGCTATTCTGAGCGGCTTCACCAGAACTCTTGGTCATTATGTCCCTGGCAGCAGTTGTGGCAGATTTGGCTTGAGCAAGAGCAGCTTCACTTTGAGCCAGAAGAGTTGCTTGAGTTGAAATCAATGTGGTTAATCTCCGGATAACCAAACTTAGAAACAAGGCAAATCCTGAGATGTAGAAGTTTCTCTGAGCTCGGAAGAGCCTCATGTTACCTTGCATTTCAGCATCCAAATGTAAATGAGCACCTTCAGGGTGATCAGTAGTTGAATACTTTCTCATTTCTCTAATAGCATCCAGTAAGAACAATACCAAAATTATAAGAATAAGTCCGAAATACCAAGAGGCTTGATTTGTAAATGTCTGAATGAATCTTGACCTGAAAATTTTTTGCCACCTTTTAGGGGATGCAACAGGTAAAACCAGCAATAGAACAATAGCAATTTCCAGGTATAAAAATCCAGCAATCAGTGTCCACTGCAAACTCATGATGGAAGATGTGGTTAGGACGAGTTCAAGATAAAATTACCGTATGCACTTGCAAGAATAGCCTAATTATTGTAGATGACACTAACGTGAATCGATGGAAGAAATTGCACAATATGATACCAACACAACCGAAATTCACTGTTGCAAAGGCACAAGAGAAACTTGAAATATAGTTCAAGTCCTGAAAATAGTTTCTTATATTTTAAAACATGAGTCAGTAGTCCCAGTCAGAACTCACGAAATCAGTCACGAAAAGAATCCCACTTCCACTATCAGAATTTAGGAAGGATCACTGCTGCCACTACTAGAAAATCATTTCAAACTTGTCTAGCCGATGACTCGACATTTGACTCAACCTTGATGAAGGTTGCAAATAATTTCCATTAGTGAAGAAATTATTATTCAATCGTGAATTCTTAGTTTTTGGTTGAATATTGACGGATTATCTCTTTTCTCTGATGATGTCACTCGAGACAGCAATAATAATTATTTTTTCGAAACAAACAAACACTCCTGTGATATTTTTTTTAGCTGTCTACTCCTCTTCTGTTGGTAGAACGGTTTTGTGACAGCCTCTCGAACAGCTGTTGAGTTGAAGAGGGAGCGATGCAAAATGTTGACTTGACGTGGCTTTCACTGCGCATGTGCAATACAACCTTACGTGGCACGATAGCAGATGATAAATAGTTGGATTCTTACATTTTTCTATTTTATCGATTATGCTGGTATCTTTTTGTAAACTTTAATTCTTTTTAAATTTGGGTGAGTAAATATTATTGAAAATCATTCAATTTCAATCTATTTTTATCAAATATATGGAAGTGTACTTGTTTTATAATGTCAGTCTCATTATGGTCTCTCACTGACACTGACACTTAAAACAATATGAGGTTTTCTGACAAATGTCAAATAATTATGGTTGAAAAGAGATTTCTGTATTGTGTGAGAAATATTTAACAATTTACCAGTGAACACAGTATTCAGTTCTAATTTATCGATAAAATAGTCTCTTATTTAGGTTAGGGTTCCAACGCTATAGTTCTGAATCAAAATTATTCTGAATTTGAGGACATGAATTTTTCTGACAACATGGGTATTCCAATCTTATATTTGATTCACATTAACCTTAATACCGTATTCAAATGGAAGATTCTGTTTTTTGTCTGCTCTTTGAAATGTAGACATATGTGTTGAGAATATTGTGCAACTAATTAATCTACAATCTTTTGCTTCATTGACCTATCTATCACATTACAGTAATTTCTCTTTCTCACTGGTTCTCAGATTCCGTTGTTGTCGATTTCAGTTATTGAATTTGTCATATCAAGGAAATTTTGTTTTGAAACAGTCTGTATGCAAGCTGTCGTATCGTACCTAACTGCTATTGAAGAGTATAGTTCTCGACCCTGGCCCGGGCTGATGCATGGATTTTAAAGTGAATAAACTAAGCCACATAAAGCGTCAAAATTGAATTATCCTTATGGAAAGCAACACAATCACACTGTGATTACTCTGATTCTAAACTTTGAAGTAAGGATCTACTACCAGCTTGCAAAGTGTTCTCCTGTAATATTTTTACCATAATCCGTGCATTATTGATGTCATATTTCTTAATTCTTTGCTTTTAATAGAAGGCAATCTAATAAGCAATTGGCTACATTCTTAATGTTAGCCTATTTGATGTTCTTATGAAATTTTTGTGTTACAAATTTCCAGCAGTGAACGTGGATAATGAATCCACAGTACATAGCTCAATCTCAAATACCGCCTCGTCAGTATGGGGGACCCATGCCTCCACCCCCTCAACAAGGGGGGTTCGCTGCAGCCCCTCCCAATCAGATGAGAGCGCCCCAAGGACCGCCAGCTCCCTTTCCCCAACAAGCCAGGCAAAATGGTCTATCTTCAGGTTTGGGTACAAACAGTAGACCACCTCCAGCTATGGCAGGTGATCAAGGTTAGTTGAAAAATTGTAATAATTTATTTATTTTAACTGCCGATACAAACTTGGCTCGGGAATGTAAGCTCCCGAAGTATACTAAACATTAAATAAAACAATCTTTCCAACTAATTTTCAGGGTTTAATAATTTTTTGTTTGTTTTATAAATGTGCAAAAATAAGTGTTATAATTAAGTTAACTTCAATCACACAAAACTTCTATGTTAACAAAAAAATAGGAAAATAACACAATTTTATGTTGTGATATTTCTCCGTAATGAATTAAAATAAGTTTGATGTTGGCAAATCACTATTTATTTGACATTACCTACTGTAAAATTACATAATAAAGTATCATGTTCTCATGGCAACCTGTTATATCCCTAGCAGGGATTTAGTCATCTAGACATATTGTCACCTAGATGTGACAGTATTCTCGCAATCAAATCGGGCTCCTGCATTATTATTTAAAATAAATTGTAATTTTGGATACAATTTGAAAGATAGTCTTTCTGCGTTAACATTGAAAACTCTCATTATTAACAACCTAAGAATCTTTGAATAAACGAGAATTCTGTGTAGATGCGTTACTTTTGTGCTACCGGTATATGAGAACATGTTCCAATACATGATAACACGTGCGAGCGGTGCATGTTTTGAATTCATTTTTAATATTTATTGTTTGATCTACAATAGACTTCGCAATATCTAAAGAACACGATAAGGGACACAGTAGAACACGTTTCACTAGAACACTTTTCAAGTTAAAGTAGAACACTTTTTTGCTGATGGTGATGCTCACATGAGCTCTAGGCTCGTGCTTGGGTAATGAGAGGGGTGATGATGAGAGATGATAACTAAGTTAAATAGCCTACAAGTGAATTAAAAATTACATTTTTTGAACGTAGGCTATTGATTAGAATATATGAAATTTGAAAATGATTTCAAAAAAACTAATGACGGTTTCTTGTTGTTTAGGCATGCAAATGCCGCCGCTATCAAGGCCTCCAACTGGATATGGCCCGGGTCCAGGCCAGGGCGACCGTCCACCAATGGGAGACGCCCCTCCGCCTGCCGCTCACATAACCGATCAGATGTCTGGCCTCAACATTGGTCAACCTCAACCTCAGGCAAGATATTTCTTCTTATTCTAGTCGTTTTCAAGTAAAACTTCATTGATTGAATTGTTCCAATACACACAATTTCAAAGTGAATGTAGTTGTAGTAAGTTAGTAGGTAGTGTAGAATACTGATTCTACTGGGCTTTAATTAGAAACTTGACTGAAATTTATTACTCTATATTTAATTACATGAACACAAATAGAGTATAATGATGGCATCTTCATTAATACTTATCCATTAAGTTCATTTTCATTTAAACAATAATTTATCTTATTGGTTTAAATAGTTCCTATTTTTTCAACAGAACATACATTACTTTGATCAAAACTTGTTTCAGCGTTCAATGCAATGAATATTTATTAGTAGATTTATTATTTAAACATTTATTATGGGAGACCACTTTACCATCGAAAGACCAAAGCCACTCTTGCTAACTACTAGCATAGGTTAGTCGTTAGTAAAAAGGTTAGGATCGGTGGGGATTATGGTGATAACTTGTGCGTAGAGATATAAAGCATAGAGAGCCTTATTTTCGATGCTATGTCGTGTCGCAGCTATAGTAGCCACACAACCATTTATTATTTCCCAAAAACATCTTAGCAAAGAGCAGGCAATGTTATTATTCTTATTGGACCACGTCCATTTTAAGTGTGATCATAGGTTTTATGGGTAGGCTTTTTTCTTGGCCCAAGAGAAGCGTAAAGTGTGTTTCCAGACGATCAATCAAATCAATTGCAGTTTGTGGTTCATGCATGTATCTTCTACTGTTCTTTGAAGTATCATCTGATGAATGGGTTGGAAAATAATTCTTGTATTTTAAAAATTTAATTGCTACATATTTTCCTAATTTCTATTACAGGGATTTCCAAGTTCTGGTATGCCACTGAAATCTGGTCAGCCACCACCTCCAAATTTCATGTCTAATAGTAGTTTTCCGCCGGCCGTCAACGGAGGTTCTCCCTCCGACAACAAATCATTCGATTCTCATCATCAACAACCACCCCCTCCACAGCAACAACAATTGCCCCAACAACAGCAACAACAATTACCCCCTCAACAACAGCAGCAACAAGTCACGCCTCAACAACAACTACACCCTCCTCAACAACAGCAACAAGTCCCGTCTCATCAACAACAACATCCCTCACAACAGCAACATTTACAACCCCAACAACAGCAATTACCGCCTCAACAGCAGCAGCAACAACAGTTTCCTCCACAACAGCAACAACAATTCCCGCCACAACAGCAGCAGCAACAACAATCACCTCCACAACAGCAGCAACAATTTCAACAACAGTTACAGCAGCAACAGTTTATGCCTCCACAGTACAATGGCATGCCGCCTCCTGGACAAGCGAGGGGACCCCCAGGGCAACCTCCTGCACCCGGCGGCATGCCCCCTCCACCCACTGGCAACTTGCAGAGGCCTATGCCACCGCCCGGTGGCAAATTCCAGCCAATGGGAGTAAGTATAATATAGTCTATGTTACTACTGGTATCCTATTATTTAAGCGTATATCTACTAATGAATGCATGCAATTTTTCAACGGTATTACGCCTTAAAATGGTCATTGTGGCCAAATTTCATGTCGTGATTAGAATATTTCTAACTGCAAGGCTCAATTTATACAGAAAGGATGTCTGGTGGGGACGTGTTGCGAACATGAAACATGTTCGTCTACTCTAAACAAACAAATAGTCCAGTGAGTAGAAGGAGAGTATAGAGAAGACGGAGATGTGTCTCCGCCCACCTTCCGTTTTGAGCGAATTGAGCCCAAGACAGACTTGAGTAGCTTATCTATAACTATAGCTGAAGTCCGAGAGATATTTCTCCCAACATGGCAGGCCAAAACTGAGTAAGAGATCCGATGCTCTCTATCCCAACTATTCACTCCCATCACAACGCCTGCAGTATGCGACCCTGCTAGCAGGGTCTAGTTTAATAGAGCCATTCTTCTAAAGAATGTCCCCAACCCACCACCAATAATAAAGAATCAACCCACCACCTTATCCACCCTCAACCTATCAGAGTCCTTTTTATATTTTTGTCCTCCATCACACCAGTTTGTTTCATTATCCGAAATGATGCATGACCAGTGAAGTGACAACGCTCACTCATTTGTAAGCGGGTCAGATTCTACTTCCTGTTTCAACTGACTACAGAGGACGGTGGAGATCGAACAGCTTCGTGTTTCGAAGGCTCGTTTCGCTAAGGCTCCTGGATTAAAAATCAATTATAGTAATTAACATTTTTTACAATTAAACTCTTACAACTAGAACTCATCCTTGTACATATAAGTTGAACTAGAATCCGAATGATTTTATAAAGAATTCTGCAGACCTGGATATTACAATGTCTAATAATCGATCAATCCTTAATTCTTATACATTTTGAACATTTTAAAAAGCTGAAATGAGGTCAGTCCGTTGCCAGTTCAGGTACGTTAGCATCATTAATAAAATACACGTATGGCTATTCATTGATGGGGATACCATCACGAGTAGGTTCCACTCGCCTTATTTTTGTGACTCATCCATCCAAGAGCAGTCCATTGCAAGCTATAATACTGTATTCTTTTGTTGGAGGTGATTCATTTTCGAATTAACTTTCACTTGTACATTTCAGTTTCAGTCGCCATATAATGCACAGACTCAAGGTCACTTGCAACAGCAGGCGCCACCTCCTATGGGAGGAATGCCACCGAACAGTGCGCCTGGTATGCCGCCTGGTGTGAACCAGGGCTACTACCAGGGTGATCACCAACAGCAACCAGGCTTCCCACCTTCGCAGGCTGGCTTCCCGCCCCAACCAGGATACCCCTCGCAGCAGCCTAGCTATCCTCCCGGCTACCCCTCACCCCTCTCGCCTACCAATCAAGCAAAGCGGCTAGATCCTGATCAAATGCCTAGTCCGGTAAGTAGGATATACTTGAAAGTAATTTATTATTATTGTTTGGCGTGTTTCCTTCTGTAAAGTACCACCTTTCGTATAAAGGAGTGTTTATACGTGTAATGTTTAACTTGCAACAGTATTAGCTAATACTGTAGCAAGTGAATCATTGCACATTATAAACGGTCCTTAATATTTTAAAACTTCTAAATTAAGTTTAGAAGTTAAATGAAACATAAGGAGTCTGTGCGAACCTTAGATTACAGTATAGCGTTTATGGAGTAAAGTTATGCCAGATTACAAAGCTGATCGAAGCTTAAAAAATAGTCAAGTTGACCTGTTTCGTTTTAAGGCCGTTACAGACTGGCGTAGCGTAGCTTGAGCGACGCCTAATTTTCATTGAAAGCCCGGGACACACATATGCAATATTTGCTCATACATCAGCTGTGTGGAATCTAAATGCATTGAATTCCTATGTCTGAATAGCTCAGCTGGTATAGTGATGTAGAGACGCGGCTGTTTTGTGGATATGTGTGTCCCGGCCTTTACACGTAGCTAAAACGACGCTACGGCGGTCTGAAACCGCCTTTAAACTCATAAAAAATGCTCTCATATCTCCGTATGGTAATTTCCGAATAAGCACTCCTATAAGATTTTTAGTAAATTTCAAGGTTTGCATTCACATCGAAATATAACTTGACAATATTTTTATTGAATTCTACTTGATAAGAAACTATTGCAGTTGCAGTATCAGAAAAATTGTAGCTTAACGATTCGTTGTGAATTAAAATGTCATTTACATTTTTAGAAATCATAAAAAAATTCTAGGTTCTATTTCTTTCGAAGGTGTAATTCTGGAAAGGCAAGGTAGAGTTGACCGATTGAGTGGTAGTTAGACGATGGTCTTTGTTCAAAGAATTATTTTATGAATTATGATTTTTCGTTCAATCAAACGCATTTCATTAAATATTTCCTAGTGTAAAATACTGAAATCATTGCTGTTTAATCTGTTGACGTTATACTTACGTTTCATGGCGAAATATCATATTCAAATATTCTAATATAATATAAGTAAAATTCGAGATGTTAATAGCATATTTTGGTTAAACATTAAAATTACATGTAAATTCTTTGTTCATCAACAGCAATATTAAAAATAACATTTCCAGCAGCAGCTTTGAAAATTCTTACTGTGAAACATCTCACTTATTTTTCAGATTCAGGTAGTGGAAGAAGATCGGAAAATGAAGTCGGGTATCTTCACCACAAACTTGAAAGGCCAAACGCCTCCTTTGGTAACAACTGATTTCACTGTCAACGATCAAGGCAATGCCAGCCCTCGATTTATACGGTCAACCATGTACAATATTCCCACTACTGTTGATGTTATGAAGCAGGTATGCATCACAAGGCAAACAATTTCCAAAATTTGATTCAAAGTTTTTGAGTGTTTGAATTGAAGAATTATTGGTTTGAAAGTTGTGGAATTGCATATTCTCATTGATTCAAGATTCAAACTCAATGCTTTTTGAAATAAGTACCAGGGAACTGTTTTCAATAGAAACAATTTTTTTAATGCTTTTTTCTATCTCGTAGATTACATTGTTTTTTTTTTAACTTTTTGAAAGTGCCAAGCATAAAGAAACTATGCCCCATTCACATCGACAAATAAGCAATTTAGGTTAGTAAATTGAAAAATCCGCACAAATTGAATTCCTTGGGATCTGGCTTCTATTGGCCATTATTATTGGGATAGATTATAATTTTAATATCATGTAAAATTTTAATTTTTTTTTTTAAATAAATATTTTAAATTTAATTTTAATGTGTTTGGGGAACTTTCGAAACTTATGGTTCATAACATAACCATATTGTCAATGTTACTTGAATGAGCCTATTTGCATTTACCAGCAACTGATCCCATATACATGGAACAGCATAGACCGCACATGTCCAGTCTTCTAGGAGAGAATATTGTGTCTGTTATCTGGCATTTATTCGCTGTTTTTATTTACCCACAATTTTTCAATGGGGTTGAATTTTGTCTGTCAACGGTCTGCAAGATGTAAATAGGCACAACTCTGTTTTCTGTTTTTTTTTTCTATTTCTGAAAGAAAAATTCAGAGTTATTATTGGTTCAGAGATATTATTGGTTGGATTTTACAAGATTTGATAATATTAGTTTAACAAATACATAATGAAAACACTAGGATGTAGACACTGTGTCAGAAGTTAGTTTAACAATCTGAATATCAATTGTGCATCTCATTTCAATTGTGTTGGATTATGTCTGTCAGCGGTCTGCAAAATGTAAATAGGCACAACTTTGTTTCCTCAATCTTTCACATTTCTGCAAGAAAAATACAGAATAATAAATTAGTTAGATTTTACAGGATATGATAATATTAGTTGGACAATCTGAATATAATTGTGCCTT
The DNA here is from genome assembly GCA_017141395.1 of Laodelphax striatellus. Lineage (NCBI taxonomy): Eukaryota > Metazoa > Arthropoda > Insecta > Hemiptera > Delphacidae > Laodelphax > Laodelphax striatellus. The sequence continues at coordinate 21,666,798 of CM029530.1, forward strand.
TAATTTCAGACGTCCGTTCCATTCGGCCTGGTAATTAGTCCTTTTGCAAAGCTGGCCAGCAACGAGCTACCACCTCCAATAGTAAATATGGGGGAAATAGGACCAGTGAGATGTGTTCGATGTAAAGCCTACATGTCTCCGTTCATGCAGTTCATTGATGGCGGCAGAAGATTCCATTGTCTGCTTTGCAAAGGAACTACTGAAGGTATCTATTCTTTGAGTTTAGGTATTTATTCACCCGATGATTTTTGAAATAGTTGATAGATCATTTACTTTTGTTGAAAAACGATCGGGATTAATTAATTTTAATCGGTGATGATTTTCTTACTGAACTGGTTGACTTGCTTTCTGTAACTGACAAGTTAGTTGTTATACTTGCATACCACGAATACTTTTCACTGAAATAATAGCAGTTCAGCTTCATTTCAAAATGTATTTTGAATGTTTAGCCTACAAAATTATATTTCTAAAATCCATTTCATCTTCAATTTATTATAACTGATTGGTCACGGACTCAGCTTTGCGAATCGAAGTGTTATTTCTATTAATTGAAATTATAACAACAATATTCAACCTACAAGATGATAACTTGTGCTCTACATCGCTGCAGTAAGAGGAAGTTCTGGGTTCTCAGAATGTCATTTAAATGTGGCGTAACATTGAGGAAGCATTTCTAAATTGAAGATTAATGAGGTTGGAAAAATTGCATTATAATACCATACTTTTGTAAATGTGTGTGTATGTTGTTAGTAAAAAAATTATTTGTATTATATCAGGAGAATATTGTGATTTGTGGAACAAAAGAGAATATTTTTCTTGTTCTTGTAGAAGTATGTTGTTTTCCTTGACCTTCTAGTTTTAGGATATGTAAAATTCTTGACTGCAACACATTTTTTCTAATTTAATTTATGTTTTCGCTGTTGTAGTTCCTTCTGAATACTTTCAACATTTGGATCACACTGGTGAAAGGGTTGACAAGTTTTCTAGCCCAGAACTGCTTCTTGGTGCCTATGAATATGTAGCTACAAAAGAATATTGTAGGGTAAGTCAATTCATATTATTATAAAATGCTCCATAATAGTTTCAATTATTTCAATGTAAATTAGGCCTACGTGCTCTATACTAGTCTCAAATTACGTATTTTCCACAGATCAAACCCATTTTAATCGAATTTTTGTGGAAAGATATAGTTGAATCATTGTCTAATTTTTTCTTATCAACTATAGGCTTACAATATTTGGCCGTTAAAGATATTGATATTGCTTTGGCCGGAAAGATATGATGTTTTGAAGTTTTGATAAGTGTTTTTGAACTTAGCTCTCAATTATTATAAATCATTCTTATAATCAAGTTTAATAACAATTTATATTTTGTCAATATATGACTTTGAGTATCACTAAATATTCTTGATGCAGTTCTTGGATTGACTGGTTGTTGTTTGAGCTGAACCCTTCAGCTGTTGCTATAAATTTTATAAATCTTCCTGTCTTAGAAAGTAAATTATGTTGGAAAAGAATTCAATTTTATCGGAAAGTTGGCTCTATTCCCAGTTTTCACTTTCAACCTGCAAATTTACTGGGCTTGTTGATTTTGGAGTTTTTTTCATGGGTTTCTAATATAAATTTTGAGTCTTAATTTGGAATTTTTTATAAAATTGACCCAGTCAATAAAACTGCTTGCAAGTCAAAATCTTTTCATGATTTTAAAATTATATTTTCAACTGTATCATCATATGTATCTCTCTATTTTTCCAGGATAATACATTCCCCAAACCGCCAGCACTAATTTTCATGATAGATGTGTCTTATAATAATATGAAGTCAGGAATGGTTTCTCTCCTGTGCAGTCGAATGAAAGAGATCATCAAGCTGCTTCCCAAGGACGAGGGAATGCCACAGTCAAATATGAGGGTTGGATTTGTTACTTACAACAATACTGTACATTTCTATAATCTGAAGGTAAGTTGACAAGTCAACTTGATGCTTGTATATTGATGTTACACTTCCACTCATTATAATAACGTTATCAAACTTCTTTCTTCTACAATATTGACCCTAGAAGAATATAATTCTATCCTCCTTGTATTAGTATATAGTTTGCTCACCAAGCAAGTTGGTAACTTAATTAAGCTATATAATCATTATGGAGGGATCGAAATTAAGTCTTGTTTGGTTAAAATGAGCCTTGTATATTGTATAACCAATAGTTTTCTATCTTTCTGATCAAGTATTATGCATTCCTTTACATTTAGTTTAGTCCTTAAGTAACTTTGGTTGACAAACTAATTTTGGACTACATTATTTTTAAAAAAATCTTGAGAGAAACTGTTTTGGGCTAAGCCTGTTGTTTTGACTGGTCGAATTCACAAATTATATTTTCATTTGTGTATTAATTGATGAATAAATAAAATGAAGTGTTCCTTATGTAGTCCTGACGTATTCCTTATTAAATATATTAATTAAATTTTATTGCAGGCATGTCTGGCCCAGCCACAAATGATGGTTGTAGGAGACGTGAATGACATGTTCATGCCTTTATTGGATGGATTCCTTGTTGATCCTGTTGAGTCTGAAATGGTGATTGACCAGCTGATGGAACAGATTCCTCGCATGTTTGCTGACACCAGAGAAACTGAAACAATTCTTGCTCCTGCCATCCAAGCTGGCCTGGAAGCTCTGAAGGTAACATTCGAACATTCGGCTCTTATTCCCACAAATTAAGACACTTAAAATAATGGTCATGAACCAGATTGATAAGATTTGGATTAATCAGTTCTAATAAAGTTCATGAGGTGTCTTGATTAACATCTGAATATTCTTTTCTTAAACTCTACTGCTTTTTATTTTGTAAAAAATGATTATGTATGCATCTCTTGTCGTTTTACTTAGGTGTAAGTACAGGGTGATCTAAAAGTCCCTCTGCAGTGAAATTTACAATGAAAAATCAATCAAACGTCCTGTAATAATGTAACTACATTACTACACTATGTATCTGACACTTGCTGAGGTAAACTCGAGAAACTGTAAGTCCCCTATAAAGCGAAGTGACCTGTCAAATTGGTTCCTAACCAGAACATAATATACTATCAAAATGCTACAGCGGAAGGAATTTATTATCACTCTGTAGAATATGCAACCATATATCGATTCTTACATAAAAATGAATTGAAAAATAGATGAGTGTAATATACTACAATGTATCGACTCTTACATAAAAAATAGATAAAAAAACAATTTCTGGTCTGTGTTTATCTCATTACTTATTGTCGGTCTTCTAATTATATTTTTTCATTGAATATAATAATTATATTCCAATATTGAATAATTATTATTCAATTAAATAAAAACACATACATGCGGGCTTACAATGATGAAAATCGGCTTGTCCTTCTAGCTCTTGGAAAATCGAACAAGATAAAGTGAAGAAGAAGTAAAATAATACCTGTATGTAAGAGACCTACAATAAATCAAATTGGAAAATAATAGGTCATTAGAAATTCCATTTCGATTCCACTTGAAATTTTCACTTGTGGATCATGAACATTTTTATTTTTGTCGAAATAAATTGGGAATTTGTTCCAGGCAGCGGAATGTGCGGGGAAACTTCTAATGTTCCATTCTTCACTGCCCATAGCAGAAGCACCAGGAAAATTGAAAAACAGAGATGATAGGAAAATGCTAGGAACTGACAAGGAAAAGACTGTTTTAGGTAATTACACGTATACCTGCCGTACGGTAGTGATGATCAATGAGAAAGATTAGTGCTCTAATGTAATTCTAATTCATCAGACGCTCCTTGTAGAAAAAGAGACATGATTCACTGATTCTGATCCATTTATTCTGAGAGATTACTGCAGTATCATTGAAGAAGACAATTGAAAAAATAAATAGAATATTGCATTTCTTGAGTTGTTAAGACGTATATTTCTATGGTATCGAAGATTATTCTAAATTCTTACGTTTATTCAAGTTTTTTGTTGGCTTATTCCTTTGTCGACCAAGTTATAAAAATTCGTTTTTATTTGAAGGTACGATTAGTATTTCATTGTTTTATCTTTCATATCTTGCTTCTTTTCATTTATTTTGAAACAGTATCAGCTTATTCCTTACACAATCAAGTTTTTTATTGTTCTTGGAATACTGTCATTCTTCATTATATTGAATCTTCTATAGTAATAATTTTTTCTCATTTCTTCTAAGCCTATGTATGATGTATATGTCCATGGATATGACAGTGGTTAGATGACACCATTAAAGTGAACGGGTAAATAAAATATAATTCTGGTACTGGATTCCACTTCATTCCGCATTGAAACTATTGCTACTTTCTTAGATGTCTTATCATTTATCACGGTTGTCTTTACCATTCCAGCACCGCAAAATAATGTGTACAACAATCTTGGCCAGGATTGTGTTGGAGCCGGCTGCAGTGTGGATTTGTTTATTTTCAACAACTCGTACATTGATTTAGCAACAATTGGACAAGTTTGCAGGCTTACTGGTGGCGAAATTTTCAAATATACTTATTTCCAGGTAAATTTACAAATTATTATCATATTAAGATATCAGATATTAATTTTCATATAACATTTATTCTCGTATTAAGTGTACGAAATTCTGTAAGTTTGTTTGTAAACGTTGAATAAATGAATTTGATTTTTTGAATGATATATTTCTGGTATAATTAAAATCATTGTATTCGATATCATTCGTAAATTTAGTCAAACTATGGCCAGTCATGTACTTTTAGTTATACAATGTTTTGTAATGCACACAACTTTGTAGCGTTACAAAAATGTAGAGCTTTTCATTCTGAAGAAAATGATACCCAATTTTTTAAAATCCTATTATAAATAAATCAATAAGATATAGCGGTTTCTCGGTTCGCAGTTATGTCACTGTCGAAATAGCAAGTCTTCTATGTACTGGATTATTACGCTTGAAATCATGAGCGTTGGCAAGAAATCTGTATATCTCAGTTATTTATCATCGCATTTTACAAAATTAGGTACAATTTTCTTCAGAATGAAAAGCTCTACATTTTTGTAAATGTACAAAGTTTTGTAAAACCTTAAATTTCTCCAGTAAACTAAAATTACAAAATTTCAGTCAGCCGCCATTTTGAAAAATTCAGTTAATGGAAAATTCAATATTGCTATTTTGTAAATCACATACTTATTAGTAATCCTACTGAATTTTACAAGAAAATCTTGTTCCATTAACGAGATAAGATGCAAAATCTTAGAAAACCAAAATGGCGGATTGCAGAAGGAGAAATCAGAATTTTGCCAACGACATTTTCTGTTTGTTTTGGCTTGTAGAATACCGTGGTAGTACTGGAGTCACTATTTTTTTGGACACTGTATACTACACCTTCGCTTATAACAAAAGCATTTAAAAGTTGAAAAAAGAGTTCAGTCATTCTCCTTGATTATGATAATTTTTTTAATAGCTCACCTTAATAATTGTTAATTATAACTTAATTACTAGTTCAACTCATCGTTCTGTATGATAACTATGAACATTTGTCTGATTATACGTATGAAACTTTTTTCTGTCTTAATTGGAGTAACAGATGCAGTTATCGGTTTTGCTCGCAACGCTTTCATAAAATATCGCTTTTATTTCCGAAAGAAATTCTTATTTTCTGTTAATATTCCTCTCTACTGTTCTTTTCTGCTAAATCTATCCTATTATAAATGAAAAATTATGTTTTGTTTGAATTCCTAGTTTTTTAATAGAAAATTGACCCAGACTTTTTCTTCACCAATACATGAAATTTGAAATTGTAATGAAATCAAGTATTAAAGCATTGGTGAATTAAGTAATGGAAGATTTCAATGCACAAATATATGAAACTACATTATTACAGTTTAATAGTTTTGTATTGCCTTAGTATTACTATCACCTCTACTCATATTTGTCTTGTTAGAATTTCAGTTGGATTCTATTTGAAGTGAAATAGTGTCATTTGATTTGTACGTAATGGTGATGTATTGAATCAATGACTGTTAATAATTTACTATTATGCTTCCTGTTTGCAGGCTGACCTAGATGGTGACAGACTAATAGAGGACATCAAACATGATGTTAGTCGGCCAATAGCGTTTGATGCGGTTATGAGAGTGAGAACGTCCACTGGAATCAGACCTACAGATTTCTTCGGCCACTTCTTCATGTCAAATACAACAGACATGGAGCTGGCTTCTGTTGATTGCGATAAAGTAAGAAACCAAAAATCTTTGAAATTATTATTCAAAACATTCTCGATTAAGCTGTTTCATTTAAGCTTAGCAGTACTGTGACATAGGAAAAATGTTGATCACAATAGACATGAATAGAACGGCGTACTGTGTAATAAATTCATAATCCAGTCTGTATCTACCTTTCCTGTATTACAAGACTTCTATATTTTCAGGAAACTGGGTTATGGATTAATTCATCATAGACCTATGCCTGTGCAATCAGCATGTGGACTTGTGTATTCTTAAATATTGGTACCGTTGGAAGTGTTTGTTATTGTTGATCGAATAACTTTCCAAAATAGAATTATCCGAAGTAGCTGTCAATTACAACCGGATTTTTGAAATAGCCTATCTCTGAAATTTCGATTGCATGTTGACTCCCTATCACAAAATGTCACCAACTTTTCTCTTATAGTTGAGTGAATGTATTTCCTTGAAAATTGCTCGATCACTACTCGAATTTAATTACTTATTCTGTATTGTATACAGGCTGTTGCTCTTGAAATCAAACACGACGACAAATTAACGGAGGAAGAGGGTGTTTTCATCCAAGTGGCTCTGCTGTACACCTCCTGCAGTGGACAGAGACGTGTCCGTATTCTCAATCTATCTCTGTCTACTTGCGTGCAAATGGTTGACCTGTACAGAGCGTGTGAACTAGACACAGTCATCAACTTTTTCGCTAAACAAAGTAAGTAAATTGAGTCGATTTTTGGATTTAGAATTTTATAGTTGGAAAAAAGAACCGCTATTAGTTATAGTTTGAATAAAACAAGTTGTCACTTGGCCTGGTTACTCAATAGAACCGTTTTTGTCAGAATACGACTGATCATCTGAAATGCTAACATTGAATCAAATAGTCAGCTGTTCGGACATAGGACGCTTTCTGACAAAAACGGTTCTAGTGAGTGGTTCTTGAGCACCAGGCCAAGTGACAACTTGTTTTATTTAAACTGTATCATCGGGCTAATTAAGTTTTCATGATATTGGGCATTTGATTAGTGCTCAAGTTGAGCTGGAAATTGTTAATTAACTACATAAAATGTATAAAAACCATTTACCTAGAGAAGAGAGATATTACACTTGTTCGAATTATACAGATATTATATTAAAGCTTATTCACAGTACTTTATTTTTAGTGGATCCCCAAATCATTGGGTTGTACCCAGCATTTGCAACTTTATCTACAGTCTTTGCAAACCTTAGAATGCAGTAAGCGTTTGAATGGCAATGCTATTTGTTATGGGGATATGGAAACGCTGTTGCCATGTTTATTATTTGTTTATTACTACTCACAGCTGTTCGCTCTCTCTTTAACTATTTCAATGTTTTGTTTACATTTCTATTCTATCAAAACTACATAAATGCGTACAGAGATAGAATTAATTGAAAAGCCATTTTTCCAGAGAAGAGAGGTATTCTTTTTAGGCTTGTTACACGAATTATATCGATATAAAAGTCCGATATTGCAACAGCTATTAGGACTATATAATTATTGTGATCCCAAATCACTGCGCCCCATAAAATGTAATACTGCAATTCCATTTGTAACCCATCTAGATTGAAAACAACATTATATATTCCGTTTAATTCTCTTGCAATACTCTTGTGATTTTTTGATGATAAACTTCTCTGATGGTGCTGAATGCTCAGCCAGAGAAATGAATATAAATTCATTATATTGAGGGTGAGAATGTAGGCTAGTCTAGTGGCGCGCTCAAGTGAGAGACAGAGTGAACGATCAGAAGGGATTTTACCATTGTAAGATAGGAACAAAACACGATTTTGAGATAGAATTCAATTTAATCATTGAGGTTTAAACTTCTCGCTTTTGGCATCAATCGATATCGCAAGTATGAAAAACAAGATTATTTCAAAGACATCAACTATTTCACACAAATAATATTTAATTAAATTACAACATCATATTCACATCTCATATTTTCCATATTTCAACTATTTACACTCAATATTACATTTTATATATTGTTATCTCTCTCACTCTCTTTTGGCAGGGAAGTCTTTTGGAAGGAGGATCAAATTAAAAAGATCATTGCTTCTTTCCTCTTAAATTGACTATTGAAGTGATCTAAAACATCACAGCCTTCATTTTAGAAGTTATTGGAATACTTTGGATGAATATTTTTCAAATATGATTGGTTTGAAAACAGGAACTTTTACATTTGATTCAATGGTAACCTAACTTCAATCCCTTCCTATCGTTCACTCTGTCTCTCACTTGAGCGCGCCATTAGCCTACATTCTCACCCTCAATATCATGAGTAATAATACTCTATTATGAATAGAACTATTGACTTTCCATCAAATTTTCATTTTGGAATTTCTTTCAATTAATTTATTAAAATTTTCATTTGTACAATTCCTTTAGAACTATATAAGTTGACTAACATCTCCCTCGCTGTTTCCAGGTGTATTTAGGTTATTGGAGCATACACCAAAGCAGGTGAAAGACAGTCTGATTAGTAGGAGTGCTGCACTATTGGCCTGTTATCGTAAGCACTGTGCATCGCCGAGCTCCTCTGGTCAACTCATACTGCCCGAGTGCATGAAGCTTCTACCACTCTACATCAGCTGCTTGATCAAAAGTGATGCTATTTCTGGAGGTTAGTATTCTTGACTGTAAACTTGGTGCGTTTGAAATTCATCTGAAAAGAAAAAGGAAGTCTACTGGCTTTACGCCCAAATCAATCTTCCATACTGTTTACAATACAATTAATCCAATAACTCATATTAAATGAAGCAATAAAAAGTATATTCAATGAATTTACTATGCACTAATAAGAGTAATAAGTGTAATGAAAGTGGAATACGAAACTTTTTGGAAGAAAAAGTCATTTGAGTATAAGAAATTATTATATGATAATTATTACTAGATAATTTGTAAAACGTCATTTGAGTAATTAATAAATGATATATTAATTATTACAAAATAATTGTGAGATAAAATTATCAAATAAGTTGAAGAATATCCTATTTAAAGTTTTTTTACCGCCTCGAAGGCAACCTTGAAGCTGAGGCCGCACTACTGGGTTGCTATCTGGATGGTAGATGGTTCATCTATTAGCTCATACAACATCCATGATAATATAACATGTTGAAAATGATCACGGCCTCCTTGATAAACCGTGTCAACGATCCACCATCCTCAATCTGCAGTGCAGCTCACGGTTAAGGCGGCTCGTACACCGGAGCAATAAGCAACGAGCAATACGCAACAGGCAACATATTTTGTTGTACTTCGCACACCAAAGCAATTAGAAATTATTGCTTATTGCTCCGGTGTGCGACCGGGGTTGTTCAAAATGTCGTCTGACGATGAAGACGAAGTGATAATGTTGTGGCAAATTTCAAGAATGAGAAGAAAAAGGAAACGATATTGGATTGATCCAGCATTTGAAGCTTTGAGTAAACATGGAGCCATTATGTGTGCTCAAGAATTAAAAATGCATCCCACTTAGTTTCAAAACTGTTATCGAAATTGATATTGCTCAACAAGCTGCACGAATTTTATATTATAAAATGCTGCTTCGTCAGACATTTTGTAAACAAACACATGATGAACGAAAATCTTCAAATTCAGGTTACTGTACTAAAAATATAATGAAATATCATAATAATGTTATTTAGGCAATATGTTGCTTTTCAACCGACACGTTGTGTTGCTAGCGATATGTTGCTCTACAGAGGCGATAGCGATATCGTAGTGCGTCGGTGTGCGAGTTCAGTTGAAATCGAATGGAAAGACACATTGGCGATAATATTGCTTATTCATAATATAGATTATCAATTTATTCCCTAGCTTGGTCGAAAACTATTAAAAATGTTTGAATAATGAAATGAAATTGATAAATAGGAAATAAATGACAATAGATGAATAAATCTATGTATTGAAAATGTATATGAATGTATGTTGCAGGATCGGACATGACAATAGATGACAGGTCGTTTGTAATGCAAGCAGTGACCATAATGGATGTGCCATCGTCAGTTGTCTACTTCTACCCCAGGCTCATGGCGGTGCATGACATCGATCCTAACTCTGACGACATGCCGTCTTCGATACGATGCTCCTACGAAAAATTCAGGGAGGACGGTGCTTATATTCTAGGTCAGTTGCATCTATTCTTCCCTGAACTATGCAATGAAATATCAAGAATATTTAGTACAAGAATAGTAATGAGTTTCTGTTTTATATTGAGATAAAATTTCAGTCAAGTTTGCTTTAAAAAGTTATTCAACTTCGAGTTTTCCTTTTGATAGATTCACAAAATCAACCAAGTGTGGTCATAGGGATTGATTAGTATTTGAAACTCATGTGATGTTTTTGTTATATTTCAGAGAACGGAATTCATTTGTTTTTGTGGCTGGGTTTGAACTTGTCGAACGAGTGGGTGCAGGGTGTGATGGCCGCCCATTCGGTGGCGCAAGTAGACACCGACAAGAGCAGCCTTCCTTATCTGGACACGCCCCTTTCTCGTAGGATGCACAACCTGATTGAGACTATCAGAAGTCAAAGGCATCGCTACATGAGAGTAAGTAATCATCGATTGGATTCGAAAATTGATTATGATGATTTTCGTTATTTATAATGAATTGATTAGGTCCCAGTGGCAGAGGCGAGTCTAATCGGTGAGATTAGATAAGAGACAGCGCCTACCACTCACGTTGTAACGGTGACCGGCTCCTGTAAATACAAAAAATTATGAGCTTCAAAATCGCTTCCCGGTGGTTCGGAACCCACCTAAAGCTGTAGGTCCACTCATCTCTCATCACCATCCTTTCCATTACCCATGCACAAGCTTAGAGCTTGTGGGCATCATCTCTAGCAAAAAAAAAAATTAGTGGGAGTCCGTTCTCACAAGGTGTCAAATTATCTATCTGATGAACTAAAAAACCCACTTAATAAGTAACAACCGAACTTGTATTCCATAACTAAATTAACTATGGTTCTACACGATAAGCATATGGGCTCTTTCTTTAGAGTGAAGTGAAACTAATCTTGACTTTCTCACAAGAATTGACTTTGATGGAGATTGAGCTTAACAGTCCTTTGTGCAACTGGGGATAGGTCTTTTAAAACTAACAAGCCATTTTACATTATAACTTTTCTCTGCCAATTTTAAGTGTTGTAGCAAAAATTTTGTGAAATTCAATGAATAATGAATTGTATTCTTATTAATGCCATTACCTATGGTAAATAGATTATAATGTATTCATGTTGATCTACTCGGTTGGACAAGGGCTTTTGTCTTCGGCGCATGCGCCACTAGTCACACTATCTTGAGTCTGATCAAGAAAGTCACTCCTCTGTTCAACTTCGTATGACTGTCTTTCAGAATATATACTGGTTTCGAAGGAGTGTTGGTGCAGCTGCTGGAATTCTAACCACAAATATCTTGTCCATTATATTTTTCTTTTAAAGTTTCCGTTAATGCAATTCATTCGATTAGTTTGATGCAATTGACTGAATTTTACAGCCTAGAATTAATGGCTGTACAGTTGAATGCGTAGAATTCGAGCTAAAATTCTAATTTAATCCAAAACCAGCCGCTCGCGGTAATAAAAAATAGCCGCCATTGGCTATAACATAGGACCAGTTGGGCTCCGCTGCAGCACTGGGTCAAGCGAAAACCTACCTTTAGGCCTCGCCTAACTGTGCTGAGTTATTTTGAACCCAAAGAAGGCCTTCAAAAAAATAGAACTGAATTTCTTTTAAAACTGTAGTTGCATAAGACCATTCATCTTTATAATGGTCCATTATCAGTCATCATTAATTCTACAGGATATAATTTTTTCTCGAGATAAAGTTGCTGACAATGTGTTTGTTGTTTCAGCTGACTATTGTTAGACAGAGGGATAAGCTGGAAATAGTTCTGAAGCATTTCTTGATGGAGGACAGAGGCACCGATGGATCGTCGTCCTATGTTGACTTCCTCTGTCATATGCACAAAGAAATAAGGACGCTTCTTAGTTAACACTATACGTCATCTTAATTTCAGAAGATGAACTGAGCTGTGGCAGAATAATCATTCCTGCCACTAAGAAACTAAGTTGAATCTGTATTTGTAATTTATATTAATTGATTTTTATTATAGCTTCTATGGTTTCTTTAGACTGGCTGATTAAGAACTATTTACCAACAACTTGATAATGAAATTGGGATGTCTATCTTGTTTTAACACCATTCATCTTTCATCTTTAAAATAGAAAACTTTTTAAAATGATAACAATATTCCTTAATATCCATTTTAAAAAGCAAATAGATTGGATTTACTATTTGTAGAATCTTTGGAATATTACAAAATATCTCAATTTCAATTCTTCTGTAGTGTCATTGTTCTTGAACTTCGATATTAACTTGTACCTTTTCAAGTTTTATGTGAAACTGATTGGAGAACTTGAGTTGAATGCAATATTGAAAATGAATTATTATATTAGGTAGTATAACGTTTGATCAAGGGAATTGATACATCTTTTTCGTAAGTTAAATTCTACCACATGAGTCACTATGTTGTTTGATAAAATTGAATTTATGGTTGTAGCATATCTTTTTTATTATCATTATTAGTAAATTGTTGAATTTGATTTCGACTGGTGCATGTGTATCAATCATTTATTTGAATATTCCATGTTTTAAAAGTTTGTTATTCTGTTTTGGTTCATACTTGTATCGGTAATAGATTCTAGGAAATTCGAAGTTCATTATGTGGAATTGAACAATTTTTCTCTAGCATATTAGACATTCAAGGCCGATCAATCTACACCGTACAGTGTATCAACCCATTTTTCAATCAACACACCAGAAAATAAGGGGTTAGTAACTTTTTATACTTCTGGAATTAAACTAGAGATAAGTATATGCATTTCAATGAAGTCGTGAGTTGTGTATAATTTTCAAGGGAACAATATCCAGTTAAATTATTATTACTAAGTGGTGCTTGGTAAGAGATGATTTTACTGCAGTCATTGTGCTAACTTATACTGAATACAACATGATTTCCAATGAAAAAACCTGAATAATCTATTTGTTGTGTTTCGTTGGATATATGGCTGCTCAGTTATTATCGTGTATTTAACATTGATTGTTAGTTTTACTGTTGATTTTAATTGTTGATATTGAATTATTTATACTATGCCTTAAAGTAGTTGAATCTATTATTTGAAAAATAACAATGTATTCATTTAAACAATTAAAATTATTGGTTAATGGATATTTCATTGATAAAAATGTATATTTATAAATTATTGATAATCTATCTTAAGAGATTATAATTATGAGTTTCACATAACCGTCGCATAACAGTACATGAATATTTTTATTTTTAATGAATCAAGTAGTTGAATGGTACTTCTTATAGGCCTAGAAAATAAATTCTATCCGTTCCAGATCGTAAAGGACCTATTACCGTGTTAATGAAGAATAATAATTAATCATTGATTGAGTTAATCTCTACGGGCTGATTTTGTTCTTCATTGCGCAATTGAATTTTATTCTTCTTGAAATATTACTGTATATGAATTTTCTTGTAAGAAAATGATACCATGAAATGAGTATAGTATTTTTTCAACTTGGTGGATGATTGTTATACAATAAACTGCTAATATTAAGCTGAGCCACAGAATAGAAAATAAGTTCTTGTTCTCTATTCTGTGGCTGAGCAATCTACGTTACAAGAGCTTTAATTTTAAAACAACAGCTGACATTGTATTATATTTCTATAGTGAGATACAGTGATATTCATTAATTTGACGCTTGGCATTAGATAGATAGATAGAGAGATATTCGTTGCCATGGTACTGATAATTAGCAACGTCAAGAAATGATACTATCCAATGCCAAGCGTCAAATTAAATGAATGTCACTGTACATTCAACATGTTTTTGAGATAGATGGAGATAGGCGAGTGATGGTGCGTCTGTGCGCATACCCAACGAACATGTGTTTGTTTCCTCATTTGTTTACAGCTCATTCATCCTCCAAATTGAAACAATTAAGGTGCGTTTACACTATGTAACTTTGTTATAAAACATTTGTTATATAACAAGTTTTCCGTAACTTTTGTTAAATAACAAAAGCTGACACTACACAAAAGTATTCATTTTGTTGTATAACATTTGTAACATTTTTGTGAAACTTGTTATATAACAAATAATTTTTTATAACAAAGTTACATAGTCTAAACGCACCTTTATACGAAACATTTTGAACATTTAAATTCATATATTACTGTCAATCTTGATAAAAATGTCTTAGCTCTCAGACCATAATTCTGTGAATATTTTTGGACTTGGAAATGCAAACATAATTATTTTTGTTAATCTCTTGAATTTTCACAATAATTACAAGATGCTAACGAAATATGAGCAAGTGATCATTTTCCTCAAACTGAGGATAAAAGTAGAACCAATTCCAGTCGCTGAAAACACCGAAAATCAATGAATTTTATTTTGTACATTAACAACATTTACTTCTTGCATATTTTAGTGATTAAGATTTTATTTCTATCACAGTTACAGTGTTGTCATGTTTTTATTCCAACAGTGGTGTACTAGATTGTTGTATTTATTTACGTATTCCATTTTGAACTCCACTATTATTTGGTGTTTCATTATTATATTTTATTAGTATTATTTCTAAGAAATCATTATGTATATAAATACTTTCATATTAGACTTTTTGTATAATTTATTATTCTCTGGATCTCCTCGTATATCGATCTCTATATATTTATGAGTTGAACTTTTCAAATCAATCTTTTACAATTTTTAGGATCTAGTACTAAGGCTAAGCTGAACAATGCTCAAGCAAATGTCTTAAGGCTGTGGCCACACTACTACGCTTCGCTTAGTGACTCGCATAGTATATCTATTTACCATACGATATAGATATACTATGCGAGTCGCGAAGCGTAGTAGTGGCCACAGCTAAGACATTTGTTTGAGCATGTTCAACTGAACTTCGTTAACAAACTGGATAAATAGATCTAATTCAGTTAGGGCCTGGTCACAGACGTGTGGGTTCACTTCACTAGCAAAAGTATATCTATATACCATACGATCAGTGGTGTAGTGGAGCCGGAGCGGTCCGGAGCGTCGCTCCGGCACAGCTTTTGAAGGGGGAGCGCTCCCGCTACGATTTTTTCAATCGAATTTTTTATATAGGACAAAAATAGATCTGAAATTGTTTTATTTAGAAAATATTGTTTTAGTAATTTTTACACGTTAGTTATCGTGGTTAATCAGTTAAGGCATACGCAGCTACGATTAGGTAGTTCGTAATTGTAAGCGCAAAAGTTGAGCGAGCGACTGGCAGACAGGATGGTTGATGGATAGACATGATAGACATCTCAGCGGTCCGCGCCCAGCACTACCGTGTCCGTGTCACCACAACCTCCCCCACCACGGAAGGAGGAATAGCAACAATATTGTGTCCTTCTTAATGCCTAAACACCAGTGTTTTAATTTTTGTAAGGCTTCCAACTTAAATTATAGAGTTTTTAAGGTAGATTATTATGGTTTGATACCTTAAAAACAGTTAAGGTATCAAACTGTAATAATCTACCTTAAGAAAGTACCATATTTTAAAGTTAAAATTATTCTTTGGAGGAGAATGTGTAGGAGGCCCTACTGTAACTACTATCACTCTAAAAGATCATTAATTAGCTTAATTATTAAACTTCTCAAAACATTTGCAAAAGGGCCTTAAAACTCACGATTTGGGTAGTAGGCTAATCCTCCGGCACAGCTAATTTTACCACTACACCACTGCATACGATATAGATATACTTTTGCGAGTAAGTGAAGTAAATCATACCCCACACGTATGTGACCAGGCCCTTTTACCGGTACCGGTACCGATATATATTATCCAACTATCGAAGCCTTTCCAGTATGTGTTATGGTGCGTTTGCAAGTGCTACTTGATTGAAACCCAGTCGATTAGTTTTCATTATTTCTAAAATGAAGCAGTAGATTATGCTGTTGACTTTTGAAGATAGTATAATTTTCATTTGGGTGCACAATTTTCGAGTTCAAAATCAAAAACTTGAAAAAGTGCCAAAAATCTTTAGAAAGGTTTAAAACTAGAAAAAAACGGCTTTTTGCGCACTAAAAATGTAGCACTCAACAGGTAAAATCCAATGGAATAGACGAGTAGCTGCCAAACATCAGCGCTCAAGTGAGAGACAGAGGAACAACTTGGCGGGATTGAAGATTCAAATGTAAAAATGTCTGTTTTCAAACCCATCATATTTGATAAATATTCAGCCAAAATATTCCAGTAACTTATAAAATCAAAGCTAGAATGTTCAAGAACACTTCAGTTGCCTTTTTAAGAGAGAAAATACAAAGATAATTTTAGTTTGATCCTCTTTCCAAAAGCATTCCTTTCCAAAAAAGAGTGAGATAGGTACTGATATGAAATATAATATCAAACGTGAATAGATGAAATATAGGAAATATAAGATGTAAATATAATGTTGTAATTGAGTTAGATATTATTTGTGTGAAATAACTTATGTCTCTGGAATAATAATGTTTATAATACATAAGATACTGATGGTTACACATAGCAGGAAGTTCAAACTTCAAAAACCTAACCTAGCAAGAAGAGTCTAGCAACAAGATGATGAAAATTCGGATAAAAGTACTTTAATCCAATTAATACATTCATTAAAACACCTTGGAACCACTAAATAATAGATAGCAATAACGTATTGATGATACATTAATGATTTAATTGAATTCTATCTCAAAATCATGTTTTGTCTCTATCTCACAATGGTTAAAATCCCGACAGGTTAATCACTCTCTCTCACCTAGAGCGCGCTGATCAGGTCTAGCAGCTACTCCTCTATAGGCAACCAACAATATTCATAAATTTATTATTTATTATTAATAATTTAATAAATAAAAATAAAATTATTTGATAATATAAAATATACTTAATATAAATAATATAATTAATTAATATAATTATTTATAAATTAATATACTGTATATTAAATTATAATTTAATTTAACTTATATATTTAATTATTAATATAATTTAATATAATTAAATTAATATAATTTAATATGAAAAATATAATTAATAAATGAAATTATTAATTATTCAATAACAAATTATTGATCAATTTGTACTTCGATTTTTAATCCTGGTGCTTCCGCTGTACACCAAAATTCTACCAGGCAACCAGGAGCATCAAAGAGATACATTAAACTCTGGTGTTTCATGGGCTGACTCATGGCCTTCTTTAGTTTTAGGTCTTCTTTAGTTCTATGTCTAAAGTTGGCCATGGCTGACTAATTTCCTGATGTTGAGGGTTGCCGCCAAAAATTCAAATCCATTTAACTTGTCATAAATCAGCTGTTTCGGTAATAATTGAACAGTGACTTCCACACAATAATCAAATGCTTAAAAGTCTTAAAGACCTTTAAAGTCTTTAAAAGACCTTTTTAAAGAAGAACTTTCAAAGAATAACTTTTTAAAAGACCTTTTCAATAATCTGGAGATTCAGCATTTGTCATGATTAGGCTACATTTTGTTCTCGGTAAGTTACAAATTTCACTGAATCATAATTATTTGAATTTATGAAATTTTCTTAATATTTAATTCAATTATAACATTATATTTACATCTTATACTTCCCATATTTAATCCATTTACGTTCAATATGATATTTTATATCACTACATATTTCACTCTCTTTTGGAAAGAGGATCAAATTAAAATTATCTGTTTCTTTTCTCTTAAAGAGACAACTGAAGTGTTCTTAAACATCGTAGCTTTGATTTTATAAGTTACTGGAATATTTTGACTGAATATTTTTCAAAAAATACCATGGGTTTGAAAACAGGTATTTCTAAATCTGATTCAATGATAAACTAGCTTCAAACCCCCCCGGTTGTTCACTCTGTCACTCACTTGAGCGTGCTGATGTTTGTCAGCCATTTTGTTGTTAAGGTTGTTACACCTGCTCATGTCAAAACAACATCTTGAATTCTTGATCACAATCTCTGATTCTCATCAAATCCACGAAACGAAACTATATTTTGATTACGTTCGTTTTCGTTTACATTCGGTTTTGAGCATTAGATTAATAGATTTGTTTGATCTAATTTTTCTGAGGGTTTGATAAATCGTAGGAATCTTTGCTGATTCTCCTCATCAATATGGAGACAATTTTGGAACAACAGAGAAGATATCACGAAGAACGAGAGCGGCTGATGGATGCCATGGTGAAAGAAATGCTTCATAAGAAATCGAGCGTGAGTTTGAGAATATTCTAATGTATTTTAATTTTTATCTGTATTCTTATTGGGGGTTTTAAGTCTTTGATATTAATTATTCTGTTTGATAATCTAGACGATTACCCAAACCTTGTTTTGGACCTTATAGGTTAAGTGGTCATTTTTCTTGATTCGTGGATAGATAGTGTCATTTAAAATGAAACAAGTAAAAAGAACAGTGGTCAGACACACTGTACTTGATCGTCATGGCAGTATCACAGGTCATAAGTATCTTGCTAAAAAAGTCATGAATCCCTTATAATGCTTCTATCAAGCAGCCACCTATAGGCCTACATATGATCTGAAGACATTCACTGGTCGCAATGAATGTTAATCTCACTAGTAATAATATTCTAATCTCTAGTTAGTAATATTAGGCCTACATTACTATCTATTATATGATTTGAGTTACGCTGGCTTCAGCGCCAGCATAAGAAAACAGTCCCTCACCTTGGACAAACAACAGCGTGGCACTTCCAAATTTGTCCTCAGAGGGCCATAAGATTGCACATGCTCCCTCCGCTGAAATGTTGGTATATTATTGCACCTCACTTCTAGCAATGAAGTCAAGATTTGGGTGTCCACAGTGTGAATGCCCAATCTGTGGAAGATGTGCTGACAACGTGCATCTTAATTGCTATATGTAATGATACGATTTGTATACTTGATATGAAATATATAATATATATGTATAGCAGGATTTATTCAACTTGTCAGAGAACAGCTGTTTCGGCAATAAGTAAACAGTGATTTTACGCAGCTTTGACACAATAATCCAAAGGCTTAAAAGTCTTTAGAAGACCTTTCAAAGAATACCTTTTTAAAATACCTTTTTTATTATCGAGATTTATTTATTTTACTTTTTATTAAATGCGAGATTCAGCATTTGTAGGTCAAGTATTGTGATATTGATTGTCGAAACAGCTGTTTTCTTACAAGTTAAATTAATCCTGCTATATATGACTCGTTATCCAGCAGTGCTTTGTTCCCATCACTGGGTTGCGAAGACTAGCTTATGGTTGAGATGTCAATGTGCTAACCACACGTTACATCTTTTCTGGTTAATGATCATTCACCTCTGCTGATTCAGTCTAGTGGGTGTGAAACTGGCAACCAGCTGGTAGGCCTAAGCCCACATAGGGCTGTTGAGCCATTGACAAACAAATTTATGACTAAATAAATATAATGTCACCTATGTTTACCCACACAACTCAGTTAAATCTCAGTTTTGTTTCAGTCAGTGCTCATAGACGCTATCTCTCTGGGCATGCGCCAATGACGCCGGTTCAATTATAGAGCACTGACTGAAACGAAACAGAGACTGAACCGATGTGATTTGTGTAAATTCAAATTGGCATTTAAGGCCCCCCCATATCCGTCTACGCGTCTAGGGTTCTTTCCTGTTAACGCGAACTTTTAATACCGGTATCAAACCATTTTTTAATCGATTTAGCCTACATGTTTTGATTTATCATAGAGAAAGCATAGCTCCAAATTCGTTTAAATATATATGGCCCTAAGTTAGCGCTTCAAAATTGAATGGTGTCATCAGAATAACTTGCTAAATCATTTTCAAGCAGAAATTTGAAGCCGACTAAGTAGTAGAACTGGGCAGGAGAGATGAAATTCAGCTTATCAAGCGTTCCAAATCAACCCATGTTTTTTCTTATATTCTCTAGAATAATGATACATTAATGAAATTTCAAAGTTGTGAAGTTTTCCAACACTTCATGTGCCCAGCAGTTGTTTATCTTCAAATTTTTCGTTGCTGTATAGGTTATAGGTTTAGCATGTATTCTGATGATAGAAAGAACCTTTAAAACTTTGCTGCGCTCACTTTTTAACTCTAGTTGATTATGATTAATATTACGTTAATCATTTAAATTATTATAAGGAGGTATGTGGGAGGGGATCGCAATTTTAGAAAAAATACACCATTAATTAAATAATTGTTTGTTTTCAAATATCTTTTTTTAGTGCATTAAATAATGCTGCTAATGTTGAAAATAATTATTTACTCAAATGTAGGCCTAATATGTTGAGATAATATAACTTAATGTATCTTTCCAAAATTTCAATTAATTATTGTATTTCATTTTCAGTTTCGTGACACGATTAATTCTGATCATCGGCTGAAAATTCTGCTCGATGTAAGTTTCGCTTTTTATTAATTTGAGATTGGATTATTGTCATCATTATATAAGCCGTATGTCATCTTTTGATGATTTTTCGCATCCTTGGGTTGAATTTTACAAATCTATTAAGGCGAATGTTGAATTTATTATGATATTCAATACCAATTCTAATAGACAAGCTGATTTGAGCAATGAATACACCTCAAGATAGAAGGTCAGACATTTGAAATCCAAGTGGAATTTCATTTATGTGCTTTTGTTCTCAACAAATTCCATATCAAACTCCAGAATCTAAGTATTCCTCGTGAAGTAGGCTAACTTAGTATTTTATTTTTTGAATTTTACGTTTTGTAATGTTGAAACGATTATTGTTGTTTACCCAAGTAATCATTGCAAATTTGTGCTGAAATATTTAATCTGATTTGTAGAAGAAGCTTGCAAGCTGTTCACTCTATCTAAAAAATAATCATGTACTAATACAAACAAGAAAATTACAAAAGAAACTTTCAATTTACAGCAATACATGGAAAGCACAGAGAAACTGAAAGATTTGTACGAGGATAGAGATGGCATGAGGAAAGAGGAAGTAGCTGCCCTCTCAGGACCCAACGAATTTGGAGAGTTCTACTCGAGGTTGAAAAATATCAAGGAATTCTACTGGCGACTTCCCAATGAGGTACCCTTATCTAAAATCTAAAAGTATAGTACCATTCATTTAATTTGGCGGATGGCGAATAACTTTTTATCCTATAGCTTTTTATAGCTTTAATCCGTCAGGAGCCACGGCTGTTGGGACGGACTATAAAAATAATTCATTTTTCTGTATTTTTGACATTAAAATAAGCTATTTCAAGAAATCTCTTCTTTGGACAGGTGTTTTTTCTTTTTCTGAAGGTGATGCCCCCATTAGATTGAGACCTGGGTGGGTGGTGAGTGATGACTTTTGTTTGTAGGTTGTTGGACCGACAGATTTTCTCTTCGAATACCGGGAGTGGCCGTTTTATTTTTTTCGAAATTCTCATGAACATTTTCTTTTTCAGATTTGTGTACCGATGTCTGTTGAATTTGAAGAGATCACAAAAATGAGGGAGAATCCAACCGAGGAAATGCAGAGTAAGTGAATTTCATAAAGCTCATTATCATTATCACCTTCCTATTCTTATTTACATATTGAATTGTTGACTTGGATAAATATTGTCTTTTTAATTCATTTGAAATAACGTCCTTATTCACAACAAAAACGTATTGCTTGAGAAGTAATGTAGAAGGCTCATGAGTAGAGCCCGGATGTTAGGCAAAATGCCTTAATTTTGCCTATTCTGCCTTTTTTGGGTGTTAGTGCTTATTTCAATGTAAATAGCTTATTTCATCCTATTTTACATGTTTTGCCCATATGATTAGCATTTTTCAATTTTTAATATTTAAAAAAGTATAAGATTACTGGAAGAAGAAAATCCAGCGTGCATATAAGAATTTGAACATGAGAAAAAGTCTACTATGATCTCTAGAGAAGATATAATACTAAATTTGCGAATTCCCTAATGCAGACTACAAATATCCTTGAGCCCATAAAATGAAGCTTTTTGTAGTCAGGTAGTCATCTATTTATAAACAGAGAAAGGTATGCATGAGTGTGCTATAGGCTACGAGAACTTTAAAAATGAATAAATAATGTTTATTTCAATCCATGAATTAACATAATTGATTTTGTCTAACGGAAGTTTTGCAAGAATAAAGCTAATATTCAATATTTCATCATTTGAAGGTTACCCTTTTATTGAATCTAGCTTCAGTTCAAATACAACAATAGTGTGCTTCAGATATATGCAACAGTAACAACAGTTGATGTAGAAAGGTCTTCCTTCATACTGGAAAATATTCTTTCAGAAATAAAACCAAATTTAGAGTCAAAAAAACTTGAAGGAAAACATATGAATCAGGTTCAACTAGTAGAATATAAGTTTTTAAATTTTCTTGTATTGTTTTTTCACATAAATATATAAAATACATTATGCCTTTTTTCGATTTTAAAGTGCCTATTTTTGTGTTTTTAGTGCCTTTTTGCCTGCCTATTTCAAGTATTATAAATGCCTGAACATCCGGGCTCTACTCATGAGAATCGGATATTTTGAGTAAGTTTTGAAGTAACTGTTATGAATTTCATTTTTGATAAAATATGAAATAGTTGTAGGCCATCCACATATAACACTAATTTTCACGATGACTTCGTAAACTCACTTTCCATTTGTTAGAAGTTTCTTTTGTAATTTATTAGAATAAAATTTGTTTGTTCCAGATCTGATTGATTTCACTGACGAAGAAGGCTATGGAAAATATCTTGATTTGCATGAATGTTATGAAAAATACATAAATTTGAAAGGAGTTGAGGTAAGTCATAATTATATCTATGTATTAATGAGATGAGTTTAAGCTTTAAAAATTTAAATCGTTTCTTTTAATAGTGTGTATTCAATGTTAGTTAATGTATAGTAATATTCTTTTAATTTGGCGGATGGATTACAAATGTAGAAACGGACGAATGTTCTTGTTTAATGCGCACAATCTCTTGTCTGTCTCCAAAACAATACGACTCTATCTTGATTTAAAAGTAGAAACAATGAGTATATTATAAATATATTAAAATTGTCCATATATTATAACAGCAGTTTGACCTCCTACAAATGCAGAATCTCGCAGACTATCGTGTCAAAGCTGAGCATACTGACTCAGCCATCTTCTGTTTAGTGAATCAGTGCCCATCCGCCAAATTAAAAGAATATCACTTTCTACTGGATTATGATCTGTTTCCTAGATGCTAGAAAATTAGTTGACTTGTATTTGGATGTAATATCTCTTTCACTTATTATTTCTCCATTTTAAAATCAAAAATTTTAAAATCTGAGGGTATTAGAGTTATTTTAGGTTTTAAGCCTTTTATAATTTAAGCCTTATTTTCAACTTATTCCGTAATTTTCTACTGAAATTGAAAACAAGAGATTGAATCAATGTGAATGAAATTCTATTGCTTTGATTTTACTTTTATATTTTTGTGATGACAGTTGACAGGAATGGTTTTAATATGTTCCTAGTATGATACATGTTTTATAAATATATTTACTTCAAGCTATCATATATTTTCTATTGGGAAAGTCAATATGTGTTTATTCTGATTATTTTTTCATTTTCAGAAAGTCGATTATATCACCTACCTGACTACATTTGATCATCTATTTGAGATGCCCAAAGAGCGTAAAAATAGCGAATATAGAAAGTATTTGGAGATGCTATTAGAATACCTGGAATCCTACGTTCACAGAATAAAACCTCTTCTTGATATAAATCAGGAAATGGAAAGTATTCAGAAAGTATTTCAGGAACAATGGGATGCAGGCACATTCCCTGGGTGGCCTGTAAGTACAACTCCATAAATACTATGGTTTTATTCCAGAATACTATATTTATTTCCAGTACTGGATTTTTAGGGTTTTAACAGCCTACCCCTCATCGCTCCTCGTATTTCTCTATCACATTCCTATTCCTCACAGAAACGTAACGCTGTACCTTGACTCGAGCACTGATTATTCCTTTTCTGTCCTTCGAGGTTTGAAATTTCCATAGAGTAGAATTCTAGTTTCAGACGACCATAAGAAGTGTACAATTACTCAAGCGGCCAAATTGACTATGACAAATCCATTATGTAAATGTTCAATCACTTTACCAAAATGAATCTTTTCATAAGATTAAAGTTTGCCTTAATTATTTTACATTTCATACAGGCTTTCTTCGTTTGTCCAAAGCTTGTTAGAGCTTGTTTTCCCTTGCTTATAGACTACTAGAAAACCAATGAGTAGATTATCCAATACCAATAGGCCTACAGTTTTAATAAGTGAATTTATCATTGAATTTTTTTGCAACGTTAACTATAAATTTTGTCACATTTCTAAATACATCAGTTTAGATTAGGCCTAAATATTATATAAAATAATTAGTAAATATTATTACTGCCTGGTCTGAACGCCGCATGTTTTCGTCTATTTTAATGCTCATGCTAAATGCTTATTATTTAAGCAATAAATAATGTACGATAAGTTGTAGCATTTAGACGCAGCTTAATGTAGGGTAGTTTTTGTATTTAGTATGCTGATCACGTATTTCCAATTTGTCAACAGAAAGAAACTGGCAGTGTACTGACAAACATCGGAGCTCATCTAGATTTGTCAGCTTTCTCATCTTGGGAGGAGCTTGCCTCTCTTGGATTGGATCGTCTCAAATCAGCCTTAATGGCACTCAATCTGAAATGTGGAGGGTAGGTGGTTGTCATGTTACCTAACTTTCAAATATTCCGAAGCTTTGAACTAGAAAATAGATTGCTAGATTCTTTATTTTCACAATTACTAGCACTATTTTGAAAGCTATGAAGCAAGCATTCATAAACAAGCTTTGAGTACAGTGCTACATATTATTGTATGTAGAGATTTTCGACAAGATATTAGAATTTTCTACACATTTTCACTTTCTTGTTATGCTTATAATTCATAAGACCGTTCTGAATTACTCTTATATTTTATATTTAAGCCTCACTTTCTGTTTCTAAACTTCTTCCCATTATAATTGCATTGAGTTGCTAAAACTCCATTTGAATGTTGAGCACATTGCATTAGAATACAGTGGAATAAGTGATCCGAAACTCGTTTGGCCTGAGCAAAAATATATTTTTGTTGAAAGGGCAAGCTTTTATACGAGCACTAGATATTAACAAACAGTTCACAAAGGATGAAATTCAATTTTATGATTTCCATTTTTTCAATTGATAGAATTTTTTTATACTTTCTAGTACACTCGAAGAACGAGCTCAGAGACTTTTCAGCACGAAAGGAAAAAAGTCATTGGATCCAGCACTGCTTGCTAAAAGTAAACCTGGAAAAAGCAGAGACTCCGAACGACAAAAAGAAATTGCATTTTTGGAAGGCCAAGTCTATAGGTAATATTCTATTTTTTATTGTTGTGTTTCTTTGTTTCTCTTGAACTGTTCATTTCTAACACTATTCAAAAACACTTAAGTAGAAATAACTTGATTTTCACTTACATAGTGACGATCTGTGACATCCATGTTTATTTCTGTTTTCTTTTCCTGCAATAACTAAGTATAGGCCGCGAGGTGAAACATGGACCTCAACCCCTCAAACGGTTTACGAGTGACTGGCATAGTAGGGATGGGAGTGTCTCTCTCACAAATCATTCGCTCTCACTCTGCATGCATACGGTCAGTGTAGAACAATTTCGGCTCGCCTTCCCCTCAGCTGTTGCTGGATTCGAGACACTCAGGTCACTGCCCTTTACTCGCCTATGTTTTCTTTACAGACAATAAAACCCACCCGGACTCGAAGCTAAGGTATCGGCTGCCGAGAACGAACTGACCAAACTTCTACCCCCACCCTAAAAATTCCAGTTTTTGAACACATGTAGTGGAAGTCGAAGGTCCATGTCTTACCTCGCGGCCTATAATTCAAAATAATCTAGCTTCCTTTTATATACAGAAGAAATATTGGATGTCAATCAACCATTGATTGAAAAAAATAACAAATACCTAGTTAATTATTATTACTACAAAGAAGCACTAGTTAGATGACAGTAAGGCTAAGGCCACATTGCATGGAGCTTCGCTTCGTGCTAAGAGCCAAGTTACTCGCACTAGTGAACAAACGCATTGTGTAGATGGCCTCACTACGAGCGACGTGCTAAGGTTGGAGCTTCGTTAAGCATCATTAACTATGCGAGTCACTTGGCTCTTAGCATGAAGCGAAGCTCCTGGTAATGTGGCCTTAGCCCAATTGAAGAACGTAATTATGAATAAATGAAATCTAAAATAAATTCAATTCGAAAATAATTGGCTGATTGCTTTACCGATAGCTTTAGATATTGTTTGTTTCTTTATGATAGTACATAATTGATATAGGAAATTAGTCTACATATCATTTACTTTTTTCACTTTATCATTATGAACATTGCATATAATTTTAATGTGATGTTTGCATAATATGATAGTACTTCCCGCTTCAAAACACTGTCAAAAATATATTTCTACTTTTGTGGTGTAAATAACTATATAAGTAACTTGTTTGTCAGATTTGCCGAACTTGTGAGTGAACAGCGTACTGCTACCAAGGAGAATGTGCAGCGCAAGCAGGCACGAACTGAGGGCGAGCGAGATGACTCAGACGCTGAAATAAGCGCCTCTGAATCAGATGAAGATGACGAAGATTCAGTTCCCTACAATCCCAAAAATCTTCCCCTCGGTTGGGATGGCAAGGTAACCGACTACAAATTCATTCGATATATTTATTGCTTATCTTGATAAAAATAAGTTACTTATCTTGATAGTGTCGTCTTTCTTTGCTTTCTGCCAATTTGTTATTTGAGTGGACAAATTTTCATTTTATGTAGGCTATAGGTGTTAAGATTGATAATTATTTTTTCTTCATTTTTGTCTTGAAAATGATAATTTATTGTACTCTTTATTATGGCAAAGAATTTGATAGTTCACATAGCTTCTCTCTCTATTGAAGTTTATTATTGATTGAACGACTGTACAAAAACTTGATAGAAAACTGTCATTAAATGTCCAATGAAAAATGTCAATTGAAATAAGTGTTAGCTGATGGCTCTCAGTAATCAGTGATACTTAATATTGACTTCGCTATCACTGAAAACGAATATTATACAGAAATATTATACAGTTTTTGCCTTTATGATACACATTATGTTGTTGAATTATTACTAATAAGAATTACAGACACACTGAAACGGGAAGATTTGAAGTAATTATAATAAACCAATGAATTGTACAAAAATTTATTTAATGCTCAAAATGTGTTGGACAAGAGTGGTAATAATTACATTTTTATAAATCACATCACATCCATTGTTAGTCCATTTCTCCTAACACATCCATTTAATCGATTTTGAAGACAGCATTGTGCGACGAAATATGTCCTCTGTAATGTTGGCGTACAGTGACAATATTAAGACAGTGTGGCCAAGTGAGGTCTCGCTTCCAAAGCTGTTTGGAATCTTAATGGCGGATGTGTACCACGTGATCGATTAATCCAATTGAAAGCTTCTGACTCCATATTCAGCTGATCTGAAGCAGATTCTGATTGGATACTTGATCAGTTCATCAGGTGACGCATCTGCCATTAAGATTCCAAACATTTAGATGACCACAGTCTTTATAGAGTCACTGTAGTTGGCGAAGTGTTCTTCAATCTGATTCTTGAGCTCAATTAGATTTCTTGGCCTAGTCTGGTACACAAAGCATCTTTACATATGCCCAGTTTCTCAGTCGTTCAATAAACAGTTTATGGATCCAATAGCAGTATTAAATCAATAACCATGTGTTTTCAAATGAAAAAAAATTATTGATTCAATAGTTTATTGAACAACTGAGCAACCGGGTACAAAAATTTGTTTAATGCTCAAAATGTGTTGGGCAAGAGTGGTAATAATTACATTTTTATAAATCACATCACTTAAATGCTGTCCATCTAGTCTAAAACTAGTCTGGTACACATCTTTAGATGTCCCCATAGAAAGAAGTCGCATACTGAGAGGTATGGAGACCAAGCGACGTTAGCATTCCTTGAAATTATGCGCTCCACAAACAAACGTCTCAATGCAGCTATAACCAAGTTATTTTTCAACTTATTGTTATTTAATGTGATTCCCACTCTTGCCTAACACATCATATTGAGCAATAAAATTTTTTGGTGCAATTCATTGGTTTATTATTAATTATAATTATTTCAAATCTTCCCGTTTCTGTGCGCCACCCTGTATTATTATCAATCGTGTACAATTTGAAATGTGCTGTCGAATTATACAGTACCATGTTCTTCTTTTTCAGCCTATACCTTATTGGTTGTATAAACTACATGGACTCAACATAAGTTACAACTGTGAGATTTGTGGAAATTTCATTTATAAAGGACCTAAGGCGTTCCAGAGACACTTTGCTGTAAGTACCAGTATTTGATATCCACAATCAATAACATTAGTCCCAAAAAAAGAATCGGATTGCAGAAACTCAAAGTTGTTCAATAAAACAATAAAATCGTTGAAATGGATTCAAGATAGAATTCGTTTGTTGTTTTATGATTATTTTTCTTGAATTTTACCACTATCTTTTACCGAGCTAACTTGAAATAAATCCAGTTTCTTAATTTTGGTTATAATGATATATATATGAAGGGATTTGTGAATAATCACAATGAATGACTCTGTCTTTTAATAACTGACAATATTATTTATTAATACACAATGTATCAATTATTATTATGACTTCTTTCAGGAATGGAGACATGCTCATGGAATGAGGTGCCTGGGAATCCCTAACACTGCCCATTTTGCGAATGTAACTCAAATCGAAGATGCTCTCTCTTGTAAGTATAATTTTTCTTCTCGGTGTATGGGGTTGATTAGAAAAACCTATAGTCTGTGCAAACCTTAGAATGCAGTAAGCGTTTAAATGGCAATGCTATTTCTTATGGGGATATGGAAGCGCTGTTGCCATGTTTTGCTTATTTGTTTATTACTCCTCACTCACAGCTGTTCGCTCTCTTTTCCGCTCTTTCTCTTGTTTTGTTTACATTTCTTATTCTATCAAAACTACATAAATGAGAAGACAGAGATAGAATTTATTGAGAAAGCATTTTTCAACATTCAACTCTTTTAAGTGTCATTTAGTTTCATTTTAGTGTCGTGGTTTGATACACTCGAGCAGTCATTGGAGCCGACTGCATATGTCAAGTTTTGAATACTTACTCCTCCGAATTGGCTTTGCTGACAACTGTGCAATCCGGCAACACTGCGCCCCATAAACGTAACACTACAAACTAAGGTTTGCACAGACTATAGATCACAATTTAATTGTGATTACCTTGATTTTATTTAGTATCAATTTCAATTGATTACCTTATCAATTTTAATCAATAGCTTACTGTTTCTCAATTTTCCAATAGATAGACTGTAGAAACTGTAGTTGAATGCAGACGTCATTATTAGAGACTGTGACTTCAATTTTTCTACCTTCAATCATACAAACGAGTAAAGAAATTACAGTACACTAAGGATCAATGCATATTCGTTTTGGACAAAATGCTGTGTATATTTCTAGTTTATAGATTTGATTCTTGATTATACTGTATTTATCTATTAAATACAAAAAATATTGCTCATTGTTTTGCGATCCAGCTCAAACTATTAATGTTTGAGGTGAGTTGGTACTTGCATTTGGTGTATCAAATTTTATAATTTAATGTTGAGTAAAAGATTTGTGTTTCATGTCAACGAAATATTCCGTACATTACAGTTTATTTTATTTATTGTGATTGATATTTGATTTCATGTTTGAATATATTTTATATTATTTGTCAGTGTGGGAGAAGTTGAAAACGCAGAAACAAGAAGAAAGGTGGCAGCCAGAACAAGAAGAAGAGTTCGAAGATTCGCTTGGAAATGTTGTCAACAGGAAAACGTTTGAAGATTTGAAGAGACAAGGATTGTTGTAAAAAGCGTGGCGTGTCATAATACAATAATGTTTTGTACCTATACTGAAAGTGATAGTTGTTGTTTTACTTTTTCTGATTCCTTCCACTATCAAAGAATTTGTCAGTGTAATGTACATAGACTTGTAAGGATTCTGTGTCTTTTAATCTTGAATTATTATCACTGCCTAGACTTACAATTTTGGATTAAATATAGTCCTTTTATAAATTAATTATTGATTTTATTATCTTTACACATTCCTATTAATAATGATTAACTCTCAACACTATTAACTAGCCGACATGGCGAACTTTCATACTTTGACACAAACGTAGCTTAATTAAGTAAAATATAGATATTGGTATTCAGTCTATCAAACTGAAACATACATTTTTTAAAGCAGTGACAGAAATATACATAATATAATAACTTTGTATAAAAACTTTACATAATATATATATATAATAACTTTGGCCGGCGGTACAAAGGTATTAAATCCATTTTTGGTCAAAATGACTTATCTACACTACCTTATAGAGAAAAAAAATTATCTTTCAGATGGTACAACTGTCATATCTCTATCATCAATCAATCCTGAGAAAACGTGACTGGTATCATGGTCTTAACTAAGGAAAAAATATTTTATTCTTTTAAAAAACGGTCCAATTGGCATATCGTCACTTACGACAAAAATACCGGCTATATTAATCAAGCAATTTTGATACAAAGGTCTTATGTTCACATACGTCTATTGTATCGACGGATCACGTATCTTGTATCACGTCGATGCAAGTCACTTAAGACTTTATTGCCAGCTACCATAACCTAAAATAATACGATTTTCGAAGCATCATGTCGATGGCTTAGTGCACAAACATTGTATGTCCATTTTTTTTCGATTTTGAGATTTTTACACCAATAGCATTATTTGAAGCTGCCTTTCATGCTGCACAAATGTCATATGTCCAGGATAATTGTGTAGCTCAGAAACCAGAGGTCACTCTTTATCCTATGAACCATTCTAGAACAACAGTTGTTACTTACGAGTGCACAACTGTTGTATGTACACTGAAGGAGATAGAACTGGATTCTGGATGTTTTTGTTTTCAGTAGCTGATGATTGTAACACATTTGCAGTAAGTCCACAGATACTGGAAATACAACATATGTGCTGCTACAGTATATTTTCTGCGTGAGCATTTATAGTATGTCCATGGACATATCATATGTGTGCTGTCATGTGGCTAGGTTGTGTTGGTACTTTTGTAGTGTCTTATAGGTTAGTATTGTCTGTGGCGCAAATAACGAGACGATGTTACAAGACAAAGTTTGCTGAATTTACCACTTTTTACCTATAAATAATGGCAAGTCGAGGCATTCGAATCTTAAACTCAATCAATATAACAATTGAAGGAATTGATGGAACTGCAAAACAATCTGGAAATTTCGTAACCAAATTACTTGATTCGAATCTTAAACTCAATCAATATAACAATTGAAGGAATTGATGGAACTGCAAAACAATCTGGAAATTTCGTAACCAAATTACTTGAAGGTGAGCGAATAACATAAGTTTACCATACAATCTAAAAAAATTTATGTACCCAAGTTAAGTATAAAAATTATTGTGTATCCAATTTAAGTATAGGCTATAGACGAGTAGCTGCCAAACATCAGCGCTCAAGTGAGAGAAAGAGGAACAACTTGTCGGGATTAAAGATAGGTTAACATTGAATCAAATGTAAAAATGTATGTTTTCAAACCCGTCATATTTGATAAATATTCAGCCAAAATATTCCAGTAACTTATAAAATCAAAGCTAGGATGTTCAAGAACACTTCAGTTGCCTTTTTAAGAGAGAAGAAACAAAGATAATTTTAATTTGATCCTCTTTCCAAAAGCATTCCTTTCCAAAAAAGAGTGAGATAGGTACTGATATAAAATATAATATTGAACGTGAATAGATGAAATATGGAAAATATAAGATGTAAATATTATGTTTCAATTGAATTAAATATTATTTGTGTAAAATAGTTGATGTATCTGAAATAATAATGTCTTTTTTACTCACGACATTGATTGTTGCACATATAATATTGAACGTAAATAGATGAAGTATGGAAAAAATCAAATGTAAATATAATGTTGTAATTGAATTAAATATTATTTGTGTGAAATAATTTATGTCTCTGGAATAATAATGTTTATAATACATAGGATACCGATGGTTACACATAGCGGGAAGTTCAAACTTCAAAAACCTAACCTAGCAAGAAGAGTCTAGCAACAAGATGACGAAATTTCTGATAAAAGTACTTTAATCCAATTGATACATTCATTAAAACACCTTGAAACCACTAAATAATAGATAGCAATAACGTATTGATGATACATTAATGATTTAATTGAATTCTATCCCAAAATCATGTTTTGTCCCTATCTCACAATGGTTAAAATCCCGACAAGTTGTTCACTCTCTCTCACCTAGAGCGCGCTGATCAGGTCTAGCAGCAACTCCTCTATGACTACAAAAATTTGTTCAACATAACATAACGGCTACTGGCCACCCCGAATTTCTAAAAAATTCTGGTTGTACCGTAGGAGCGGGTAACTTTGAACGGTTCCGCCTTTCATATTTTTTTTCAAATCTGCCGCCCAATCATGATCAACTGGATAGAATCGATTTTGCAGCTGTCTCTTCCAATATCTTTGTTATGTTGCGAACACTGCATCTGACGTCTAGGCGCCATTTTGAACTGAACAGACTCGATTTTCTACGGCTACAGTTTCTTGTCTGTATTTGTGTCTTGATTTCCAAGGTATGTATCTCATGCAATTTTATATTTCTAATGACTGTAAATGTATTAATACATTCATTAAAGTGTTATCAAGATGATATTTCAAAGCGGAATTGACAGTAGTAATAGGTTTTTATTTATAGGTTATGTTGAATATGAAGTACAATTGGTGGGTAACTTTGAACAGTGTTCAAAGTTACCCGCCTGTTCAAAGTTGGGCATTGGTAGTCAATACAGCATGATAAACTTGTGTAATCACACTGTTACCGATCAATTGCTATTTGATTTATTGTTTATAGTCTATTTTTATATTGTTTATTAATTTATAATTTTATTTTTCTCAACGAAATTATTTTTTTTTATTGTTTCAGCATGGAGAAGGAGAAGAGAAAATATGGATATTCTGAGGAAGTTTTGAAGAAAGCTATCGATGAAATCGCCAACAAGAAGATTTCCCTATGCCAAGCAGCACAAAAATACAACATATCTGTTGGAACTCTATCAAATAAAATTAAGGGGAAACATTGTGGTAAAGTTGGGGCTCCTACAGTTTTGAATGACTTTGAAGAAAAGATTATTGTGAACAATATTATTGCTGTAAGTGAATGGGGGTTTCCATTGGACAAATTGGACTTGAGATACCTGTGTAAAAGTTACCTGGACAGGATTGGTAGAAAAGTAAAAAAATTTCCAAATAATTTACCATGTAAAGATTGGGTAAATGGGTTTTTAAAAAGACACAACAAGCATATTGCAAACCGAATGAGTCAGAATATAAAGCGGGTGAGAGCTGGGGTGAGTGCCAATGTAATTTCACAATACTTCGAAAATCTTGAAAAAACTTTACAAAATGAAGATGGTTTGTGGGTTCCACCAACCAATATAATAAATTATGACGAAACGAACCTGTCCGATGATCCGGGGAGAAAAAAATGCATTTTCAAACAAGGGGTCAAATACCCTGAGCGAATTCAGGACTCTTCAAAAAGTTCTACATCGGTTATGTACAGTGGGAGTGCTGCGGGAGTATTGTTGCCAGTGTATGTAGTGTACAAAGCGGAGAGAATGTTTGACACATGGATGGAAGGAGCTCCTAAGGAAACAAGGTTCAACCGCAGCAAGTCTGGGTGGTTTGATGTGGATACATTCTCTGATTGGTTCAAACAAACATTGGTTCCATTTGTGAAAAAAAATTTGTCTGGAAAAGTAGTTGTACTCGGTGACAACCTCAGCAGCCATTTCTCAGAGAGGGTCATCAAGTTGGCAGAGGACAACAACATCGCATTTACTTGCATGGTCCCAAACAGCACCCACCTTCTCCAACCACTGGATGTGGCATTCTATGGGCCATTAAAAAAAACTTGGCGCAAATTGCTGGACCATTGGAAGTCAAGCCAAAAGAGGAAGTCAGCAACAATTTCAAAAGATGACTTTCCAAAGCTTCTCAATAAACTCCAAAATGCCATTGCAGACAATGTTTCCAGAAATCTACAAGCTGGCTTTCGTAAAACAGGGATTTTTCCTTTTGCTCCAGAAAAAGTGCTTCAGCAGCTGCCTGATGGGAGACTTGACAGTGAAATAAGCTTTGAGGATGCATCAAAAGGGGTTTCTGAATCAGTTTTAGAACTTCTTCAGAAAATGAGGGGGGGCTCTGAGACAACAGCAAGGAAGCGCAAGCGAAAGGTTGATGTGCCTGCAGGAAAGAGCATCACACTGGCTGATCTCAACTCTCCACCAGCATCAGAATCACGCCGTGAAGAACTGATTGCAAGTGATTGTGATAGTAATGCAAGTGATCAAGTCAATGGCAGTGACCAACTCAATGTCAGTGACAACAGTGACGAACTAAACAATAATTAAGTGGAATCTCAAGTACCGTTACCGGTAGACCCTGCACCTATTCAAGTTGAAGCTGGCGAATTCTACATTGTTAGATTCGAGACCAAACCAGCAGCATATGTATTCTACATTGGCCAAGTGGATAGTATTGTGAATCCAGAATTCTCTGAATTTCTTTTCTTACGAAAGAGTAGAAAAGTGGCCAATAAATTTATCTGGCCATTGATTGAAGACAGATCAATTGTTAAATTGGAAGATATTGTAAAAAAAGTGAAGATGACACCAGTGAGAAGAGGTGGATTCATTATTGAAGAAAACCAAATCATTAATTTTGGTAATAAACTTGAATGATCCATATTATCTTCTTGCTGGTACCATCTTTTGGGTCACTACATTCTGTACGACAATCCCCTTGTACGAAACTACCACCTGTACGAAACTTTTAATATTTAGAAAATCACGTTTTACCCCTTGTACGACAAACCATTTGTACGACTTCAACAATTACAAAATCGTTCAACCTCAAAAACCACTTGTACGACTATCCCCTTGTACGAACTACCCCCTGTACGACTCTTTTTGAGATTGAGAAAACTACGTTTTACCCCTTGTACAACAAACCACTTGTACGACTCCAAAAATTACTAAAACGTTCAACCTCAGAAACCCCTTGTACGACTCCACCCCTTGTACGAAACTACCCTCTGTACGAAAACACTGTGCTGCATTCTAGCGGCATAGATTATGAAGTTTGTGATACCGAAAAATATCAAGACCTCCTTGATCAAGACCGACCTGCTACTGCTGACATTGTGGAATTCTGTACTACAGCTTAGCTTAGCGCTATTTTTAAAAAACTTTGTTCAAAAGATTGGTTCTGATTTGTTGTGTTGAGCTGATACTTCAGAGTCATTAAGGGCCGCTTTCCCCAACGCGGCTTAAATAATAACAGCTGACGCTCAATTTTTTTTTCTATACTTTTTCTATTCTCGGAATGAGGCTTAAGCTAGAGTTTAGGATAAGCAGCGTTGGGGAAAGCGGCCCTTAATCATTGATGTCCTTTGAATGACAGCTGTTTTGTGAGAGATTTAACTGAGTGGTTCTTGATTGAAGATTTTCTTTGAAACCTAAACCCTGTATGAATCTATTATACTCTAGATCCATCATTGTATCCATCGCATGAAATAATATGAGACAAGATTATTTCAGCTGTTGAGAAAAATCATTTTAACAGGTTGACTGCCAAGTCAAATTTTGATGTGTGGATCATTTCGGTATGTGACCCAATATTGAGTCACACTTGGACTTGTCAATTCTGCTGTGTGTACTAATCTTGGGTCACAGTCCAGCTGATTTATTCCTCCATGTGTCTCCTTTTTAGAACACAAACTACAGGTTTTATGAAGTCCATATGACTCAGATTTCACTGATGAATCCATCCTTGAAGTTAGCATCACAAAAAATTGATCAGAAAACAAATTATTTGAAAATAAATTAGTACTGTCAGTTGACATAGTAAACATGTGATTATTTCAAAATATTATAGCAAAATATGTGACATTCTCATTTTAGGTTGGCAATACAGCTGTTAGAGTATATTATTTTCGTTGTTGTATTGAATGTGAGGTTAGAGTTTGATTAACACTTTAACAGTGCAACAGAAGTTAGTATGTGGTTTGTGTTGCAACATAGTACTTTTTCATTTTTATTTCAATAGATTTTTCATTTTATTCATGAAATAATATTGTTATACTACAATGAATCGCGAAATATTGAGTGTTTCTGACATAAAATCTATGCTTGATTCAGACTTCAGCTCTGATGAGGATGAAGTTTCTCTTGACGACTCAGACAATGATCCAAATTTTATTGTAAGTGATAAGAACTCTTCCAGTGATGATTCTAGTGATGATGAAAATGAACAGAACAATCGAGCAAATAATAACAATGTGCAGAACAATTCAGTGAATTTCGATGTGAATAACCTAACTTGGAATGAAGACGACGAGATCTACAATGACTATGATTTCAATTCTCAAGGTGAACCTGTTGGTGTGAACCCAGATTTAGTAGAATCATTGACTGATGGTTCTCCTATAGACTTTTTTTCGTTATTTGTAGACAATGATGTCATAAATCATATTGTGATGGAAACAAATCGTTATGCCAATAAGAAGAAAAATAATGAGAATAATTCAACACATTCTCGCATCAGCAAGTGGGTAGATACAACTCCTGATGAAATTAAGCGTTTTTTGGGAGTTTGTATGTGGATGAGCTTGGTACAAAAACCTACCATTGGCGATTATTGGCGTAATGATGAATTGTATGTGAGTAAAATACCAGGCATTATTAGTCGCAACCGATTTGAATTGTTGTTGAGTAACTTACATTTTGCTGATAATGACGCTCCTTCAACAAGTAGACTTCACAAAATACAATCATTAGTTGATATGTTAGTTTTAAATTTCAAACAATGGCTGATACCAGAAGAAAAATTATGTATAGATGAATCCATGGTGCCTTTCCTTGGTCGTTTGTCATTTCGTCAGTACATCAAAGGGAAGAGACATAAATATGGGATAAAGTTATTCAAGATATGCGCCTCACCGGGCTACACATTAGCTGTTAAAATCTACGCAGGCAAGGAAGGTAATAACATCAAAGACTCAGTTTCCTCCAAAGTTGTTTTGGAGCTTGTAGAGGACTATTTGAATACTGGGAGAACCCTATATACCGATAATTGGTATACTTCACTTGATCTTGCTCATAAACTGAATGAAAATTCTACACATCTAGTTGGTACTTTGAGAATGAATAGGAAGGGGAATCCAGCACAAGTTGTGAAAAATAAACTGAAGAGAGGAGAAAGTATTGCAAAGAAGAGCTCATCAAATGTAATGATCATGAAGTGGAAGGACAAACGAGACATCATCATGCTAAGTACAAAGGGAGGTTCAGCTTTTGAGGAGAGAAATGAGAAACTCAAACCTAAAGTAATTTATGAGTACAACAGTGGGAAATCATTCATTGATGTTGCAGATCAACTTGGATCCTACAACTCATCACTCAGACGGTCTAAAAAGTGGTATAGAAAGAT
The DNA here is from genome assembly GCA_017141395.1 of Laodelphax striatellus. Lineage (NCBI taxonomy): Eukaryota > Metazoa > Arthropoda > Insecta > Hemiptera > Delphacidae > Laodelphax > Laodelphax striatellus. The sequence continues at coordinate 21,704,769 of CM029530.1, forward strand.
TGCTTTTGAACTCTTGTTGAACATAAGTGTTGTAAATGCTTCAATCCTCTATACAAAAGTCACTGGGAATAAACTCAAAATAACAAACTTTCGTGAGTGCATAATTCGCTCCTTGCTTTATGAGCCTGTGATCCAAGTCTACAATACAATTCAAGTCAAACATGAACTGGAAAGGTGTTCAAGAAGCAGGTGTGTGATGTGCTACAGGAAATTGTCTGAAGAAAAAGGGCGTAAATTTGCTTCTCATCATGCAAAAAAAGTAAACACTCGGTGCTCGATTTGTCTGAAACGTCTGTGTAATACATGTTTTTTTCAAACTCACACAGCAAAAGGGAAAGTTTCATACTGAATTTCTGGGTGAGTTGTGAATAGAATTACATTTCATGTAATATATCTTCCTTATTTTGAATAATAAATTAATTTTTTTTTCAAGATCGAATTTGTCCTTACCTATAAGACTTACCAATTCTGCTATGTGACCCAATTTTAGGACACACATGAAATTGACTCATTAAAGCATGGAAATACATAGACACTACCCATAAATACTCTATATAACTTGCATATTGATGATAACCTTTATTTACATGTCAGCAGAATTGACAGGATTTGTTAGATTTAGCTCAGCAGAGTCACACAGTTACCTGTGTCCCACTTTTGGGACACATGGCAGTCAACCTGAATTATGTGCTCACATGTAAGTGTAAGAACAGACAAAGTGCGTAGAGTAGCGTACCCTACAACTGATAGACGTCGCATTTGCGACCCAAAAAATCCTTCCTTAAGTGATAACGTCGCAATTGCGACGCATTAGCAGTCGATCGCAGAAATCGACTTATCGACTGAATCGACTAATCGAATGTATTGAGTATCGATTCCATTCGATAGAGAAAATTCTGGTGAAGATTCTGATGTATGATTTTGTATCATTAGGTTGGCAACATTTCGGTCAATCAGCCGTGAAAGTAGCCATCTCTTCCGGTCGACTCAGTTCGCACCCGAGCGTAACCCGAGCGTTTGACTGATTGTTTTTGAACGTTATTTCTCGTATTGTTTCTCGTATTTCCTGTTATTTTTCAGTAATTATCAAAGTAAATATTGTATTATATTATTCTTTAGTATTTATATAGGTTGTAAACTCGGTAATTTGTTGTTTTTTCCGTATAAACAACCGTGTGTTTCCGTATAAACAACCGTGTGTTCACGTGTACCGATTCAGCTTGATACAAAATGTTAGTTATTATACCGGTATTTTTTTTTACAGATGTGTGATTAGTCAGTGTTTTTGCAGATAAAATTCATATCACAAAACAATCAAAGGACAACCTCTTTTATTTATTGTTTTGTAATATTATAGACATTTTCCCAGCTCAAGATGAGCGAAAATCTTTCTCCAAGAAAGATTGCAGCATTCTTCGAGATGAGTGATCCATTGGAAGATGATGAAGATGACTACGATATTGATAGTGGAAGTGATATAGACAATATTGACAATATGATGACTTCTGATGAAGATAGTGACGATTTTGAAGACAATGAAAATACCTCGCTAAAAACTATTGAAAACGTTGAGCCAAATACCGAAAACGTTGAGCCAAACATTATTGAGCCTGTAGAACTTCAAAATATTGATATTGAGAGAATTCCAGTAGTTTTTGTAAACAATGAAGTTGGAGAGAATGAAGGGAGGGGAGAAGAAGAAGAAGTTAGTGAAGAGTATAATGAGGGAGAAGATAATAATGATAATGTTTCTAATCAAAATTGGTGCAGAGTTTATCCGCCTGAAGATGAATTTGATGTTGCTGGAAAGTTTCGTGTAAGAAATCCAGGTGTAAGAGATTGTCCCCCCAGAAATAGTGCTCCCATTGAATATTTCATGTTGTTTTTTACTAAAACAATTTGGAAGCTCCTAACAGAGGAGACTAACAAATACGCAAAAAAAACGATTGAACAAAAGCGAACGTCTGGCAATATGAAAAAGTTTTCTAGGGCAAAACAATGGGCTAATATTACCATTTCTACAATGAAAAAATTTATCTCTCTTCTAATAAACATGGGATTGACTCGCAGAAAGAATGTTGTTGACTATTGGGACACTGCTTCATCACAATATGTGCCATTCTATCATAAAATAATGACGGTGAATCAATTTCAACTAATTTGTTCCATGTTCCACATAAGTTCAAAGAAACGGGGAGAAAGAGGACAGCCAGGCTACGACCCATGGTTCAAAGTAAGATTTTTCATTGATTACCTGAACAAAAAATTCTTGCAACATTTCATTCCTGCTCAGAACCTCGCTTTGGATGAAAGTATGATTGGTATGAAGAACAGGTGTACATTCATCCAGTACATGCCACAAAAACGCCACGCCCGATTTGGAATAAAAAAGTTCGAATTATGTGACAGTCAGTCAAGTTATGTATTACAAATTTCAATGTACAGTGGAAAGGACTTTTTGTTGGAAGAAGAAGGGCCGTTCACACAGAAGGTGGTGATGGATTTGATGACAAGAGCAAATGTGTTGGACAAAGGCTACCATTTATTTATTGACAATTACTACACAAAATTGCCAGTCACTAGACTTCTCTATAGCCGTAAGACTTTTGTTACAGGCACAATAAATAAGAATTCTAAAGAAATTTCAAAGTCGGTTGTGAACTATAAATTAGGAGTGCAGGAGAGTATATATTACCGGAGTGGACCCTTGCTGTTAGTTGGATACAAGCAAAAGAAAACGCGCAAGCCAGTTTATCTTCTTACAACTGGCTGCCACGCTGAAGATAAAATAATACGGAGTAAGAGTGGGGCACAGGCAGTGAAACCAGAATTAATCCACAAATACAACTTATCAATGGGAGGAGTGGATTCGAGTGATAAGTCCATATACCATGTGTCTTGTACTAGGCCTACCAAAAAGTACTGGAAAAAAATATTCATGAACTTTCTTGACATGGCTCTTCTCAATTCATTCTTGTTGTATGAAAGAAATACTGATAAGCCCATGGTACACAAAAAATTCATTGTCCAAGTAGTTGAAGAGCTATCAAGAGCAGTAGAAGACTGTGATGAACCTACAGCTCCTGAACTGCAGCAAGAAGGTAGTTCACATGTCCTCACCCATCTTCCAGGTCGACAGGAACGTTTGTGTGGAGTGTGTGGGCCACTCAAAAAAAGGGGAAGAAGCCATTACTGGTGCCCTGGATGTAATTGCGGAGTACATCCAGCTTGTTTCCACCAGCTGAAACACTTTTGGAGGCCAATGAGACGTGGAAGGAAGAGGAAGGCTTCTTCTAGTGACTCAGAATAGTCAATACTCAGAAATGACTCTACTAAACTTTTTGAAATATGAACATTGTAATATTATATATTATACATAATTTTCTGATTTTCATAATTTTCTGATTAAATAATAATATAATAATGGTATAGAAGATGTATTCTCCAATTGATTACAATTTTTCCAAAAAAGTGTAGTGCGCGGCTTCAAAAATGGAGATTGTACATAGTGACAAATAGACATTTATAAAAAAATAATGAGTGGACAAATGTTTTATTTCTATACATATTTTGAAAGAGGACATAAATGCGCATATTTTGTATATCTTGGAATTCCACAGACTTGATTCTTTATGTGATTTATATGACGTGTAAGTCAAAAATACAAAAGTGAAAAAACTGTCTACATCTACATTTTTGTGTATCACTCGTGAAGGAGACAGGGTGAGTTTGTCAACTTTATGTATGCTAATAGTTCATGATTTTCTGAGTAAAATGATATATAATAAGATTATGTTTATAGCATTTCCCTATTCATTATTATTTTTCCAAGATTATGTTGGGTAGGGATGGGTATCGATAACATCGATATATCGATATTTCGGGAAAAAATATCGATAAATGATTATCGATAAGTTCCTTCCGATATTTATCGGTTATCGATATTTTGCTCATCGATATATCGATAAATACTTTTGCTTTTGGGGCATCCATTTTGTTTTTTCTTTTTTGTTTTGATGAAGAAAGAACAAGACGCTATAGACGAGTAGCTGCCAAACATCAGCGCTCAAGTGAGAGAAAGAGGAACAACTTGTCGGGATTGAAGATAGGTTAACATTGAATCAAATGTAAAAATGTCTGTTTTCAAACCCATCGTATTTGATAAAATATTCAGCCAAAATATTTCAGTAACTTATAAAATCAAAGCTAGGATGTTCAAGAACACTTCAGTTGCCTTTTTAAGAGAGAAGAAACAAAGATAATTTTAATTTGATCCTCTTTCCAAAAGCATTCCTTTCCAAAAAAGAGTGAGATAGGTACTGATATAAAATATAATATTGAACGTAAATAGATGAAATATGGAAAATATAAGATGTAAATATAATGTTGTAATCGAATTAAATACAGTGGGACCCCGATTTAACGTATTTGAAGGGACCAAGAAATTCGTACGTTATGTAGGGGTTTACTTAAAAACGAGGTTCGTTAAATCGAGGTTGAAGTCTGGCAAAATACGTTATATAGGGGTTAGTTATAACCTCCATATGAAATATATTGAACACGTTCAACCTCTATTTGAAGTAGATTTTTAGTTATACAGTTTACAGTACTGTACAAATACTGTACTGTATGTTTCATATTACAGTACAGTACTGTACTGCTACAGAAGGTGGAAGAAAATAGGATATTGAAATTATTCAATTGCTATTATATAATAGAAATACTGTATTGAAAATAGCAATTAAATAAATGCTATTATTTGATAGCAGTTTAATAATATTTTAATACAGTACCCATTTTCCTTCCACCTTTGTAACCAGCCAACTTGGCTTCTTAAAAATGAATGCAGATTTGTTAACTACTCTATAAAGGTGGAAGGAAATAGGATATTGCAATTATTCAATTGCTATTAAATAATAGAAATACCGTATTAAAAATAGCAATTGAGTAAAAAATGCTATAATTCAATAGTAGTTGAATAATAGCAATACATTACAGACAGTACTGTACTCTATTATGGGCGGTGAGCGGAAGGGGGGTAAATGAAAACATTCATGTTCAAACATGCTCAAGTGATGGCCTAGATAAGAATAAAATACTTTATACAGGGGTCTGAACCGTGGGAATACGTTATATAGAGGTTATCTACGTTATGTAGGGGTTTCTTAATTTTAATATACGTTATACAGGGGTCAAAATATTACTAAAAAACACACCAAAAATTCGTTATATAGAGGTTCTAATACGTATTTTGTACGCTACATAGGGGTTAATTTTCTATTGAGGTTTATGGGGTTTTCAAGGGACCGGAAAAAAAATACGTTATACCGGGTTATTCGTTATATCGGGGTCCGTTATATCGAGGTTGCACTGTATTATTTGTGTAAAATAGTTGATGTCTCTGAAATAATAATGTCTTTTTTACTCATGACATTGATTGTTGCACATATAATATTGAACGTAAATAGATGAAGTATGGAAAAAATAAGATTCAAACATAATGTTGTAATTAAATTAAATATTATTTGTGTGAAATAATTCATGTCTCTGGAATAATAATGTTTATAATACTTACGATACCGATGGTTACACATAGCGGGAAGTTCAAACTTCAAAAACCTAACCTAGCAAGAAGAGTCTAGCAACAAGATGACGAAAATTCTGATAAAAGTACTTTAATCCAATTAAAACATTCATTAAAACACCTTTAAACCACTAAATAATAGATAGCAATAACGTTATGATGATACATTAATGATTTAATTGAATTCTATCCGAAAATCGTGTTTTGTCCCTATCTCACAATGGTAAAATCCCGACAAGTTGTTCACTCTCTCTCACCTAGAGCGCGCTGATCAGGTCTAGGAGCTACTCCTCTATAGAATTGCAGTGAGTTACTGAGTTTATGAGTTTAGATTATGTTAGTTTTATTTTGTGTTAGCTCATTTTAGTCTATTAGGCCTACTTATTAGTTTCTTCATTTTTCCAATATCTTGAAATGCCGCCCAAAAGTGACATTTGGCAACATTATGAAAAGTTGGGAAATGGCATGGCAAAATGTCGTTACTGTAAAATTACAGTGAAAACCTCCGGCAACACGTCGAATTTGCGGAGTCATATACAGTTCAAGCACTCAAAACTTTCAGGTGAGTAAATAGTTAATAATTGATACTGTTAGCCTGTTACTGTAGTTGGATTTTATCTTAGGCTACATAATTCATAGACTACCATAACCATAAGAGCTCAGCCTCAGCATTTACAACGTTTTATTTTCCTATTTTACTTGTTTGAATACCAGTCTACCTAACAAGGTAAACTACTCAAATATCGTATATCGACCACCCCCAAATAGGCAAATATCGGATAGCCTACATTCAACTTTGACCATAAGTTAAATAATAAGAGTACTTGGCTGTTTTCTTATTTACAGTAGGCTATTTATATATGATATACATTATATTTTCTAGTTGTTGATTGGTTTCTCACTAGTTTGCAGTGAAAAATTCAGCTGTTTCCATTCAAAATATAAAATAGACAGAGGTAAGATTGAAGCGATGCACCGGCCATCAGCAGTTGTCAATTTGCTAAGGATCTTATTGATTTCTTTAAGGAATCAGGCGAGTGTCATAAACTCCCTATTCAATCTATAATTATTCAATAAAATCGTTACGTATGCATACTTATGCCAATACAAACTTGAATATATTTTCTGTCAATTTCAAGTCTTGAAAATACTAGGATTAGGCTACCATATTGCTTGGGTCAAAAACCGGACACCTTGGGCTTTGGGGGACCCATGCCCCTGGTGTAATATGATAAATTTGAATAATTAGGTGTCTCAATTAGGTATAATTGAGAATGTAGATTCCAATACTATCTTTTTGTACTCAAGAGACTAAAATTATGTAATTATTTGAAACCAGTACTTGATTTAATCTGTTTTTTTTTTTTTTAAGAAAATTTGGATGATGATTAAAACATAATGGAAAAAATTTATAAGTTGGGATCAACCAATGATAGCTAAGTTAAGAATTATCCAACCGGATAAAAGTAACTTATGTTATTTTATAAGTAATAATTTGTTTGTGCAAGGAGCTAGAAACTTGAACTCAGAATGAACAATAAATAATGAATATTATTCATTACCAGTAAACACCATCTCACCACATTTTTGTTATGTAATATACTATTTGAAGCTCATGAGAGTAAACAAGTTATCAAAATCAAACTCAACATAATTTTTTCTCATTTTGTTACAGGCAAAGCAAAGAAGACCCCTGAAGTTTCCCTTGTACCTTCCACATCTACATCTATACCTTCCACGTCTGCATCTGTACCTTCCACATCTGCATCTGTACCTTCCACATCTACAACAGTACCTTCTACTTCTGCAGTAAGCAACAGTGGTGATGAAGATGATCCCTGTATTTCCAGTGAGACCAGTAGCACAGCAGGACCTAGCAGGACCAAACAAATGAGAATTGAGGAGGTATTTTCCAGAGTAAGATCATTCAAACAAGGAGATGCCAGCTCAACTATCACACAAGCAATAGTTTATATGATTTGTGTGGATGCTGAACCTTTATCAATCGTGGAGCACAAAGGTTTTAGAAGGCTTATCAAGACAATAGCTCCACTCTACAAAATCCCTTCAAGGAAAACCATTCGTTCAGCTGTTTCTGATAAGTTCTCTGCGATATCCAATTTGTTGAAGAGTGAATTGGCCAATATTCAAAATTATTCATTTACCACAGACATATGGACGGACTCTCAAAATCGAAGCTATCTCAGTTTCACTGTACATTATTGTGACCTGAATAGCAGTTACAATGAAGGTAACAACTGTATTGAGAAAGCTTCACTGGGACTATTTGACCTTCATGAACGCCATACATCAGAATACATATCAAGTCAATTTGAAAACATAGTTCAGGGATCAATAAGGGGAGAACGACAGCAGTAGTGACAGATAGTGCTGCTAACGTTGTGAATGCGGTTAAATTATGTTTTGGGAAAAACACATACCTTGTTTTGCACATACTCTGAACTTGGTGGCCACTAAAGGTATTGCTGATGTGCCTCAGTTGGAAGAAATTCTCAAAAAAGTGAGCAGAATAGTGACATGGTTCCACCACAGTGTTGCTGCAAGTGATGAGTTGAGGAAGACAGTGGACAAGAAGTTGATCCAAGATGTCCCAACTCGATGGAATTCAACCTATGACATGCTGAAAAGGTTCTTGAGCTACGTCCATTCATTAATGACATTGTGAATCGGTTTACATCAGCGCCCAATGATATTGGCATTGGAATTGGAAATACTACAAGAAGTTGTTGAATTGCTCAGCTGCTTCAAACAGCTACACTTGCCACTCGTTCTGGTCAGTATTTGACAAGCAGTATGCCAATACCAATTGCCAGCAGACTGCTTGAAGAGCTCACATCTCTCAATCCTAAACATGAGAATGGAGAAGGCTTGAAGAGATCAATTCTGGCACAACACAAGAAGAGATTGGGAGCTATTGAAAATGTATCTACTTGAATTGCCACATTGCTTGACCCTCGTTTCAAGAAGGAATATTTCCTGGACAAGGTGGCCTGCTCAAGAGCAGTAAATGCGGTCTCCAGATTGATGCAAGATGTAACTGTATCACTCAGTGAACAACTAGAGGAATGTGATTCCCCCTCATCTGATGACTCTGATAAAGGTACTAGTCATACAATTTTTCTTCTCATATTGATAAATGCTTTACACTTTATTATACATTAACTGCCTCAAAAATACTCAAATACAGGGGAAATGAGGTTTAGAAATACTAACCCATTTAAATTAACAAATGAATTCCAAGGAATCATGATTTGTCTCAATTTAATAATGACTAGCAAGATACTAGAAGTTCAGAGAATACTAGACTGTGCACTCAAACACAGTACACTTACACCTACACACACCAATAAAGCCCTCCACTATGCACACCCAAGCACATCATGATACACACACAAACAAATTGTGCATTTATTGGGTAGATCATAATTTACAATGGGATTGGTAGAAAGCGCTGGAAAATAAAAGTCCTGTATAATTTTAAGCTAGGAAGCACAATTGAAAAGATAAAAAAGCTGAAATTGGTCTGTAACTGAAAAAAATTAGAATATTCCAAAAATTTCAAATTTTTGGAAAATGAGACATATGGAATAGACTAATACAGCCTTGGGTACTTAGAAGATTGAGGTCAATTTTATCCTGATCCAATTAATTATTAAAAATTTGGGTGATTTTAACAGTAAAATTTTGAAATAGATGACTGTCTTATATTGAAATGTAAACGAATTTGCAAATTCTATAAATGTAAGTCAGTTGATAATTGAACAACATATTACAGTATGTTCAAATTAAATTTCAAGAAAATCAGTCTATTCGTTTGGCTTAAACTGCAGAACAACCCTTATGTAAATTGTTCAAAAGGCTGAGTTGAGAGTTGAAGAGTATCAGAGACTTTGCTTTGTACAGTCAATAATTGAAAATTAAACTTCACACTTAGGGCTATTTCGAAATTAATATATAAAATAAAAATCAAATACCTATTTTAAACTTTGAAAATATTATTTCAACACTAACATGTTGTGGAGCTTTAGCTCACTCCAAAACTTTGTGTTAAAATAATATTTTTAAAGTTTAAAATGGGTATTTTATTTTTATTTTTGTCAATAATTGATATGCATGATATAAGTGCACATTTAGTTAGGAACAGTATCCAATATGATGCATCAAGTTTCTTTGACTCCTTCAAATACAATATTGCCCTTATTTTATTTTCAGATAAGAGCACTTCTCTATTCCGCCATCATAATAAAAAAATTCAAAAAACGTGGCAGAAGAAGTCCAGGGGTGACGACGGTGACAGAACTATTCCTGAGGAGCTGTCAATGTACTTGAACTCACCAAATGAGAAGATGGAGCAGAGCGCCAAATTTTTTGAAAATCGATGAAGTGTACTTATCCAGTTCTATCTGAGGTTTTCTTTAAGTACGTACCTGCTGTGGCAACCTCTGTTCCATCAGAGAGATTATTCTCTGAAGCTGGAGTGATTTTAAATAGTTTAAGGAATCGACTCACAGAGGACATGGCTTCAAAACTCCTCTTCCTACATGAGGCGGATGATAAATATTGGATGCAATAATCTAACTGAACTAGAGTTAATATTGTAGAAACGTTCCATAATAATGTAAAATACAGATCTTGTCAATTTCTACACAAATTTTATTTATAACAATCCTGGTTTAGTGACCATATGGTCTAAATCTGTGTTTTTCATTATTAGGATGCAATAATATTTTGTAGGTATGAACATTGCTATTTGAAAACAAGTGACAGCTCTTTCAACTCTTTCTTGAAATGTTTAGAATTTTATGTTTGATTATTGTTTATTCACAAGCAACAGAAGATGAGTAGCAAGGTTGGAATATTCCTTAAACTATTAAATGTAAAATAGATGTTGAAACAACGTAATTTTATTTTTCATTTCAAACAGGATCTCCAACAAAACCTTCTAAAGCTCCATTTAAATTAAATATGCTGAGACCAAACCGCTACCTAGCTACCCATTTCCTGTGTATCAAGATACTCTGATTTCTGTAGGATCAGGATCAGTTGTTCAGGGTGAATAGCCCATTGATATAAATATATTATATTCCATTGATATCAATGGAATAGCCGCGATCATGTGTGATGTTTTTAATTTTCAATTAAATGATTAAAATGATTTTTAATTAAATCTAAAATGGGTAAGTTAGGTAATGGCAGGTTGGCAGCAAATTTTGCTCTCCACTTTCAGCATCACATTGAGCATCGATATATCGATAGATTTCTACCAATATATCGATATATCGATAGTTCTCTACCGATATTTATCGGATATCGATAACTGAAGCAAAAATATATCGATAACCGATATATCGATAAGTCCTCGACCGATACCCATCCCTAATGTTGCGCGCTGCTCCAAAAAAGCCCATCACTTAAGGCAAAACAGCCTATAATTTTTAGGGTTAATACAAAATCATGCATTATAATTATAGAGGTAAGACACACTAAGAGCGTATTCCCGCGTAGCGTAGACTAGCGTATTCAATACGGACATACCATTTTCTCGCATAAACTCGCGTGTACTCACCCAGCATTCGAGTGCAGACACATCCACCGACAGTTATTCCGAGGAAAATTTACCAAAAAAGACCTTCTGTTGGAAAATACGCGTCCTATGTGTTTTGAATACAATTACGCTAGAATTCGCGCTTTGTGTGTTTTGAATACGCTTATACGCTACTCTACTCTCTTTGTCTGTTCTTACACTAAAACATTGAGCTAAATATCTAACTGGAGACACCACTGATTGAACAAGCTGTGTTCTGCCTAATGTTTTTTCTTTTGTTAAGCATACTGTTTTTGAATTATTAGGCAAACCAAGTGGCCAGTGCCTTCATGACTATTGTGGTTTTATGCTTTTCACTGGAAGACAGTCAAGTGTAGAGAGTAAGAAATGCCTGGGACAATTATACAGCTTTGCTGCTAGATTGCAGCACAGTGTTTTCGTACAGGGGGTGGGTCGTACAAGGGGTGGAGTCGTACAAGTGGTTTCTGAGGTTGAACGAATTTGTAATTGTTGGATTCGTACAAGTGGTTTGTCGTACAAGGGGTAAAACGTAGTTTTCTCAATCTCAAGAAGAGTCGTACAGGGGGTAGTTCGTACAAGGGGATAGTCGTACAAGTGGTTTTTGAGGTTGAACGATTTTGTAATTGTTGAAGTCGTACAAATGGTTTGTCGTACAAGGGGTAAAACGTGATTTTCTAAATATTAAAAGTTTTGTACAGGTGGTAGTTTCGTACAAGGGGATAGTCGTACAAGTTGTGGCCCCCCCATCTTTTTTGTATATTTTTGCAATATCAAATAATGATGTGCTTTTCCACATTTATAACCCACATGTAGTGTGTATTTTTGTGGCATCAGTAGCTTTACATATACAGGGTGTCCCAAAAAATAGTGATGCCAGTACTACCACGGTATTCTACAAGTCAAAACAAACAGAAAATGTCGTTGGCAAAATGCTGATTTCTCCTTAGTTTACCTGTAATCCGCCATTTTGTGTTTTTAATATTTTTCATCATATCTCGTTGAAAAAACAAGATTTTCTTATGAAATTTGGTAGGGCTATAATTAAAGGTGTGGTTCACAAAATACATATATCAATAAATTTCAATATCTGTTTTTTCCAAAATGGCGACCGACTAAACATTTCAATTCGATTTTACTGGAGAAATATTGCTTTTTACGATAAAGCGTAGAATAACAAAAATGTAGAGAATTTTATTCTGAATAAAATGGTATATAATTTTAAAGAATCGGATAATAAATAACCCAGATATGACTATTTGAAGATTACCACTTCTGTGTTTCTTCATTTCTTTAGCAGTGAGACATGAGAATAAATTTATGAATGCAAAACATAATTATGTTTGCCTATCTTTGTCACTCGAACGTTCCCAATTTATTATTGGATGGAACAACCAATTGATGAATTTCATGAATGCGAAAATATGATACAGTAGTAAATTTGAGAACGCTCAAGATAGGCAAACATATGTTTTGCATTCATAAATTTATTCTCATGTCTCACTGCTGAAGAAATGAAGAAACACAGAAGTTGTAATCTTCAAATAGTCATATCTCGGTTATTTATCATCCGATTCTTTACAATTATATACCATTTTATTTAGAATAAAATTCTCTACATTTTTGTTTTCGAAAGTTTTATCGTAAAAAGCAACATTTCTCCAGTAAAATCGAATTGAAAAGTTTGTCGGTCGCCATTTTGGAAGAAACAAATATTGAAATTTATTGATATATGTATTTTGTGAACCACACCTTTAATTATAGCCCTACCAAATTTCATAAGAAAATCTTGTTTTTTCAACGAGATATGATGAAAAATATTAAAAACACAAAATGGCGGATTACAGGTAAACTAAGGAGAAATCAGCATTTTGCCAACGACATTTTCTGTTTGTTTTGACTTGTAGAATACCGTGGTAGTACTGGCATCACTATTTTTTGGGACACCCTGTAGATTTCAGTAGATTCTACATATGTGTTCAAAGTTAGCCGACAGTGAGGGTAACTTTGAACACACCTTATTATAATATTTTTTTATAACTAGAAGGAGATGGGTTGCATTTATCGAAAATATTGTAAGTATACATATGTGCCCCTGATTCAGTATAGTAAGTGGATAACTAAAATAAAAATGTAATGTGGTTTTGATAAGAAATCTTGAAAAAGTGTTCAAAGTTACCCGCTCCTACGGTAGTCGATTTGGAATGTTTTTCTGATAGGCTACTGAATTAATGTACTGTAAATTTCACGTCAGTAGCAGTTAGAGTGAGAATTTAGCAAGGGAATTTCACACGTGAAATGAATGTAATATCAATATTAGGCCTACTAGAAACTGATTAAGACAATAAACCTTAATAATATGTTAACATAACCTACCAATAACCGGTACTTTCCTGTTATAGGACACGTCTACTCATCTAGAGATATCGATAGTCGATATTGATAACCTATAATAACCAATAAGGTTATGTTAACCTATAGGTTATGTTAATAACCTATATTTTTCTCATATCGATAAGTATCGATACTTTTGATACTTTCGATATCGACTATTGATATCTCTAGATGAGTAGACGTGTCCTATAACAGGAAAGTACCCAATAACCTTATGCTATTTTTATATTAATTGTAGGCCTACCTCAGTATGCCTACTGTGGCCTAATAACTTTGAAATAATGATAACTGTGCTGGTTGGCTTACTCATTATTCAGCTTATGCTAGTATTATAGCCCTATGTTTGATTAAAAAAGAATCATTGTACAATTTGTTTGACAATAATTACAAATCTACTTTATACACAGTTACCCATTTCAGTTGAATTTTCAAGTTTATTACCATACGTTACATTCTACATTTTATCCAGACTCCTCTTTTTTACTCAGTAAAATTACTCTATAGAATTCCTTATTTCATCTTTATTGATTTATCATTCATCAATAGGCTTAGGCTTATAGGAGCCTCGGTTGGCTAGGGTAGTCCCACACAATGAACATGAATGTAGAGATTATACAGATATTGACTATAATGTATGTACATTATTTATTTATGTTTATTACTTTGGGATTATACAGAACAAGTGTTGTTTATTTTTCAGGAAATAAGAATGGAGATGAAGTATTTCTGGATGATGTGGACTTTGAAGAAAACAACCCACCAAAAGCATTGACGCCTTCTGATGATTTTATGTTAATCACCATTCCTCCTATTCTTGAAATCGGGCCTACAGATGAGTCTAGCATTCAACTCACAGAAACAACACAAACCGATTGCCATGTTGATATTGATGCTAACAGCAGTGGGGGAGAGGGTAAGTAGATAATGATCCTGACTATATTTTTACTGACAGTGAGGGCAGTATAAGGCTAGCTGCATATTGAGCCGCAACTAGCGCGACGCGACACAGCACGAGTTTTTGTAACTCACATAAAGGAATCGAGCATCGTAAATTGGCGGCTTTGCGCTGATCCATTCCTTTACATGAGTTACAAATCTTGCGCTGCATCGCGTCGCGCTGGTCGCGTCTCAATATGCGGCTAGCCTAACTGATATGGCTGGAACGGAAGGCAGTATATCTGAAGAAAATAACAATTGCAATTTAGGATTCGAAAATTTTATCTCTAATGTTGATGAAATTATAATTGAAGTTTAAGATACATCAGTAGTTGGTGATCAGTGATTTCAAAATGATACTAGAACTTCAAGTAAACATAAAGCTCAACCAGCCACATGGAAGAGCGTTCCATGGACGGAAAATATAAGGAAAAAACAACGAAATCTGGGAAATTCCAATGTAGATAGAAAAAGAAGAGTTAATGATAAAAAACGCCCAAAAGAAATTGACTGTTCAAAATGTAGGATCCAATGTTCATCCAAAATTTCACGAGAGAAACAAGAAGCCCTTTGCAAAGAATACTGGCTTCTTGAAGAGTCTGGCAAACAAAAAAATTATAATTGCTCACTTGTCAATGAGCAACCTGTACAAATCTACTCTATCACAGTTACCCATTTCAGTTGAATTTTCAAGTTCATTACCGTCCGTTACATTCTACATTTTATCCAGACTCTTCTTTCTCTAATCAGTAACGTTGCTCTATAGAATTCCTTATTTCATCATTATTGATTTATCATTCATCAATAGGCTTAGGCGTATAGGAACTTCGGTTGATTAGGGTAGTCCCACATTTCTTGGAACTTGTTCCTCTGGTACCAGTTTTGTTTTTCACCTCATTACCAATGCACAAGTATCTAGAATCAAGTGGGCACAACCCAGCATTGGAAAAATAATTGAAAATTTAAATAAGATAATAATTATTGAAATTGAACATATTTTACATGAACATGAATGTAGAGATTAATTACAGATATTGACTATGATGTATGTATAATATTTATTTATGATTATTATTTTGGGATTATACTGAACAAGTGTTGTTTATTTTTCAGGAAACAAGAATGGAGAAGTATTTCTGGATGATGTGGACTTTGAAGAATACAACACACTAAATGTATTGACGCCTTCTGAGGATTTTTTGTTAATCACCATTCCTCCTATTCATGAAATCGGGCCTACAGATGAGTCTAGCATTCAACTCACAGAAACAACACAAACCGATTGCCATGTTGATATTGATGCTAACAGCAGTGGGGGAGAGGGTAAAGTAGATAATGATCCTGACTATATTTTTACTGGCAGTGAGGGCAGTGCAACTGATACGGCTGAAACGGAAGACAGTATAACTGAAGAAAATAACAATTGCAATTTAGGATTAGAAAATTCTAGCTCTAATGTTGATGGAATTATAATTGACGTTCAAGATACATCAGTAGTTGGTGATCAGTGTTCTCAAAATGATACTAGAAGTTCAAGAAAACGTAAAGCTCAACCAGCCACATGGAAGAGAAATATAAGGAAGAAACAACGAAATCTGGGAAATTCATATGTAGATAGAAAAGGAAGAGTTATAGATAAAAAACGCCCAAAAGAAATTGACTGTTCAAAATGTAGGTTCCAATGTTCATCCAAAATTTCACGAGAGAAACAAGAAACCCTTTGTAAGGAATACTGGCTTCTTGGGGAGTCTGGCAAACAAAAAAATTATATTTGCTCACTTGTCAATGAGGAACCTGTTCAGAGACATAGAAAAAGAGAAATAGATTCAGGCAGAGAAAAAAGTAAATCTCGAGTATACACTTTGCCATCTGGAACAAATAATTACCATAGAGTTTGTTTAAAGTTTTTCTGTGCTACATTATCAATCTCTTTCCCAGTCATTGATTCAGCATTGAAGAACAAAGGGGAAGGAGGTTCTTATCAAGGCTGTGATAAAAGAATAGGGAAACTTCCTGTAAATAGTACTCCACAGCCAGAAAAAGATCATGTTCTAGCACATATCAACAGTTTTCCTGCAATGGAGTCCCACTATTGTAGGAAAAGTTCAAAGAGGCTTTACCTAGCACCTGATTTAAACATTACCACAATGTACAGTCTTTATTGTAAATCGTATTGTCCACTGGAGAAAATCAAGCCTGTGTCACTTTATGTATACAGATCTTTATTCAACAGTCATGACCCACAATTGAGTTTTTATGTTCCTAAAAAGGATCAATGTTCTAAATGTAATCGTTATTATAATGGTACTGCTATAGAGAAACAGGAAATTGAAGATGAATGGAAAGTACATAAACAAAATGAGTCCGACTCAATGACAATGAAAGCAGAAGACAAAGACAATGCATTGAAAGATAAAGGGGTTACTCAACGTGTGATATCTTTTGACATGCAAGCTATATTGAACCTTCCAACAGCTGGCGATGCTCAAATTTATTATAAGAGAAAACTATCTGTCTTTAACTTCACAATTTATGACACTTTCAATGGAGATGGATACTGCTATGTATGGGATGAGATCAATGGATGTAAAGGGGCATCAGAAGTAGGAACTTGTCTCCTGGAATATCTGAAAAATTTGCCAGAGACTGTTAAAAAAGTGACAAGCTACTCTGATACATGTGGGGGCCAAAACAGAAACAAATTCACTGCAACAGCTTTGTTGTATGCTGTGAATAAATTTGAAAACTTAGAATTATTTGACATGAAATTTATGGAGAGTGGACACTCCTACCTTGAAGCAGACTCGATGCATGCTACAATAGAACGTGCAAAAAAACATAAGTGCGTTTACACTACACGGGAATGGGCAATGCTGATTGAAATGTCACGCAGAAAGCCACGACCATACATTGTCAA
This sequence comes from Laodelphax striatellus, assembly GCA_017141395.1. Taxonomy (NCBI): domain Eukaryota; kingdom Metazoa; phylum Arthropoda; class Insecta; order Hemiptera; family Delphacidae; genus Laodelphax; species Laodelphax striatellus. The sequence continues at coordinate 21,722,184 of CM029530.1, forward strand.
AACCCTCACTAATGACAGTTTTTATAATCTACAGAAACTTTCTGATGAAACTCTGATCAACTCAAAAATGAGCAGTGATGGCCAGAAAGTTTCATGGTTGAAAATTAAATGGATGCGATTTGAGAAGAGCAAACCATTTACTATCCAGTACAAATACAGCCTGTCTGAAACAGAATTTCGAGTAATTGATATTTTGAAATTGAAAAGTAGAAGTTTGAAGTTGCAAAATTGGAATGCTGTGAAGCTGGTGCCCAAGTACAAAAACAAACTTCCAATATCTGAGGCAAAAAAAAAAGATTTGTTAAGTCTGGTTGAAAACGGCATTATTCCAAGAGACTACAGAAATTTTTATGAGTCAATCATTACAAAAAAAACAACAAGAGATATTGCGCCTTGGATAGACGAAGAGGTGACTGAAGATGACTGAAAAAATGGTTTATTAATTTCAATGAACGTTGTGTTTATGCACATCTTTTATAAGTTAAGGACATGGATAATATTTTTTATCTTCTCATTAAAATAACCTAATGATATTCATTGAATTTTCGTTTTATTTAATAGTTAAACAACCTTTTAATCTGAAGAATTACTTGAAATTTGAGAAGGTGTTGTGGACATACAATATCTGCATCCTCAAAACTTGAGCATCATTGTGATTCAAATATTGTATGTCCATACATACTTTTAATTAAGTAGTTCTAGTTTTTTATTGATATTATTCCAAGAATTGAGAGATCTGTCATCATGTTCACAGATTATCAATTGTTATAACTGTCATATCATCAGTTGAGTCAATTGTAAATGAAAATCGCATTACACTTCCAAAAAAAACAAAATTTTCAAGTTGCATTTTCTCAAAACTACCATTGTTGGACATACAATGTTTGTGCACTAAGCCATCGATGTGTTTTGCATGCCTCAAGACGTTTTCAATTATGCTACAATGCTACTTTCAGTGAATTTCTGAGTTTCATCTCTAGAGATGAGTGAGAGGGCGAAAAGAATTATGTGTTGTTTGTGAATCACATAAAAACACCCAAATGCCAGACAATGCCAATAATGAAATTTACAATGCACATATGAATGAAAAGATGTACAGTAAAGTTATTTTCCAAAATGATCAAGCTGATAGCAACAAAGATAATTTTTTGTGTATTTCATTTGACCTTCAAAAGGTTTTGAATACTCCACTTGGTGACAATATGCTGCTCTATTATAGCAGAAAATATTCAGTTTATAATTTAACATTTTATGAGACTGGCACAAAGAATGGACATTGCTACTTATGGGGAGAGAGTGACGGACATCGAGGCTCAAATGAAATAAGTTCAATTCTATTCATGTATCTTCAGAAATTGGACAAAGAACGTAGTTTTCAAAATATTGCCCTCTACTGCGATAGTTGCCCCCGACAAAATATGAACAGACAAGTTATTTCAATGCTGTACACATTTCTACATTCAGCATCTGTGCAACAAATAACCATTAATTACTTACTGCCAGGTCACACATACATGCCCGTAGATTCAGTTCATGCATGTATTGAATCGAACTTGAAAAAAAGGTAATATGGGCACCTTCAGAGTGGTCCACTGTTGTCAGGAATTCAAGGATCAATCCCCATCCATTCAATGTCATCACATTAAACTTCAAAGATTTCAAGGATTGGAAGACTGTTCAAGAATCGATATTCCCTGCTACAAGGAACAGGTATGACGATGGAAGCAAAATTGTATTCAAGGATATAAGAAGAATCACTTTGTTGAAAAATGAAAATCTATTAAAAATCAAAACATCGTTCAGTGAAGCTGCCCAGGAATATACAGTAAAACTTCGAGCTCCAAGACAACGAACCAGCAACTTCTCATGTCCTAGAAGTTTATACACAGAGAGACTTCCTATTGCTGACATGAAATACAGAGACCTATCAAATTTGTGTAGGCAAGGAATTGTTCCTCAACAATACCACAGGGAGTACCAGATGTTACCACGCCGTATTACTGTACCAGACATGTTGATGGAAACAGATGACGAAGATGACAATACAGTGAATGATGATGTGGAAAATGCTTGATAAAGTCCAGTTTTTATTGAAAAAAGCAAGTAAGAACATTTCCTCTTTCTAAAAAATTCATTATGTTTCTCTAATAGTTAAGTAAAAACATTTCATTTTTTTTTTAAATTCAGTATGTTTCTCTAATGAAAATTCAGTATGTTTCTCTAATAAAAATTCAGTATGTTTCTCTAATGAAATTTAGTATGTTTCTCTAATGAAAATTCAGTATCCCTCTTTGATTAGTTGTGAAGGTGATATTGTGGTAGTTATCCATAATAATGAAAAGACAAGATGTTGTCAAACCACTGATTTATTATAACAACCGGAGAGTCTGATAAGTTTACCAGAGATTGATAATGGTGTAACAACCGAAACCGGTATCTCGATTTTATAATAAATCAGTGGTTTGACAACATCTTGTCTTTTCATTAAAATTCAGTATGTTTCTCTAATAAATTCATGGGCAATTCAATGGCCACAGAATGTTTATCATTACAACGTAACCCACACTAATATAATTTTGACAAAAGTAAAGTGACTTGACCCACATTTTTGATTCTAAATATATTTTTTTTAATTTATATGACTAATGGATGTGTAAATTCTTTGCTGATTACATTATAAATGATGTGGAGAACCATTAAAGTACAATTTTATTCAATTAACTACTTAAAAAAATTGTAAACAGAAACAATTGTCTCCTGAAAAAAATCCAATTTGTGGGTTCAGACATTTTACCCAAACACCATCGATATATATATATTTTTTAATTTGCAATTGATAAAAGTAATAGGATATATAATTACTCTCTGATATACTATAGACAATCTTATGGTGACCTAGATACAACTATAAAGAGTGAAACGTGATTTACAGATTTAACTAAAGTTTGAAATTGTGATTTCTCGAGATTCCATCTCAGAGGGTTAGCACTTTCTTCGGCCGACCCCTTCAATTGAAGTTTGGCAGGCTCTATGTTTTTCAAAAATAATCATTTTAATTGGGAGATATTTGATAAAAACATGAAATGGTTTTCTGTGGCACTATCTGTTGGCATAAAATGCAAAGTTATTAAATTATTTTTTAATCACACATAGGTAGAGCTTAGAAGATATAGAATGAAATGACTTCTTTATTTTTCTGATGTTACGAAGTTTGGACAGTAATGTCCACTCTACCACTCAACTGACTCAACCACTACTTAGATCATACAATTGCCATCTGTAAAAGATAGAATTTCATTGGCATGTCAGCTGCAGATAGATAAAATAGGAACTATCTGTTGAAACAGCTAACTATCAGCAACTATCTGTTGAAAGCTTTCTTCTATTTTTATTTAGGAGAGCCACTGAATCTTCAAACATTGATAATCATGTGTACATAAATCTATACCTATCTTCTTCCCTATTCCTGGCCACTCAATTATTACGGAATTAAATTGAATGGTTCTTGCACTCTTTCCTCAACATAATCATGCTACCTATGCAATTATGATAATAAGAAATAATATTGTTTGCAGCTGTATCTCAAACCCATGGAGCTACTGCATTATCACAAGATGAGCACATGGAAACGTTTGGAGGATTTGAAGAAGACCTTGATGACTCAGATATGGACAAGACATATGCTCCTTCAACCGATGGTGATAGCAGTGAAGAAGAAGAAGACCACCAACAATCAGCTTCAAGTACACAGAAGAATACCAGACAAGGACAACGAGTTACAAGTAAACAAAAGAAGACACATCAAGGTAGGAACAGTTCCTTCTCACCTGATACATCTGATGATGATAACAATAATGTCGATAATGATCCTCAGTCTGTTTCACATCAGGGAAAAGCTAATAAACCCTGGGCTAGAGCATTAAGAAAAGAAAGAACTTTACTAATTAATTCAGGTCAATCATATATCAATACATCAGGAAGAGAGATACCTAAAAGGGAGATGAAAGATCTGAAACACTGTAAGAAAAAGTGCTCCATCATTTTGGAAGCAGATCCTGCATTACGGTCCACCATTTTCAAAGAATATTGGGGTTTAGGTTCGAGAAATGAACGTGCAAAATTCATTTGGAGGTGTATATTTACAAAACAAGTAGAGAGACATGTACAAGAGAAAAAGAATTCTAAAAAGATTCGAAATAGTACTTATGAATGTGGTTTTGAAATAAATGGTGAACGAAAGGTAGTCTGCAAGGATTGTTTTTTGTCAACTCTTGGAGAAAAGGAAAGATTTGTACGATACACTGTTGAAAAAAAGAAGTCCAGTGTCACTGGAATTGTAGTGAATGACCAGCGAGGTAGAACCTCTCAACCAGCAAATAAAACTTCCGAACTTGTAATTCAAGAAGTAAGAGCCCACATAAAATCTTTTCCAACCTACAAAAGCCATTACACACGCCGAACAAATGACAAAATTACTTACAATCAAACCTTACCATACAAACAATGTATGATTTGTATAAAGAAAGTCACACAAACCCTGTTTCCATTAAAATATACAGTAGAGAATTTAAAGCAATAAATTTAGCATTCAAGAAACCAAAGATTGACACTTGTCATCGTTGTGATACCCTTAAAATGAAAACGAAAGTTGCAGGAAATGATGAGGATAGGTTACAAGCTGAAAGTGATTTGAAAATACATCAGGAAAAAGCTGACTTTGCATACCTATGTAAGAAAATGGATAAGGAAAATGATATACTTGACAATCATAAGAAGTGTTTTAGTTTTGACTTGCAGCAATGTCTGCCTACACCTTTACTTTTTTCAAGTTTTGCCTTTTATAAACGTCAACTTTGGACGTTCAATCTTACAATTCATGACAATGAAACCAGTCAGTCATTGAACTTCATGTGGCATGAAGTCACTGCTGGTCGTGGGGCGAATGAAATAGCTTCTTGCTTGTACCAACATTTAAGTCAATTACCCCAAACAGTTAATGAAATTACTTATTATTCTGATACATGTGGGGGTCAAAATCGAAATTCCCATGTTTCAACAATGTTTCTTAAAGCCGTGCATGATTTCCCCCACATAAGTACCATCAACCATAAGTTCCTAGTGGCTGGTCATACTCATCTTGAGTGTGATGTTGACCACTCAGTTATTGAGAGAAAGAAAAAAAATCTAATATTGCTATATACCATCCACATGACTGGTACCAATTAGTGCGGTCATGTGGAAAAAAGAAACCTTTCCAAGTTTTTGAAATGGAACAGATACATTTTTATAATTTTTCAAATCTTTTAAAAAGTGGATTAGTTAAGCGTAAAAAAAACACAGATGGCGAAATTGTGAAATGGCATGAAATACAGTGGTTGAAGTATTCAAAGGGGGATGATGGAATAATAAAATATAAGAACTCACTATCAGTTGATGAAGAATTTAAAGAAATCAGTTTCAAGAGAAGGGGAAGACAAGATAATATGTTCAAATAAGTATGCAACTCAATATTGGAGCCGTTCCTATCAGTGAGGAGAAAAAGCGAGATTTGCTTGATCTTCTTCCACTCATTCCTCCAGTGTTCCACACCTTTTATACAAGTCTCACAACAAGTCCTCAACTATTGGCAAATGTGGATCCAGATCTGATTGAAATAAATGTAGATGAAGAGGAATTAATATAATTTGCAATAATTCAAAAGTAGTAATAAGTGATTTTTCAAATTTATTATTAGTGTGTTCAAGTTTCATTCAAATAAATTAATCAGTAGCTTGAGTAAATTAGTTGATTATAGAATATTGATTGTCTTCTGAAATGATGTACTATTTATCTTGATTTAGTTTTCATGTTTAAATAAATATAATTTTCAGAATATGGATTCAATAATTGAAATAAGGATTAATGGATGGAATTGTGAATAATGAATGGTAGTTCTCAATTGGCAAAGGTAGTTCCTGATCTGGATAAAGTGAAAATGTAGATGAAGAGGAATTGATATAATTTGCATTAATTCAACATACCGTACATTAGTAGTTGTTAGTGATTTTTCAAATTTATTTTTACTGTCTTCCGTTTTCATTCAAATAAATTGATCAAACTTCACTGGCTGGAGTAAATTAGTTGATTATTATAGAATATTGATTGTCTTTTGAAATGATGTACTGTGTATCTCGATTTAGTTCTCATGTTTAAATACTGTATGTATAATTTTTAGAATATGGATTAAATAATTGAAATACGGATTAATGGGTGGAATTGTGCATAATGAGTGGTATTTTTGTTACCCGCATGAGTGTGGATCAGTCCTCCCTTATCTTATTCATTTTATTTCATGATTAATAATGATTTTTTTTTAAGATTTACTTCAATCATTTTTATAATGATTTACTTTGATCCTGTTTATTATTGGATTTTCCTTATTATCTTATCTTTATTTGATTATATTTCAATTTCAAGTGATTGCAAAGTTGATGTACTAATGTCATAAGTCAGTATTGTAGATTAAAATATTAAATAATAATAATATTATGGATGGTACAAAAGTCTTAATTGAATAAAATATTTTTTATATTTTTTATACATGGATTTTTCTCTCTATAATCAAGGTTAAATAAGAATATATCATGTAATTGCTTCTATGAATAAATTTCAGCTTTGTAACAAATTTCATTTGTTTGTTATAATTTTTTGTAACCTTCAATTGCTCCTACTGAAAAACTACGTTTTTGCACATATGCCAATTGTACCGCCAGCCAAAGATATATCATATAATTTTTTTATATCATATAATTCTATATAAATACGAAGGAAACGAGATCTTACTTGAAACTACTTATCAGAATGTATTGCTACTTATTAATAACCTTCAAACGCAGATTATTAATCCAAACATTCGATAAAGATGATCATCCGAAAAGCCTGCAAAAAAATTATGAATAAAATGTCATGAACAATGCAAATAAGAGACAGACTCAACTAACACAAATGATAATTGTAAGCTGGGGATAGTGATTATAATAAGTATCAGAAGAATATAGTGAAACTTGGATAATTCGAACCCCAAAGACCAGCTAAAAGCTTCGAATTATCTGAATATTCAAATTAAAGAAGTTCCAATTATCCAACTATTATTGAAAAGTTGAAATCACTATAAAAATTTATTTGAAAAAAAAATGAAATTGCTACCGATACACTTGATGGTATCTTTTCAACTTACATTGGTCAATTCGTCGGCTCAATGTTTACATTATTAGTACAGTTAGGGCCGGTTCATGAGCTCGGGATTTACCCAAGTCCTAAACTAAAACGGGTGGCTACCGTAGCATCGACAAACGTTTGTCTCGATAGGTTAGTGGGTTAGCAGCATAGAGCCCTTAGTACATAGTGTCGAGGCTAACGTTTGTCGATGCTACGGTGGCCACCCGTTTTAGTCTAGGACTTGGCTAAATCCCGAGCTCATGAACCGGCCCTTAATCTATTAACAAAAAAGTAGTATTGTGAAAAAACAAGTTTGAATGATTCAAGTCATCATTTCAAAATATAGGCTACATGTTATGGGAAGGGCCGTAATAAGCTTGTTCACACATAATACGTAAACATATTATATCATAATATTATAAGAAGCATACTCACTCACATGAAGGAAATATGTTCACTTGGGGTTCTCGACTAGAACTGGAAATTGGTTCACATAGCCTATTTTCCTAGGTTTTTCGGCATTCGTAGATGATCTGTTGGAAAAATTGAAAACATGATTCTCATTTGAAAACATAAACTATAAGGTGTATTGAACATGATTAACTTGACTATTGAAAAAAATTACTGGTGAAATCCCATAATTTGATCACTTGGTTGAAATACCAGAAACAATAATTTTTGAAATATAAGAGGACTGTCCAAAGAGTTGGACAAATATTTTCATCCGTAACTGTAAATTGATTCCCTTTATATCTTGATGCATCCCATTAAATGGCTAAGATGGCTTGCCTATCATCAATTTCGCATAGGCCTATTGAAAAATAATTTTATTAATAAAATTGGTCAAGACACTTTTTGCTAGACCTCTTACTTTTTGGATCACCCTCCTAGACATTTTTATATAATGGATTGTTTTAGTATTTATAATACATCGGAGTTAAGAAACACGCCAATTGCACTATTCTTATTAAAATACTATAACAGGTAAGGCCGATCCTATTGGAAGAGGAATTTCTCCAGACACGCTTGATCTCTTTGTTTTTCTTCATCTCCAGATTAATTCATATCCATAATTTCAGAACAGATAGTACAGACGTTCTGTTCTAGTGAAATTCTGCTTCCTAATCAGGAGTGGTCTTATTCAGTAGATTCTGTCCTTATGTACAGTCCATTTGTCCTTTTAGTCTATATTAAGACTTTTTCAAAAACTTATGACAGTTATACCGGGCCAGTTTAGATGCTGTTTGCCCCAAAAGGAAGGTTATTGGTCCTGTATGTGCAGGTTTTATTAAATTTGTATTTTGAAAAAAAAATCGTTGAAGAGGTAAGGTTAGAAGGCAAAATAAACCAAGGTCTATAGAAATATATCTTTCTATATACTTTGAAATAAACCCAGCGGCTCAGCGCTATCTCTCTGCGCCTGAAAGAACTACTTGCTCACCGCAGTACTCAACTATACGGAGTATAGTTGGTTAGTCTAGTCAGGGCCTGGCCACACTCCTTAGCTTGACTTCACTTCACTTCACTTACTCGCATAGTATATCTATGGATATATAGGATGGCGCAAAAAGAACGGATGGATTTGAGTAGGATAGTACCAGTGGAGTGATGCTGTGTGTGACCGCAGAGAGACACCATTTTGTAGGTTCAAGTATCCAATTTTAGTAACAATGGCCCAATCGACCTTGCAAAATCGCGTATTTGCTGTTGAACAATATTTCCAATAGAATAAATCTGCAATCGTCGTTCAACGGAGCTTTAGCAGAGAGTTTTAAGTCGAGCTTATTGGCATGTGATTCTTCTTTACATTAAATTCAAGTTTACTGTAGTATATATCGTTACATTGAAGATTTGAATCCTGCAATACATGAATGAGTTGCTGCTGTATCAAAAGTTAAGGACCAATTTGAGGCTTTTAATGAGCATTAACGTATTGAGGGTGCCATCTTTCCTATGCATTTTTAAAAAAATACTAGAGTGTTTTGGAGTTTTTCATAAAATTCTCAAATTGGGTCATTTACTTAATATTTTGGTGTAAGGAAGATAAATGTATGATTAAAATAAACTTTCTTATAACATTATCAAAAACATCCGGTTTTTATGCGCCACTCTGTACTATGCGAGTAAGTGAAGTCAAGTGAAGCAAAGGAGGAGTATGGCGAGGCCCTTAATAATTAATTTATTAGACATTTTAAGATCTCCATAAGTATTCAATAATGGAAAATGATCGTCATCTCTCATCATCACCCATCTCATTACCCACGCACACGCCTAGAGCTCATGTGGGCATCACCCTCAGGAAAAAAGGTTATTCGAAAAACGATTAACTTCTTACTGAAAATGAAAAATATCAACATTGAAAAGGCACTTACAAGGCTGAAGAAGAGTGATTACTCTTTTCACAGTCTGAGCATTGATTGGCAACATTTTCTGGGAGAATCAATGAGCTGAACGTGAGTTGAACAGGTCGCAGGGCGCCGAAAAAGTCCGTGATTGGCACACTGTGAGGATTGCGAGCGAACAGATCCTGCCGCACCCCGACTGTCGAAATGCACACTCTCTTTGGACAAACTGCGAGCTGAAATAACCACCAATGCAACACTTCAAGACAGTTCGAATAGAATAGAATTACTGTATTTATTTTGCCAAAAATACAAGATATAAAAATGATACAAAATTTACAATAATGTATTTCAATGTTCTGGCACAGCCAGCAAAGTCAAACTTGTACGCTAGCGCTAGTTGGAATAGTAATTTTGAGAGGGAAGAAATCTTGGATTAATAAAGTGAGAGACAGATGGATTTAATTATGTTAAAATTGAACTGCACCACTTGATAAGAGATCAAGATGAGTTTCCCTCATTATAGTCAATTTTTTTAATGTGGCGAATGATTGTTGAGAGACTCATGTTTTTTCTCCATTTGAAATAGCTAATTCATCCGCCAAATTAAAAATAAAACTACTATATTATAAAACATGGAATTGAAAAATAAAGCTGAAAGAGTAGCAAGAAATATCAAAAGCTTTGATAAGAGTGAATAGTTAGTATCATTGAATTTTACTAAATAGATGCATTGATAGTTTACAAATTTTATTCTAAAACAACAAATAGCATGACTGTAAAAAAACCGGTGGTAAACTATTAACCAATGTGGAAAAACTGAAACAATATTGAAAAGGAATTCATTAAATAAGAGAATGAGAACTGTTTTTGTAGTACTCACGAATTCTCCCATAGTTTTCATGCTATCTGGCTGAACAGTCTCTAGAAAAGCTAAGGCGTAGTAAGTATATCGATCAATTATATAAACGCCGATTGCTGGGTCCACATGATGCTGAAATAACAAAGAAAAATGTCACAAACTTGGATTTAATAGTAAGAGCTACTGGCCTTGTACAAGAGGTCCTTTGTAGCCAGAGAAATTGAGAGAAGTAGCTTACGTTCAAATAATAAGATATAATCTTAAAATAATTATAATAAATCCTAAGATTACCGACTCATTAGAGGATTGAATAATTCCATCAATTTGTTTTAGACTATTTCAATAATTGAGAATTTATATCGTATACTGTGCAAATTTGGGGAATCCGCCTTTATAATGGAATAGAGGTAAAGGCTTCAGGTGACGCCCAGAAATAATTGTCAATAGATACAATCAATAAATATGGATCTACGCAACAGAAGCTTTTACAATGAAAATATTTTTGGCTTGTATTATTTTTAATATTACTTGAAATTTATTCAAACAATACTGGGTTCCGCTGTCGCCAGAGTAGTTGGTGGAACTGTACTGTATGAACTATTAGAAGTTCAGTTTGATACTATTACTATACTATTATAACTTGTATCAGTACATAGCTTTGAATTATTTTTCCAAAGAAATAATGAAAATAGTGTGAAACATTATGAGAATTGTTTTACTTTAAAACCATTGTCGAGCATTAATATTGATTTTTGGCATTTCAAAGCTATCGTTTGAATAGATTGAAACAATGATTTATGGAACTATGTCTTGTGAAATTTGTCAATCAGCATTGATATAAGGGAAAGGCCACACTTGTTTATCAAAGAAATTATTATAACAAAATTTAGATTTCAAGTACCAAGTCTTTATCAAGCTAGTTCATGGTAGATCAAAGTTACATAAAGACAAGTTATTTAATACAAAAATCCCTTAACAACAGATACACAATGTGAACTTACAGAAAGTGAATCTTCACCAACAAGACTGCTTGCTACAGCAAGAATGTTCGGTGAATAAAACTTTTCATACATGGATGCCGCTTGACAAGTATCAATCATGAAGAAAATCTCATGGTATCTGAAATAGGAAATATGAGAAATAGTCGCAATTCACACGTTTTTCATCAATACTGTACATACATTTTGACATGAAGCCTTTTAAATCTATATTCAAGAACTAAGGTCATACTCATGGAAACCATCAAGACCACGCAACACAAGTAATTAGTAATTTGAAAAAAATTCAATTGATTGAAGACTGGATTTCCATTAATATTTATTACAATATTAATACTGTGGATACATATGCTATTTTCAATTACTGGATTTTTTTTGTGAGGGTGATGCCCACATCAGTCTGGGCATGTGCGTTACTAATGGAAGGGTGATGATGAGAGATGACGACTACTTTTTAGGCAGCTGGGACCGCTGCTTAACGTCTCCTCCGAAAGACGGGAGTGGCCGTCTGTGGTCAAAATATGTTGTAGTCAACAGGAATCGAACCGGGAACCTTTGTCTTATCAGACCGGCGATATGCCACCTCGGCTTAATGGCCACTCCAATGTGATCTATTACTGTAGAAGATAATATAGTAAACTATTCACATTTCAATAATCGTCATCTCTCATCATCACCCACGCACAAGCTTAGAGCTCATGTGGGCATCATCCTCCGAAAAAAGGTGAATAATTTGAAAGAGTTTGTTAAACAACTTAAGAGCTGAAAGTGGATATATTTCAGTGAAGGAACGCATCGGAATATCTACGCACAGTAGTGTAGTGGTGCATGCATAATTATTTCTGGCATATTGAAAAAGTAAAACTGAAGAACTACCAACCGTCTTTTCTGCCACATCTGTTCTAAAGCATCGGCCAACTCTTGACTTGTAACTTCTTCAGAGTCTTGAAACTTGAGAAATCCATCGCCACCATGGCCAGTTAGATAGACAAGCACGTTGCTGCCTTCATCAGTAAGCAGCTGCTTTGATCTAGGCGTGTCACTGGGCAACCGTCCTGTCAGTAGCCGCACAAAATTTTCAACTGTTACCTGAAAAACATGAAATACTGTAATTGTTTGGAAGATCAATTCTAAATCGAAAAAAATAAATAAATAATAAATTCGTTGCAGGAAAATTTTGTTTATCCAATTTAATAAAAAATTATACATAGCTCAATCAGTATGTGTCAATAAAATGAATTTAATGCTTTTCATTATAATGATGCGTTATTTTATTTGGAGTAAAGGATACTTATGAATACTATTTTTGTTAAAATTATTTTAAATGGCTTTGTTAGATATTCTCAATATCTTTACCAATGTATGCGAACAATGACTAAATTACTTTAAATATTTTTCATAACAAAAGATTGTAATTTTTCAGATATTCAGTTATTCAATACATTGCGGTGTTATAATGAAACGTTTTACTATGGTTATGCCCAGATAAGCTCTTGACTTGAATTTGGGGAAGGATGGCGACTCATTTATGAATTTATTAAAATAAATTATGGCAGGCTAAAGCCTATTCCAACAAAAATATTACAAGTAATGAGAGGCGAATAAAGATCTATATTCATATAGGTATTTTTAATAAACTTCCACTTAGCGGTACTGAGTCAATATGAAACAATGAGATATAATAACATTGTACAATACAACCAAATTCGAAATTATTTCTATTATTTGTAAATACAAAATTATTCTTCCCCCTTAGAATGAGTATTTGAATGAATGATAAATAAATGGCTTCACCTACCTCATAGCCTCTGTAATCGACTTCTACGTCGTCTCCATACACATTTATGTGTTGGTTGGCATTATTGAATACAGTAGCAGGCCTTGGATTACGAGGATTGCAAGCCATGTCATCAGCAACCATCAATATTATTTGACTGAAAATCAAAATAAAATAACAAGACCAATAAAACTGAAGATTATAAAATATGCTGAGTTGAATTAGTTTCTTCGCTTTTGATGACCATTGGACTACTTTAACCAAATCTAGATGAAAAATCTTTTTGTTCTCAACTCGACTCTTTCTTAGCATCCTCTGGGATCGAGCAGCATCTGATACAACTCTGGAAACAGGAACTCTTCAATAGCAGTTTCCAAATTCCTGTTGAAATTCCATGAGATTCTAACAGATTCATGAAATTATCAGATTATGGACGTTGTTCATCAAGTTTTAAAACAAGCCGCACAATATCATAAAGTTTTCAGAATATTTTTGTAATGTATTTCTGAAGAAATAAGTTGAAGAAATTTTGAAAAATGTCGTTTACTTTGGTAAACCGATCAAGTTTTTCTCGTAAGAGCAAGTTATAAATCTTTAACTCACCTATCTGGAATTCCCAAACGCTTCACACTCCTATAAATTGAGAGGACATTAGCCACATGTCTGTAATTGAACCAGAATCTCGACGTATCAACAAGCACAGCCCAATTATTTGTATGACGAGCCTGAAACCGAATTTAGTAAACATGATTGATTGAAAGAATTTATAGTTTCCTAGTTTTCTATCTACAGTAATATTCCAGTAAAATTTTACATTCAACCAGCAAAGAATGTATTATAAGGATTCTGCTGCTGGCATGAGACATACTGTTGAATATCGAGTATCGATACTACATTTATATCAATCTCTTTATTATCGAGTACTCTTATCGATAGTTGTCCGATGATCAAGAATGACGACCGTAGTAGATTGTTGTGAACGCAATGAGTTTTTGTATTCACTTTATTATAATTAATAATTGTGAAGAATGGTTAATAAATAGTAATGTGTGATTAACAAAAGTGTTCTTTCATTAATCCAACATGGTAGCAGACCGTTGGTTATGGCAGTGAGTTGCAGGAGCTATGAAAACCGGTGTTAAGGTTAATATTGTTAGCGTGGTCAACGTGGTCAACTCATCAACGCGTACAAAGTAAGATTGAATTCTCAGTCATGGCGGAAAATAAGGTAAATATTCCTATTTTTGATGGACAAGAATATTCCTCTTGGAAAAAACGACTCATTATGTTTCTGAAAATGAAGAAGTGTGATCTTGTTGTAACTCGACCCAAGACAGACTCTGACAAGGACACGGATTGGTCAACAATGGATGTAAAAGCTATCAATTATATATACAGTGGAATTACGAATAGACAATTAGACTTTATAAGTGATTTAGAAACGGCTTACGATATCATTAAAAAGTTCGATCAAATGTACTTGAAAGAATCAACTGCTCTTCAAATAGTCTGCAGGAACAAACTTGAAAGAATCAGACTGAAAGATTATAGTGATGTCTCGGAATTTTTCAGTGACTTTGAAAAACGGTGAACGAACTCAAAAGTGCAGGTGCAAAGGTGACAGAAAAAGAAAAACTGAACTACATGCTTAGAATGCTTCCCGAATCATACAGTTATATTGGTGATTTAATAGACGTTTTAAAAGAAGAAGACCAAACAGTGGATTATATAAAAAATAAGATACAAATGATGGACACTAAAATCAAAGACAGTAACAACTCTCAACCAAATTCGAACGCATATTCAGTTGAAGGACATTCCAAGCCATACAAAGGAAAAAAGGAGACGAGATCGTGTTTCATTTGTGGAAAACAAGGACATCTGAAGAGGGATTGTCGTCAAAGGAGGAGCAACAACTGGCAACCAAGAAATAATGCTCGCTCATCCTACCAGAAAGGACACAAGACAGGAATGAACAATTTCAATGTTGAAATACAGAATGTTGAAAAATATAAACAGGTGAATAGGCCCAATATGCAAGGTAAGGTTAAAATAGAGTGGCTTCTTGATAGTGGCTGTACTGATCATGTTATTAATGAAGATCAGTGATGTAAAATTCCCGGGAATTTAAAATCGAGGAAATATTCCCAGGGAATTTAAGGGAAATATTCCCAAAAATCATAAATTCCCGGGAATTTATGGGAACTTATGGGAATTTATGATTTCTTCTATCTAAAATGACCGAAAAAGACGTTTTTTGTTAAACAAAGTTTCAAACACCTGTTATATAACATATTTATGTAAAAAATATAAGGATGACTAACTTGAAAACTGTAATAACTTGAAAGAAAACAGTAATTTGAAGTTCACAGACGATAGACTGATCATTTTCATGAAAGGTGTAAGGAAGAATGAGCACTCAATTAAATTTTCTCAATTACTTGTTCACCACTATCATCATTTTTCTTTATTAATAAATGCTTGTTAATCAGGAAAACAAGTCCTTACCAAGGACTTCAGAGCATACTTTGAAAGTCAAAGTATTAAGTGTACTTTGACTTTCATTGCATGATTTTATTCCATTTATTCAAAAAAAAAATATAATTGAACCCCTAAATGAAGAATGAGGAGAATATAAATCCAAAAATTAGAAATGATGATAAAATACAACAAAATTAACTAAAACAAGAACATTCTTACTCAAGTTTAATTGAATATTAAAAAAAAAAATTACACAGCTCACAATCTTTCAAGAGTCACTAAGGCTCACTCAACTTGTACCTATCACTAAAGCTGCCATATCTCAGTCAATATTGGTCCAATCTTAACAAATGAGGTTTCAATCGATTTGTAATTAAATTTACTGAAAAAAATGTTAATTCTAGTAAAATTATCGTTATATCAACGGTTTTCGAGTTATTCAAGAAACAAAATTTTAAATAGCCGCCATTTTGTTTTCTGGATTTGAAAAAATGTCATAATTTTTTTGTAGCTTTGTCTAGTTGTCATAAATGTCGGTGCAAAGTTTCAATTCCATAATTATGTTTAACCATTATTGAGATAACAAAATAACGAGTGCAAAAACAAAATGGCAGCTCCGTGGGTAACCAAGAACTTCTGGACAATTTAAATATGATATTTAGATATGGTTTTTACCCAGGAACAATGCCTTTAGAATATTGGTAGGGAGTTCTGAAACACTCTGTATACAGTTTCAAATAGTATATCTGTATATGTATAGTATATTGTGTATGTATGAAGCTAGGTTGGAAAGGAAGAAAGACAAGAGCATAAGACAAATACAACTTATTTATAGTCATACAATGAGCATTCCTGTAAAAGACAGTGAGTGAGCAAAAATAGGCATGAGAATGATGATTTATTGATTATATTAATGTGAAATTTAACTTAGATTGATCAATTTCAATTATTTTTAAAGCACTTTTATAAATTCCCTTAAATTCCCATAAATTCCCAAAATTTCTTGGCCTCGGAAATATTCCCGGAAATATTCCCAAATCATAAGTTCCTTCCCATTGGGAATATTCCCGATCCACATCACTAATGAAGATAAATATTTTAGTAAAAGTATTACTTTGGAAAATCCAATAGATGTGAAAGTAGGCGATGGGAGAATTTTAAAGGCTACAAAAGTAGGTACTGTAATTAGCCATTTCAAAGTTTTTAATAAACAAGAAAAGATTCAAATGAAAAATGTATACTATGTGAAAGATATGAATAGAAATCTAATTAGCTATTCCAAGATTACAAATGAACATAAAATCATTTCATCTGGTAACAATTCCAAAATATATAATCAAGAAAACAACCTAATAGCTATTGCCGTGGAAAGTTGATAATTTGTACAAGATGACAAGCTTTATTAATTGCGAAGAATACAGCAAAGTAAATGTTTCAGAAGTAGGTGATAAAAACAAAGAAACTAATTTGAAAGAGAAACTTCATCGGATATTAGGACATGTAAATTTTAATTATTTGAATACTATGTAAAAATCAAATGCTAGACGGTTTACCCAAAGAGTTAGGCAATGATTATATAAAATGTAGGATCTGTATTGAAAATAAAATGCACAATTTGTCATTCAATAATAACAGAACTAGAGCTAAAGAAATATTGGAAATAGTACATACTGATTTAAATGGACCACACAATACTACTGGATATTGTGGTGCCAAATATTTTCTCACTTTTATTGATGATTATAGCAAGCTAGGTAGAGTGTATACAATTAAGTCTAAAAGTGAAGTATATAATTGTTTTGTAAGCTACATTAATGAAATTGAAAACTTAACTGGGAGAAAAATTAAGAAACTTAGATGTGACAATGGAACAGAATATGTAAATTCTAAAATATATGACTTGGCTAGAGAGAAAGGTATTGTAAAATGCCTGTCCTCCATATGTACATGAATTGAATGGGACAGCTGAAAGGTATAATAGATCAATCATGGATATGGCAAGATGTTTGTTATCAGAAGCAAAAGTACATAAACGTTTTTGGCCTGAAATAATTTGTACTGCTGCTTATCTCAAGAATAGGACCTTGACAAATACAGTTGAAAATAAGACTCCATATGAAATAGTATTTGGTAAGAAGCCTAGTATTCAATATTTGAGAATGTATGGGAGTAGAGTATTTGTAAGAATTCCAGAAGTTAAGCGCATTTCAAAGTGGGATAAGAAAGCTGAGTTAGGTATTCTGTTAGGCTATAGTGATGTAGGATATAGAGTTTTATTGAATAATAAAATCATAGTTGCTAGGCATGTTGATGTTGTAGAGAAAGATGTAAAATGTATTGATTTGAATGATGAAGCTGAAGAATATGAAAACAAATTTGTGGATGATAATGATAATACAGATGACGATAGTGTTCCAGAATCTACCTCAGTTGTAGAAAACAAAACTCAGAGAATTAGGAAACCTCCAATCAAACTAAATGACTACTATGTATATAATAGTTCTTTAGATGTAAATTTTTGTAGTATTGGAAATCCTGAATGTTACAAGGAGGCCATAGAGTCAGCTGAATCACAAAGTTGGATTAAAGCAATGGATAGAGAGATGCAATCATTAAATGAAAATAAAACTTGGGTAATGGTTGAAAAACCAGAGAAAAAGAAAATTCTAGATGTAAAATGGGTGTACACTAAAAAACCAGATAATATTTTCAAAGCTAGATTAGTTGTTAAGGGATTTCAACAGAAAGAAATAGTAGATGATATATACTCTCCACTCCAATTGCAAAAATGTTATCTTTAAAAGTATTATTATCATATTGTTGTAAAAAAGGATTATTGATTGAACAAATGGATGTTGAAACCGCATTTCTTAATGGTAAAGTTTTGTCTGAAATTTATGTACATCAGCCTGTGGGTTATGAAGATGGAACCAATAAGGTTTGTAAATTGGGAAAATCATTGTATGGTTTACGTGAGAGCCCAAGGGCATGGTATGAATGTTTTGATGATTTTATCAGAAATATTGGTTTTGAAAGGAGTAAACATGATTATTGTTTGTATGTCATGGATAAGGGTGACGAAAAACTTTATTTGATTATGTATGTTGATGACATTCTAATTTGTGGTTCTAATAAACAGAAGATAGACAATGTGAAACAACTATTGTCAAATAGGTTTAGAATGAAAGATATGGGCACAGTGGAAAACTATTTGGGAATCAATATTGAATATGATTACAATCAAATGAAACTCAATCAGAAATCATATATTGAACAATTGGGAAATAAATATGACATTGTAAATTCCAAATTGTATAGTACTCCTATGGAAGCTAATCTTAAATTAGAGCAAGCAGATGTAAATACTGATATAAAGTACAGAAATCTAATTGGTGCATTGTTGTATATAAGTTCTGCTACAAGACCAGATATAAGTTATAGTGTAAATTATTTGAGCAGATTCCAAAACTGTTGCAATGACACTCATTTCAAATATGCCTTAAGAGTTTTGAAGTATCTTTACTTGACTAAAAATTTGAGTCTTACTTACAATAAAAATAATGGAAATAATGTTTTAGATTGTTTTGTGGATGCCGATTGGGCAGGAGATTCTGTAGACAGAAAATCAACTACTGGTTATATCATTAGATTGTATGGAAACATTGTATTCTGGAAATCAAAGAAACAAGGTAGTGTTACAAAGTCTTCTACTTTTGCAGAGTATGTAGCCTTATCTGAAGCAGTGACTGAATTGAAATTAGTGAATGATTTACTTAGTATTTTTGAAAATGTTGAGAAACCAATAAAAGTTTATGAAGACAATTCTGGAGCAATAATAATTGCAAAATATGGAAACTTTACTAAGAATTCAAAATATATTGAAGTTCATTACCATTTTGTACATGAAAATTATTTAAATGGTACAATTGATATAGTGAAGGTTGATTCAGAAAGTAATTTAGCTGATATAATGACAAAATCTTTGGCTACTGTAAAATTTAAGAAATTCAGAAAAATGATGAACTTGATTGATTAGGATAAACATATTATTGTATTTGTATTGCTTTTTATTATACTGTAATTTTTGTTTTTCTTGATATAAATGTAAGGAGGTGTGTTGAATATCGAGTATCGATACTACATTTATATCAATCTCTTTATTATCGAGTACTCTTATCGATAGTTGTCCGATGATCAAGAATGACGACCGTAGTAGATTGTTGTGAACGCAATGAGTTTTTGTATTCACTTTATTATAATTAATAATTGTGAAGAATGGTTAATAAATAGTAATGTGTGATTAACAAAAGTGTTCTTTCATTAATCCAACACATACCGATTTGCAGCACTTTACCCTATGCATAATTTTCGAGGTATAAAAACAAAATTTTCGTATTTTTTCAATTTTTCTTTATTTCTTCTTTCATTCCATCAGCTCTATTCACTGTTACCTCTTGCCTACGTTGTGAAAGGTAATCCTCCATTGTTTTCAGGGCCACTTACTTCACCATAATGTCCATAAAGGCGCTAATTGACAGGGAAAGTAGAGAGAGCAAGTTACTTTCTGGAAGTACTTGCCATTACGTCACTTTCTACTTATTTGCTTATATACAGGGAAAGTATTGCTGGAAGTAACTTGCCTTCTCTTTTCTACTTCTATTTCTCAACACATGTTATTATTTCCACAAATCATCTGATTAATAAAACAATGCGTTTCTTCTGCTCTACTGGCTGAAAGTGCGAGAAAGTGATCACATGACCACCCACGTGACCCTCTACTTTCCTTGCAGTGGCAAGTAAAAACAAACAAGTTTGATTTTACTTCCAGAAAGTGATTACTTTCTCTGAAGTGGAAAGTACCCCTATATACAGGGAAAGTAAGGGGTAAGTTGAAGAGGCAAGTACTTGCTGGAAGTTACTTTCTCTCTTTACTTTCCCTGTCAATAAGCGCCTTAACATCTTATGAACTTACCACAATTATTATAATAGGGGTATTCTCGATGTTGGAGTTAGCCAGCTAAGTCCAGCTATTTGCTATTTTTAATCAGCAGTTTTCTCATTTGTCAATTTTTTCCAACGTTTTACTATAGCACAGGAGTTTAGCATATTTAGGGCCGGTTTCTCCAACGTCAGTTAAACCAATTTTTAGTTTAAACTTGGGTTTTACCACTCACTAGAAACTTTTTTGTCAGAAAGTCCAATGTCCAAACAGCAGACCATTTGATTCAATGTTAGCATCATTGAATCAAATGGGCTGTTCGACATCGAACTTTCTGACAAAAGTTTCTAGTGAGTGGTACTTTTTCAATTGAGCTGGGCTTTGTAACCTTTAGCCACCACGACTGCTGTTCGATCTTTGTGGCATCCCTATTTGGCTTATGTGTTCCATAATCCAAGGCCAGAGCAGAATTTACTCAGGGCCTTGAAGTCCAGTTCTCTTGCCTCCTCTGGTAGGAGGGTTGCCTTTCCAAGAAGTCCCCTCCTCATTTGCAAGAGTGCTGGACATTCTAAATTAGTACTTACTACTTAGCCTGAATATGCAAGGAATAGCAATACGGTCAAATTTACATAATCTGACAAATCTACAACACATTGATATAGTATCGATTGTGATCTTGTTGTATTAAATTCTCAACTAGTTTATTATTTCTAAAAGTTGTAAAATGTCCAACTGTGCTGTAGCCGAAAAGTTTCACTTACCTCAACGTTTGGTGGAGAATGAAGAACGATTGAAATTAAACAAAGGAATAAAAAAGAAATACCGACATAAGAAAACATTATGACTATAAACTACTACGAACGATAATAAGGAATACAGTACTGATTATACACTATAGTTATTAATATTCAGATTAGAAAAGATCAATGTATTTAAATACATAATCAGCGCTTATCCGGGAAGCCTTCATTAAGAGAATAATTAAAATCCACTAATTAGAACATTTTTTTCAAAATTCTTTGGTGAAAACTAAACATAACCTAAAACCTATCTGTTATCTGTTTCACGTTTGCATTTGCTCATATTGCCAACTTAATTGTTCGTGGATAAGGAAAAATAATTCAACGTTGACTTTAAAAACTGTTTGCATTATAATCAATATATTCGAAAATCATTAATTAAAATTTTTGATTGATTTTGATGAAGGACTGTGTTCCAAATAACAATAATAAGAGCTGTCGTCACCAGTCATCTCACTTTTCGTCGACCCTTTTTGATGTTGACTCAGTTTCTGTGCGCGCCGCGGTAAATATCAACTTTCAAATTTTGTGTTATAATTCTAACCTAGAAAGTGGAATTTAAGAAAGTCGCTAACCAAGGTAAATTAGTATTTAGCTTTAAATTTTTTAGCTTAAATAAAATTTCATTTATGCATAAATGTATATAGGCTACACTTCATCAAATTATGAAGGTTAATTCTGCATTGTAGTCAATTTAGTCCTGTGGAGTCAAGAGATCTATTTGCAATAGTATTATCTTAACCCTCAAGAATACTATTTAAGATGAAAATAAGGCTTTCATAGAAAATTATCATACAAAAAACAATTAAGTTAAGGAGGTGACTCTGGTTTAAGAGTAAATAGGCCTAATAAATTGTGGTAAAATCGAGTGTTGACCAAGTTGATATTATTCTGTTCGTCAAAGCAGTTTTAATAAGGGTATCGCATTTAACAAAGTTTTTCAGATGTCCATGCTGTGCAATGGAATCTCTACTTCCACTTGAACTGGTGATTGATATCAGTTGCTTTATTGCGAATGAAGACTCATCTCTCCGAACTCTAGGTAAATCCTCTTGAAATACTATTTTATTCGCCTCCATAGAAATCGTATTGTACATAGGAACTTTCTCTTCTAGTACTATTGCAGACTAACCTTGAGGGATCAAGTAGGGTTTTTCAAAACTCTAAAGAACTATTCACACACATATATTCCGTGTCCGATCATCTCCAGTTATCAGTCTTATCACAGAGCATTGAATTGAGTGCATAACGCATGCACAGAACGAAATAGCTGGAGAAGATCGGACAAGGCACGGATGCTTGTAACTAGTCCTTTACTCTGGACTAGCTATATTGATAATGTGTCTGTTTTTTCAAATATAAATTTGGAGAATTGATTTTTCAATTGAAAAGGAGAAAATGGCGTTTAACAAAAAAATCCATTCAACCTAGCCTAATAATTAATCACACACAGTGACAAACTGCAATAATCTGCATCATGATTAACTCTTAACATTACCTGGTCTTTTGTTAAATAATAGTTTTTAATTAATTATTATTCTAGCCAACAATTATTGCTTTATAGCTGAAGATTTTCTGTGTTTTCAGACAAAGATGCAATCGATATCACAGTGTGCACTAGAAGTGGTGAGGTAATCGAGTTTTCAAATAAGAAAATTATAAATTCCTGCCGTACAAAACTTTTGAATGCGTCAAGCATTAATATTTTCTATGCGTACAAACCATTCAAGAAATATTACATTATTCAAGAGGATGCTAAACTATCCATCATTGACAAAAAACCCATTTTGAATGTAAGTACTGTATCAACTTCAATATACTAATATTAACTTACCAGCTTGTTCAGCAAATTGGTGACTGATGTTTTTTTTTATATAGTTGGTGTTAATTTACCATCAGTGATAACTTGGTAACACGAATTATTACTGAAGTAACAAACATTCAAGACTGCTCTTGGATGGGTGACCGATACAAAAAAAAAATAATAAGGCGAGGTGGATAAAAAGCCATACGATAAAAAAAACTAAAGGTCTTGTTATGTAATATAAACGATCAATATTGTTGATCATCGAATTGTCAGCCATTTTGCATGTGCCATGCATCAAATATATAATATTTTCCCAGTTATTGGTGGCGTGACTTTTATAGGATGATGGAAGAAATTATTAGACATTGCAGTTAACCAACTGCTGTAAATAAATAATAATTATTAGAGAAACGAAAATTCAAAGAAAGCAATATAAATAGTTCTGAAGACTTCTGCTACAGCAAATATTGACAACAGAACTAAGTAGCAAGAGGATAATTAGGCTATTGATAAATACTACTGTGCAAAAAGTTGTGTCAGGACGGGGAATCAAACCACCAGTCACCCTTAAAAGGTGTCTAATTATTATGTATTCACAGCAGTTAGTTAACTGCAACGTCTAATAACTTCTCCATCTGTAATACAGTATCTAGACGGATTTCGCTAACATCACAATGCTACTCTACGGAAGGTGTCTGTTGGATAAGTGGATATGTCGCTAGACTGGCAATTTAGAGGTAACTTACGGGGTTCGATTTCCCGTCCGAATACAACTTTTTGTACAGTGGCATTCGTCGATTATCCTCTTGCTATTTAGTTCTGTTGTCAATATTTGCTGTAGCAGAAGTATTTATATAGTTTTCTTTGGATTTTCGTTTCTCTAATTATTATTCTTTTGGGATGTACCACTTAGATTAGATATAGATTTTCTATGGAAAACATGGTGGACCTTTTATTAGTTTGAATCCAAACCTCCAGTTGAGTGATAATAAGGCAAATAACGTCACATGAAAAAATAATAATGTAGTATATTATATACTTTCCATTGAAAAATAATTATAATGTATATATACTTTCCTTATCGTGTTCTAATAAAATTTTATCTATTGGATTCTAGGAATTGAAAGTGATGGAAAACATTTCGAAGTATGAGATTGCAGATTTCTTAGGATTTGGATTTCCACAGTTGAAAGTGTGGTTTTATGATGAATTGGAAACATTGCTGACTGATTTCTCTAACTGTTGGTCGGCGAGTGATCGGCTTGATCAGATGCCTCGTCTACAATCCAATCTCACTCGCATGCTCGATACCAAGTTGCAGGTGATGACCACATTTTCCATCTCTCCAGCATAGAATTTTTTACTTCCTTCTGATTAAAAATATAGAATATTCACTGCTTACGAATAAAGATTGATTTGAATCCTTCGATCCAAGAAAGTTGACCTAATCCAATAAGTGGATTATTTTCAGCATTCTGACGAAATTTCTGTCGAAGTTTCATTGGATAATGATTTCTATAAAATATTTTCATAAATTCTTTTATATATATATATATATATATATATACACCACTATATCAGGCAGTATTGATATATCTAGCCACCCGCGCTTCGCAACGGAGCTCCACAAAACAGACCTAGATTGAATTTCCCACTTCTGTGTGTTTCGAATACATATTAAAAAATGTTTTGGAAGAATTCCTTGAATATGCAATATATTTTATACTGTAACTGAATACAAAAACTGTTTCTATTGCAACTAGCAAGATTAGTCAATGAATTTCAGTTGTCAAAAATGAATAAAATGAAATTCAAACTGTGGAATTTTTTATCCGTTCATTTCAGATGATGAATATGCGCTTGGATGAGGCTAGAAAACTGCATGATGAAAAACGACGATGTAGAACTAAAGCGCTTCATAATGTGTCCAGTAAAACAAACACTAGTTCTTCAAATAAGGTACTAACTTTAGTTTTTTACCAATAAATCTTCATCGCATTTGCAATGAATCAAATCATTTTCTTTTACCTTGTGTCATTGATGACATGTGTCCTAATGTGACATTGTTAATGAATCTCGATATTGTTTAATTTCTTTCAATTTCCAGTACATCTATCAATTTTACGGGTTAGATTAGAAGAACCCTTGCAAGAATTTACTATACCATTGCTCAATCAATCTTATAGTTCTGTGAGTCTAAAATATTACATTAAAGGATGTCAAATTAAAGAAAAATAAGAATTGAAAAATTATTTCTTCTTTTAAAGTCAATCATTTTATCTTTACATTAACAAATAAATTATCAAAGACAGTGAGAATTGTTGAAATATTTTTAAGATACTTCATATTTGATCAATAACATAATTGAATTTTGATTTATACAACAATAACTATGATTCTTTCATATCCTTTCTTATGATTTTCATTTTAAATCATAATTTCAATAGAAAATATTGACTTGATGTTTTATTAAAATATTATTCTTGGTTTTTCCCATAAGTGCATTCAATTTAAGTGATCCTTAGGATCATTAGGTTGTTAAAGATAGAAATGGAATAAAGGTTCTATAGGATAAATCAGGGTAATCATAATGAATCCTAACTATATTAGATAAAACATGATGTTTGGAAGCAGTGTGTTTTCTTCTTGATGTAAACACATTTTATTGTTCCCACTGATTCAATTTCTAAATTTAAATATAACTTGAAAATTAAAGTATTACTTACAAGAATATTAATGTGTGAGTGTAAAACACTTAACCTGATATATTATGAGAAAAGGTTTTTTTGTGGAGGAATGTGTGTTTTAAAGAAATTTTAAGATTGATATGATCAAATAATATTTATATACAGAATTGTTGTCACTCATTAAGTTCCAAATCGTTTTTCAAAATTCCAGAGCTATGATATTGGAAACTTGGATAAAATGACTGAATACAATAAGGAATCGAATGGAATACTAAAACTTGAAATTCTGTGGCAAAAGACTCTTGATGAATGCTGGTTAATCTGTGTCCTTGTTTTGAACTCGTCACAATCGTGAGTAGATTATAAACTTTATTAAGCATAACTAGGATGTTAATTTTGAAGTTACATATAGAACAATGTTCATTTAAATTGCATGTTCAGTTATTTGTAAGTACATTATAGTCTGAAATTATCATATTAATACAGATTCTGGCTTTTTGGTACCATATGTAGGTATAGAAAGACTGAAAATTTGAGGTGAAAAGTAAAAGTGACAAAATTAACGGCCTGAGAAAAAACTCGTTTTTCCTCCTTCTGATGGTATTCCAGGAAATACCTTTATTGCAGTGAAATTTTTCTAGTTCATTAAGATGGCTGGAGGGAGTAGAGAATTAAAAAAATCTCACTCATAAAATTGATTGATGTTCGGCAAACCAGATGAAAGCCAACTAAATTCAACCTCTTTCTTAGTTCCAATAGCATCATTACATAGCTATTAAATTTAATATTAGCTTTCTTGCAATCGAGCGAAAGAGGTTCAATTCTCCAACTTCGTTTGCTAAACACAATACTGTCACCCACATGCATTAGGAACGGTCTACTAAATGAAACAAGTCTATTATTTTAACAAAAACTAACAAATTTAATAATTTTTTCAACATTTCTCTATTTTTACACTATGTACAGAATTGAATATATTAATTACACTAAGTAATAGTTCATTTCAATCAGAACAATTAAGAATAACAAAGAAAGTAATATTTTGCAATAAATTCTCGACTAAGTAATCAATGAAATCAGCATTGCACCATTAAAATTGTTTTGCTATCAAATAAATGCATGAAACCACAGAGTGCTGGCATTCTTAATGTGCACAAGCAATAATAAATATTATACATCTTCTTCCATTAAAATGTTTATCTTCAACCCAAAAAAGAATTGCTATTCTGTTTTGAAATCCTAGTATAGGCCATCGTTCTTTGTAGTGTGATAGTATGTCTATGGTGTCAAAGGAATTCTTCCTTTGTTTGAGGTTTATAAACGGTTAATAAATTGATATTGAATTAAAATTCATGGATTTTATCGTTGAAATTTATTTTATTCAATATCCATTTGCCTTTTACATTTATCAATACAAATGATTTTGAATCAAGCAAATTGTCAACAAATATTTAAGTGCATCATTCGTAGTTTTGTCGTTTGATGTATAATGATGATAAACTCCCTTATAATACTGGCTTACCAGGAAAGCTATCAAAGAGGATTTGTCCGTATAAATCTTGGTGAAATCTTTGTTTTCTGAAATATTTATGAAAGGAATCAACTGATTGCAATCAAAACAGTTTTTGTCAACCAATAATCGCTCCTAATTACAGACCCTAAATCGATAGCTCTCAGTTGCAAAAATATGTTTCAAACAAATGTCTCCATAATGTAACACGTTGAAAACATTTTTAATGTATATTTCGAATACGAATTCTTTCCTACTCTCAATAATGATTAATAACGATTCTGTATCAATGATGTGGTATTTAAATTTAATAAGAATCTAGTTTCCAACATTAAAATACTATTTACCGAATGGTACAATAAGCACTTCAAATTAGTGTACATCTAATTTTTAAATTCTGATTGTATTGATACTTGACCTTCAACATTATATACTAGGTATTTTATTTTTTCACTATTAGATAATATTTCTAAATTCATTCATTCATTGTCTATGAAAAAGTACAATCAATTCCTAGAATATTATACCCTAGCAGTAACTCTTTGAATTTAAGCTATCAGTCGAAAATGCATGAATTTGATATTTTAAAAGCTGTACCTTATAATGCCAATTCAAAGTTGATCAACTAATACTTCCTTCAATTTCTTCACTAATGTATTCTTGAAAAGCATGTGTATGTCCTAGGACCTAGTTTATATTTTCTGAAAGGGGTAATGTCTTTTATGGTAGAAAATGTGGAAGATCATAATGAGCTCAGCCCTAAATATAGGTATAGCTTTATTTAATCTATTCGAGTTCAGTAGAATGTATATTTTTGACAATAATCCACTATTAAACGAGAATGTAACAGTTTTTCAAGCCTTGTTATTGCTTGTCTAATGAATTCAAAATAACTCACAATCAATCAGTCCCACATAACAGTAAGAGGCCATGATGAAAAGAGCAAAAATTTGGAATTATTGCTGGGTTGCACCAAGCAAGATCAATTTTAATCCAAGATCAGCACAATACTAAGTAAGTACGATTCAAAAAAGTTGATCCCGGTTGGTGCAACCCAAACTAAGGGACTGGAGTCATACTCTCTTTCACTAAACATCTTTCTTCTCTAAAATTTTTCACATGTCCTTGGAAATTATCTGGATTTGGAAAATGTGTAATTACGTCCTTGGACTGTCCGTTTTTCAAATTAAGATTGCACATATATTTTAGTTGAATAAATAATTTATCTCAATTTTGAAATTCAACAATATGTTCAGTTACTCGGCTTAAAAGACATTTTTTATTTCTTCTACGTTCTCTTCAATTAATTTGGATTTTATGATTAGTACTGACATTTATGTTTCTATGAATACAAATTATAAAGAATTCACAGCCTATTATCTTAGATGACAATTCTCGTTCTTCATTGAACCAAAGCCCATCGAATTCATTCAAAGGAAAATGGTCTTCATCAATAGTTTGATTCGTGAAATTACAACAATGAGTTTCTTCAATTAATAAAATCTTACTTATATTAAATTGGAAACTTTTATTTCCGTGTGTATTTCTAAAGTTGAAACGATGATATTTTGGTGTTTGTACAAATCCACATACATTATCATGAACATTGTTACTACAAATTTATAATGTTTACTAAATACTTTTCTTTATGAATTATGAAAGTTTCTTCTCTTTGGAAAAGCGATGATTATGTATAATCAATATTGCAGTGAGAATTCGACACCATTCTATTTCTTATCGATTATATAAAGGAATGTTAACAACCTTTTTACTACTGTTTCCACTTTGCTTCCTGATGCTAAATAATCCTTATTGCTAGATGTCTTATCGGGCTAAAAAACTACGTTAGGTAAGTAACAATTAATCTTTTAAAAATGATCACATAAGCTTCTGTTTGAGGCACGATCAAGGTAAAGAAGTGGGACTAGATGGCTCTAGCTTCGCCATTCGAATGTAATTGTCCAAAGAGTAGTCGAAAAGTTCAAAATCAAATCTGCAAAAGACAACAAGATAATTAAAAATGAAAAACTGGAAGAAACACTGTTGTTGAACTTAAGAATTTTTCATCAAATTGGATCAACGCTATCAATCGTTTAGATTAACGCTATCCTTTTAGCTTTAGCGGCCGGTTGTGCGAAAAACCTTGAACTAATTATAGTTAAATTGACTGAATACTAGGTCAATTATAATTGACCCCATATTTAACCCTTATAAAATGAAGTCTTTTTTACGGGATTCAATAGAAACTCGTTGCATGGGTTCCTTTAAAAGACGTCATTTTATGGCGCTCATATTCAATTGGATTTTTGTGCAACTGGCAGTAGAAGTAGCATATAATTTGTCAATTGCAATCCCTCTCATCCAATGAGATTACTGTAGTAGTATTGCACAATAACTGGAAAATATAATTATTGCTTCTCCACAAATCAATAAACCTTACTCATCTTATCACTTTAAATAATTCTCATACTCATTGACTTCCAATTTATTGAAGACAATTCATTGGATTATATTCTTGATTCTTTAATAAGCTCAAAGGTTTTTCAATATTGTTGCTCCAGCCGCGTACACCTTACTCTTGGCAAAGGTTGGTCATAGTTGTTAAAAAAATTTATCATTCACAAATGTCTTGAAACACACTATGAATATAAAAGTTGAGAAAAATATAATAATATAATCAATACAGTATTAACTAAGTTCTATTCAATCTATTGAGAAATAATATACCTATTAAATTGGAAATCCTTTGAGGATTTTTTAATAATTCATAAATGTAGCTACAGTACATATCTATGTTTCCCTGCACCGGGTTGGTTGGACGATTATGTAAAAATTAAATTCATTTAAAAAAAATTTAAAAAAATTAAAACATTAGAAAATTCAATAAACTCTAAACGGTAGTAGAGAATTATAAGTACCTGTAGATATTGAGAAATAATATATTTAACATTTGGAATAGTCAGCTGTGAGAAACAGATTTTAATAATTCGTAAATGTGACACGTCCTTATGGATTCTTCCATTCAGGCTTTATTATGTTTCCCACCGGTTGGTTAAATCTATCAGGTACCTTTGGTCTTCCTAAGAAATGAATGGTCCACGATTAGAAATTCAATAGAACTCTCTATAACGGCAGAACACAAAATTATAAGTACCTGTAGATATTGTAAAGTTGTAACTTATTTTGAATAGAAGTTGCCTTGAAAAATAGGTAGCAATCACTTCTTGTTCGTTGTGACACGTCCTGTGATGGATTCTTCCAATATATGAAATTTAATATGTTCTATTAATGTAAACTCTATCATTCTCTTTGGTCTCAAAACGAATGGTTCGATCAGAATACTGTACTGGACAACTGTACAGATTTCAATCAACCCATCGTTGCCAGATGACATTGGATGATAGATTAGATTACCCGATTACCCAAAAAACAGCCAAATGGTATCTGGCAACACTGGGTTGCTGACTGAAATCAGATAGCAGTTGCTCCGTGGGCGAACGGCCTAAAGCAAATAAAGCATGCTGCTTATCAAACTTTGAATGAAGAGAACGTCTCTCAACTGTTTAAGACTAATAATTCTTAAGATTCAATTATTTCTCAATTATATTTGTATATCTAGTCGTACAGCCAGCTTATTACTTTGCTTGATACAGTTCTTACCAACTAACGGACCTTGAACATGAAAGTAAGCCTAAATATAAAAAAATTGTTTTCAATTTTCTAGAGATTTTTTGATCTGTCCATAATTCTATTTGTCTGTCCATAATCATTGTTCTTTGCGAAGAGAGTTTTTTCAAGTTATAACTCAATGAAAGGTTTTTTTACTTGTGAGCATTCAAATATTAAAATATAAAATAAACACGACATTAGAATTGTTATAGGCCTATTTGTTTTGTAATTTAGAAACACATATTTATGTTGATTTCAATTTGTTACTACGACCCTGAGTCAACATGAAGAAACTCTTCGAGTTTTCCAATGCTGGTGTATGCCAGCGTGTGTCCAACACATGAAAACGTTTTCAAAGATTCCATCAAAGTAATGCTAGTGTGCCGATGGGATATATTCCTCGGAGCAATTCTTGTATTTCAGGAAGAATGCTATAGATGTACTGTAATTGATGGTTTCTTTGATTTTTCAATGCCATCAAAGTATACACGTTTCTTGTTACCTCCTTGAAATTTTGAAACGTACCAATTTTATCTTAGTAGTTGATGATCTAACGTTATTATTATCTTATCTAACGTTGTTTTGTCTCTTTTCTTTTTATTATTCGAATGCAATGTTTTTCTCATGGGTTATCTTGAATGTACTTATTTTGTTACGAAGTTATAAATAAAGGCATTTTTATTTCATGTAACGTTATTAGAATGATAAGAATAGTACTCACATGGAGGGTCTCGAACTTGGCAATAATGTCGAAGTCTATCTGGCACGGAGTGCAGAACTCGGTGATTGGAGTCCAGTGCATGTCCAGCTGATCCCCTCTTCTTTGCACGTCTATCAAGTAGCGAACGAATTCAGAAAACGTAGGCCAGCGGGGATTGTATGACACTTTCGATTTCGCCGACTTCTCCTGAACAACATGTATACGTGAAACACAATAAATACATAATTATCTATATGATATTCAATGAATAAACTAACCGTGTAATGAATGTATTAAGAGTTGAAGATAATTACAATTAAGCCCATAAGACAGTACAAACCTGCACATTTGGAGAAAAATACATATAAAACTGCACAATTTAACATGTAAAAGATAGGGAGAATCGAACTCTTGATCTCCAGTCACGTTACGCAATCAGCTGGCTCAGAACTTTGAATAGACTGAAATGCGCGTGAGCACTGCCTTGCATTGTTATTACCACTGAGCTAAATATTATCCATCTGGAGGTAGCACTGATTGAAAAACCTGGGTTCCACCTATTTTTTTATTTTATTTTTTTTTCAATAGCATACTGTTCTTGAGAAAAAAATTTCAATCCCTACTTTATTGCCAACTTAATTTTTTTGGTACTACATACTGTATTAGAAAAAAATATTTCATCCCCACTTTATTACCAACCTAACAAAATTAGACGGAACACTAATCCTGCTAGCAGCCCTAGCTTTTGCTACCTCCAGATGGATAATATTTAGCTCAGTGGTTATTACCTTGCTGTAACCTGTGTTACTCACCACTCTGATGTAATAAAAGCCATACGATAAAAAAATCTGATGTGATAAAAGCCATACGATAAAAAAAATCTGATGTAATGTGGCAGTGAATAATAAATAAATAAATTGATAAGTAAATACATAAATGACTAATTGATAAATGAATAAGTAAATACATAAATGACTAAATGAATAAATGCATAAGTAAATAAATTTATAAATAATCAAACAAACAAGTCTACATAAAAACTGCAAACAATCAGTTGATGTGTGAGTAGTAGGTAGCGAACCTTGTTATCTGGCTGGTTGAACCGGTAGATGTTGACAATGTGCTGGCCAAGCTTCTGATGGGGCGTGTTGGGCAGCGCCGACTGTATTTTGTCGCGGTAGGCGGAGAGCAGCCGCTCGAAGGGATGGCGCGCCACGAGGAAGGCGAGCGAGTCGTTGAGTGCGGCGCGCAGCTGCGGCAGCGTGGGTCGCGGGTACCGGCGTCTGGCCAGCTGCAGCGGCACCACCATGCTGCGCTTCAGAAACTGCGGCTTGTAGCCGGCTAGAATGTTGAAGTTGTACATCCAAGACGTGGATGCCGCCTAAACAAAAATACAATCCCTCCATTCCAATTCATGAAGACAAGAGCTTTAATTCCCTTTGATGAAGTAAGATTAAGAATATGAAAGAGCCTAAGATCATTGACTTTTTTGTCAACAAAATACGATAAAAATAAAAGTAAGGGATACAGAAACTAAGGAACAAAAGTAGATAGATTCTCTATTTATATGTTCCATGGTTTCAAATGATGCTTTTCCATGAATTATTAATCATAAACTATTAATTAACACCTATGTCTAAATTCAACAGTATTTTGTTCCCAATCAACAGCTGGGCTTTCTAAGTCACGGCAGGATGACTTGTTTGTTTGTTATATCTCCCCAAAGACTCTTAACAGAGTATGGGATTTTTAAAAATATGCATGATCACATAACACACTGAAAAAATTGATACCCAAAGGATCCCTCCCTATACTCCTGTGTGGTTCAAAAGACTCCACCAATTTGCAAACTTTTCAACTCCTTCCCAAAATCATTGAGATCCTCACACTTTTTTATGTGAATGGTCATGTTTCTTGGTATGACTTGGTATATCAAAACCATCTTACCTTTAGGCTACCTATGTTAGAAATGTAGAATTGCAGCAAAGGGTGCAAGAGAGGACCGGCTGCGCCCTAACTACACCCTCCCAGGAACAAATAAAGGCATTCTATTCTTATTCTATTCTATTCTATTCTGTTCTATTCTATTCTATTCTATTCTATTCTATTCTGTTCTATTCTATTCTATTCTGTTCTGTTCTATTCTATTCTATTCTATTCTTAGTCATTCTATTCTTATTCTATTCTATATTCTATTCTTTTATTCTATTTTCTATTCTTATTCTATTCTATTCATTCTATTCTATTCTATTCTATTCTATTCTATTCTATTCATTCTATTCTCATTCTATTCTATTCTATTCTATTCTCATTCTATTCTATTCTATTCTATTCTATTTCTATTCTGTTCTATTCCATTCTATTCTATTCTATTCTTCTATTCTATTCTATTCTATTCTATTCTATTCTATTCTATTCTATTCTATTCTATTCTATTCTGTTCTATTCTATTCTGTTCTGTTCTATTCTATCTCTATTCTATTCTATTCTATTCTATTCTATTCTATTCTATTCTATTCTATTCTATTCTATTCTATTCTATTCTGTTCTAGTCTAGTCTGGTCTGGTCTAGTCTAGTCTAGTCTACGTTGCGATTTGCTTAAACTGACCTTGAATACATTGCACCAGATGAGATGGTAGTTGCGGTTGATGAGGAACTCCCATGGATTAGGCCGATGCAGCGAGTCGTTGGCGGGCAGATGGAGGCCGAGGCGGGTGCAGGCGTCGTGCAGGTGGTGGCGTCGTGACGTCATACGCGCCGCCATCCGACGCCTAAACGCCTCGCCCCCGCCCCCACCCCACCCGCTGCTGCTGCTGCTGCTGCTGTTCCTCTGTTGCTCCTGCAATCACAAAAGAACACATTTTATTTATAAAGGGCTGAGTTCTAATAGAAGTCAAATATGAAATTAAATCATGAAGCGGAGAAGTTCTCTCTACCACTTGACCTTGAAGTAAAGAGAAAATCTATTGTTGAATAGGGTTTGAATTGAAAACAAAATATTCTTTATTAGGCGGAGGGTTCATCCATAGAGAAAGAATTACACAAGTAGATAGTTCATGCCCTTGTAAGAGTGAAGGCCGGTTTTTGAACGGTAGATGGTGGCTACATCTCTGAGGACTCTTTATGGTACTTGGTGTAAGCGACCGCGTGCACAAAGACCTCTAGCGCCCCTAGCTTTACCGTACAGGAACTATGTGGCCTAGAGTCTTTTGACCGTACAGCAAAATCGCAACAACGTTCCTTATCCCATGAGGTATCCACTTGCGTAATGCTTCATTTTTCATTTTATTTTTCCATTATATTTTTATTTCACCATCTACATCTACAAAGGGGATAATCCGGCACATCACGTTTCAATACACATCAGATATAACTTACTATTGTTTATACATTCTTTGAACTTCACAGTGAAATGCCATTAGCCTGAAATTTTGAGCAATTATTCGGAAAGTAATCTGTAATTTACTCTGCAGAACATGCCTTGTTTAATGTTAATCATTTATTCATTCTACAAACATTTGAAAATGCATTTATCTCAGAAGCTCTAGTAACGCTCTAGTAGTGGAACTAAGTGTCACAAGATTAGTATACCAGAACATTACCAGATTTCCAAGCAACTGCCCATCTAATCAAATTTTTGAATTATTTGACATTAATTGGTCATTGAGTTTTGCAGTCTTCTGGACTTTTTCTTGTCTTGAATTATCTTTGATTTTTTTCAATGTCCTCTGTTGCTCCTACAATTATAAATTACGTTTATCATCTAAAATAAAAGTGATTTAGAAGTGAGGAACATCAATAATATTGTTCTAAGAAATTGAACAAATTCAGAGAGTATTATCATCGACATCCAGTAATCTTTGTATGATTTTTTCATTCCTCACCACCAATTTGATCGGCTATCACAAAATCTCAGACATATTATTAAGCCTAGACAGACATCATCCTTTAAATAATTATATTTCTTCCCGACAATTTCATCGTAAGTATAAGATAAACAAGAAATTGAAAAATACATTACTCATAATGCAATATTGTATGGATATTGATAGTGCAATATTAATCAAGCTTGAGTTATGATATTTCTCTAGCATTCCGCTTCTAAATTATTCAGTTCTAAATTAGGCTAGCTGTGGAATATGATCTAGTCTGTAGAAGTGTGATATCAGTGATAGATGAAATTGCACTGTTGTAAGATTATCGTCGTTACAGATAGTATTTTGAATGGAACGCATTCACAGCTAAGTTTCGTAAGATCTTCGTAATGTACCGTTTAAAATTGACAGCAGTCAGTCACATGCTCTTGCAACTCAGTCGAACGTGTTGCGCCTCCTAAACTAAAGCACTACCAGTGGGTGTCTTCAACTTGACTTGAATATCATTAAACGTGTCCACATTCTTATAATTTCAATGTACATTATTTGAAACATTCTTCTAAAATATTTCACACTTGTTTTAATATTATAACATGCCCCTCGTATTAGGGTACCTAAGGGGTATTGAAAGAAAGAAAGAAAGAATTATTGCCAAATCAAAAAGAAAACAAATAATTTACAAACATTAAAATTAAATACGTTTCATGAATTTACAATAATTTCACAGTATCATTATTTACAGTAAAATTGTTTATAATTAATATTGGCATTCCCAGCAAAACGAAGTTAGTGCGCTGGCAACGAGTAATCAATAATAATTAGCCTATTTTTAACAAAGTGTTTGAGTGATAATTAGTGAAAATTGACTGATAATTATCAGAAATATAAAATAATAATTGAAATAGTTATATGATAATAAGAGCATTTAGATTTTAAATTTATCTGCACCGGATAGCTCATATAAAAAATATTTCTTTTTCCTTGCAGTTTGAGTGCTGGTTTTATAATCATATGACAGGAGTCGGTTAATCGATTCGTGGGGCTTCAGAACCTCACAAACCGAATATTTCACCCTCTGCCATATTTCTACTACACCAAACACTATTGCAGGGAAGACTGATGAAGTTAACGAAAATAATATTTTATGAATTAGAAACTGAAATCTGGTATGTGCATGAATCGGTGGGAAATGAAAAAAACAAAAAAAGTAAAATTAATTTTCAAATTTATTACATGAAAGAAAAAAGCAAGAGAAATTTATGTTCCTTCGCAGAGGAATGAAAGTATTGCAATTGGAATATTGAATTGAATTTGTTCAAGTTAAAGTTCTTGAAATGATTCTTATTGAAAATGTTATTGAGTCTCTTATTGAGTTATTCTTATGAATTGTGCTTATTAAATTAAAATGATAATACTGGGTGGCGCAAAAAGAACGGATGGATTTGAGTAGGATAGTATTAGTGGACTGGAGCTGTCTGTGACCGCAGAGCGACACCATTTTGTAGGTTGAAGTATCCAGTTTTAGTATCAATGGCGCAATTGACCTTGCAAAATCGCGTATTTGCTGTTGAACAATATTTCCAATAGAATGAATCTGCAATCGTCGTTCAACGGAGCTTCAGCAGAAAGTTTCAAGTCGAGCTTATTGGCATAAGATTCTTCTTCACTTGAAATTTAAGTTTACTATCGTAAATATCGTTACATTGAAGATTTGAATACTGCAATACATGAATGAATTGCTGCTGTATCAAAAGTTAAGGACCAATTTAAGGCTTTTAATGAGCATTAACGCATTAAGGGCGCCATCTTTCCTATGTAATTTTTGAAATATACTCAAGTGTTTTGGAGTTTTTCATACAAATTCTCAAATTGGGTTATTTACTTAGTATTTTGGTGTTAGGAAGATTAATGTGTGATTCAAATAAACTTTCTTATAACACTTTGAAAAACATCCGTTCTTTATGCGCCACCCTGTATATGTCAGCGTATCTTCACAACCGACACCCCTAAACTGGCGGCGTGTGCCCGCAGTTTTATTTAATATTTCCATTTATCACAAGATTAATTTTCACTTTCTCATACGCGCACAAAAGCTCATAAATTATTTATCACTCACGGTATCTGGATAATAATGATTATCTGGATACAGTCTCCTCAAACGTCTCGTGGCGATTTTCAGCTGCTTTCACAGTGGGAAATTCACTATTATTTTTATAGGGGGCCTACTCTAGAGACACTGACTTTTTAAATCACAGCTCTTTAGAACATTAAAACAAATAATTACATTTAACAAAAATAGGAACTTTTTAAGGGCCGGTTCATGAGCTCGGGATTTAGCCAAGTCCTAGACTAAAACGGGTGGCTACCGTAGCATCGACAAACGTTTGTCTCGACAGGTTAGTGGGTTAGCAGCATAGAGAGCCCTTGGTACGTAGTGTCGAGGCTAACGTTTCTTACGTTTGTCGATGCTACAGTGGCCACCCGTTTTAGTCTAGGACTTGGGTAAATCCCGAGCTCATGAACCGACTCTTAAGAGACTTATCAAAAAACAAATAACAAGAAAAAAATGTATTTTGTCAAAAATGAAGCATAACTTAGTTGAAAATGTTTGTATAAGAACAGATTGGAGAATTTATTGGCCAAAAGAGAATAATTACTTCAGTATAAACACTTTTGTATTATCTCTTAGGGCCGGTTCATGAGCTCGGGATTTAGCCAAGTCCTAGACTAAAACGGGTGGCTACCATAGCAACGTCAAACGTTTGTCTCGACAGGTTAGTGGCTTAGCAGCATAGAGAGCCCTCAGTACATAGTGTCGAGGCTAACGTTTGTCGATGCTACGGTTGCCACCCGTTTTAGTCTAGGACTTGGCTAAATCCCAAACTCATGATCCGGCCCTTAGTATATTATACTCTTGAACGTTTTGCGGTCCACACCAGCAAAAAAGCATAAATCACCGGTTTCGATATACTGTACCATGTGTCGTGCTGAGACTGATTCTCTCTCCCTGATTCACATTGTCATTTTTCTCTCTGATTCTCGATTGGAGAAAGATGTAAACCTTCATATTTTTTCCCTGATAAGAATAGTCTGTCAGTAATCTCCATTTTATACCAAAGCTCACTACCATTATTGGATAATTCATAAATTAATTATAGTTTTTCAATCAGTATTTCTAGGATTAATTCGAAAAAAATATTCAATTTCACATTAGAATAGAATGACTTCTTTATTTTTCCGACGTGGCGAAATTTGGACGTATTCGTACTTTCAACTCACGAATCAGTATAATTAATTACTCGTTAAAATATTCAGCTGTGTGTCTGTCAGGCTGGAACCGTAGGCTAGCGTGTTGGCGCAGTACATGCTAGAAATTGCAACTAACCGCAAATTTGCAATTAATGACACCGTCGCCAGGCTCACTACAACGGTGGCCGACCCGACACACGTGGCCAGACACAACCATGCACATCGCGTATTGATTTTGGCCTGAGCGGCCTCATGTCTTATCATGACACTGCATCGCAATCGCGGCTGACCTGTTTGTCCTATCTTCTGTCCAATTCATTGTTAATCTGGCACTTTGGCCGAATGTACTTTTTGCAGAGTCGGGCTCAGGCTACTTGGATTGCTGCTATAAAAATGATAAAGTCGAAATGAAACTAAAACGATCGATTGTTCCTCAAAAAACTCAGGTTATTCATTATTGTTATCATCAATATCCCGTTACTTAAATATTTGTATACGCTAATTGAAATAGAGTTCAAAGCTGTTATCATCAATATCACTTCGAGAAGCTGGAAAAAAATAAACCTTCTAAGCTGTAATGACAAATAACGCTCTTAGAATAATTGAATGGAATTGTAATGGACTCCTCACTCGACAACAAGAACTAGAAGCAGTTTTAAATATACAAAATATAGATATTTGTTTAGTTTCTGAAACTCATTTCACTAAACAGTCTTATATGAGAATTAGAGGATATAAGACTTACCATGCTATACATCCCAGTAATAGGGCGCGAGGTGGAAGTGCTGTTATTATCAAGGATTGTATTAAACACCATGAAGAAATGAAATATGAAACTGAGAGAGTACAATTATCGAGTGTAGCTGTTCAAACAAGGAGTTATAAGTTAATTGTGGCTGCTATCTACTGCCCACCTAGGCATTCTATCCGAAAAGAAGAATATATAGCTCTATTTGAAACATTAGGTACTAAATTCATTCTTGGAGGTGATTTTAATGCAAAAAACAGTTGTTGGGGTTCACGTTTGACAACACCCAAAGGAAGAGAGCTCTATAAAGCGATTAGGGATTATGGATGTGAGGCTATTTCTACCGGAAAATCAACTTACTGGCCTTCAGATACACGAAAAATTCCAGACCTTATAGATGTTTCTTGATTAAAATGTGGGTTTCAACTATTTGAGTATTGAGGAATGTTTCGATCTTGATTCTGATCACTCTCCAATTCTTCTACAGCTGAGTGAAACTATCATACAGAAACAAAGTGACCGTCCAGAGCTTGTTAATACTCATACTGACTGGACATGCTTTCAACAGATGCTAGAAGAAAAGTAATCCTTGATGTACCATTGAGAAGCAAGGAGCAGGTTGATGAAGAACTGGAAAATTTGTCATTGACTTGCAACAAGCAGCCTGGTCAAGTACCCCACAATTAAGAAGAAGAACTAGAGGAAATAACTACCCAGCAGAAGTACGGGAAATGATTGTTGAGAAGAGAAGAGCTAGGAAGAAATGGCAACAATCAAGATCTTCAGAAGATAAAAGGCAACTAAATCATCTAACTCAACAGCTCAGAAGAGAAATCCAATTAATTAAGAATGAATCAATAAATCATTATCTGATGAATTTAACAGGAGATGAGAGCACCGACTATTCACTCTTGAATGCATCTTGGAAATTGAAGAAACCCATTCAGCATGCATCACCAATCAGAAAACAGGATGGTTCTTGGGCTAGAGACAATGCAGAAAAAGGCTCAAACATTTGCTGATCATCTGGTAATCACTTTCAACCACACAATCACGACCAGCTGGAAAATGAAGAAGATGTTACTCAGGAGAATCAAGAGTTCACCCATGTATCACTAGAGGAAGTTAAAAAAGAAATAAAAGAACTCAACACAAAGAAAGCACCAGGATTTGACCTGATAACCGGGATAGTATTGAAGAATCTACCAAGAAAAGCACAGTGAAGTTGACTAATATTATAAATGCTGTTTTTAGACTCAGATATGTACCAAGCATGTGGAAAGTAGCAGAGGTAATTATGATCCCAAAGCCTGGAAAACAACTACATGACATCTCATCATACCGGCCAATATCATTGCTTCCAGTAATGTCTAAACTATTTGAAAGAATATTATTAAAGAGGTTGACACCTATAATTGAAAGAAAAAAATTGATTCCAGATCATCAATTCGGTTTTAGAAAAACATTCAACAATTGATCAGGTGCACAGGATAGTAAATGTAATAGAAAAAATCTTTAGAAGAAAAAGTTTGTTCTGCAGCTTTTCTGGATGTGAGTCAAGCTTTTGATAAAGTCTGGCATGAGGGGCTAATTTATAAGCTGAAAAGGTTACTCCCCAAGCAGTTTACAGACATTTTGCATTCATATTTAACAGGACGCTACTTCAGAGTTAAACATGAAGATGGATATTCTGGACTCAATGAAATAAAGGCAGGAGTTCCTCAGGGAAGTGTTTTGGGCCCGATTCTCTACCTTCTATTTACAAGTGATCTCCTTGTCTAGAAAATAATACAATAGCAACATTTGCGGATGACACAGCAATATTAGCTGTAGATAGCAACATCAATATTGCAAACAGCAAACTTCAAAGATCTCTCAAGAAAAATTCAAGATTGACGGTAAAGTGGAAGATCAAATTGAATGAAGCAAAATCTGTTCACATCAATTTCACCAATAAGAGGGCTGGACCAATACCAATTACCATCAATAACCAGGTTGTACCATATGCTAATGATGCCAAGCACTTGGGGATGACCTTGATGCAAAGCTTCGCTGGAAGGCTCATGTCAAGAAGAAGAGAGAGGAGCTTGGAATAAGATACAAGAAGCTTTACTGGCTGATTGGCAGAAAATCAACCCTTTCAATCCCTAACAAAGTACTGCTGTACAAACAGATACTTAAGCCTGTATGGACATATGGTATACAACTCTGGGGTGTACCAAAGAGAGTAACATCAAAGTCATACAACGTTTCCAAAAACAAGGTGCTGAGAAACATTGTTGATGCTCCTTGGTACGTGAGGAACAGCGATCTGCATAGAGACCTGCAAGTTGACCTGGTATCCACCGAAACCAGAGGCATGCAGAGAAACACGAGGCCCGACTCCACCAACACCACAACGTCGAAGCAATCCAGCTGCTAGACCATGAAGGATTGGCGAGGAGGCTCAAAAGGAAGAAGCCATTTGAACTAGTGTAGTGCTTGATTCAAGTGTCTTGTGTCCAGTGAAAAGCAGAGCAGTGGTGTGAATGAATGAAACCCAGCTATGTAGTACCGTCATCAGTAGTGTACTTAGATTTAATTGAATTAATTTGAATAAGAGAGCCTAAGGAGGACTACTCTTGTAAATAGTGCTTAGTAATTTAGGTTTGAAAAAGTTGCTCATTAGTCTCAAGACTAGATAGCAATCATTTCTATCTTTGAAGAAAAAAAAAAAAAAATCAATATCACTGTAACATAAGTATTGGTGAAAATCTATGTTCTAAATTTATGTGAA
The DNA here is from genome assembly GCA_017141395.1 of Laodelphax striatellus. NCBI lineage: Eukaryota > Metazoa > Arthropoda > Insecta > Hemiptera > Delphacidae > Laodelphax > Laodelphax striatellus. Next base: position 21,764,602 of record CM029530.1, read on the forward strand.
AATCTGAATAAAAGTTATTTGATTTTTTTTATTGGTGTAGGCCTATGCCAAATTCAAAGTAAATTTTTAATTTGTTGAAGTTTTAAATTAGCCTAACACTCTAAAGCCCGTATGCTCCATATTAGTTTTAACTAAATTTAATTCAACGTAGTTTAAACTGGGGAACAGCACTTCAAACTTTATTCCGCTTAACTCAGTTTAAACAAAGGTGGTGCATATATACCTACCTAGATATGGATTACAAAAAAGTCTAATGAGAATATAATAAATGATATGATGTTACAATAAATAGCATTCAGTGATCTTTCTCCACCTCCATTATAAACTTGGATGATTCATAATAAAAATTAATTATACTTTAGGGTTAGTTCGAAAAATTATAAATCAAATTTACCGATTCCTCCTCATGATCTAATGAATTCGACTTGAAATCCTCATAATGGATTGCACTGTGTGTTTTATCTGTCGTATCCTGTAAACAAAATTGTATGAAAAATTAGAAAAATTAATGTGAACGTCTAAAATCTGCGATAGAAATTGAATAATCATGACAAATAAAAAGAAACAATACTTTTTCAACCTCAGAAAAAAATCAATCACATATTGAATTTTCAAACTCATACGTGGAGTCTTGAAGATCAATTTCATCCCAAATTTATTATCCATTGCCGTTAGTTGTGCTAATCTAAAGTCTTAACAATGCGGTGTCAATTAAAACACTAAATCAGGAAAACCAAATGAGCTGAAGTGATGTTATTAATAATGTACCTATTAACAAAGTATGCAATTGATAACTCTTCAAACCAAACAATGTTATGTGTCATTTCTCTGCACAAATTTGTATTGGAGCTGGTCAGATGAGAAGGTGAGGCCAACGCCAACCAATTAATTAGGGAATCTGTAATTAGCGATAATTAAAACGTTGATGGCTAGCCGATTGATTAGCTGGGGTGTGAGGCATTGAGTGCGAATATGCTGCTTGGATTCATCGAAATCGAAAGTAGAATGCCGCTCCGCAAACAATTATTTGAAAACAATCCAACTGATTAGTTTGATTCGTTCATTCATTTCTTGTTTTTTGGCTGTTTAGGTCCATATGCATTCAAGTCATTTGTGTCTGTAATTTGTCATGTAAACATCACAATTTCACGTTTTATATGACCGTAGCTGGAGATTTTGGCTGGAGAATTTCACGTTTTATATGGGTGCTATAGATTTTGGCCAGGCTTGTCCCACCGATTCTTGATGGAATTTAAACATAATTAATAGTTTGCCTTTTTGTTATGATGAATAAATTAGCATCTCAAACATGCTAATGAGTAGGATTCTCTTTTTTGTCATTATCTACATTCTGTTCTTGGGTATTGTAAACTGGACTTTACTGCAACTCCCATGAGTGGTTAAAAAAATTGTTTGCTTTTGATACCTATAAACAAGTTGGAAAAATTTTCCTTGTTAGTAAGCAACTGGCTAACTTCTTCCGTTAGTTTATTGAATTTGGGATTTCCGAATTTTCAAGTATCATGTAGGTTAAATTCATAACATACAAAATTTGTGCTACTAGAAAATATTAAATATATTTGATTCTAGATAACAATCAGCTCATCTTCTCCTATTGATAAATTTTCCGACAGAATATTATTAGTAAATAATACAAAACCCAAATTATTAGTATTGCAAAACCCAGAGTCCAAGAAATCAAATTCTTTACGATTTCAACTGTAAGAAATAACTGTAATTCACAAGTAAGTAATAACATACAAGAGAAATGCAATGAGAAATATTTGGAGCAAAAATGTTCTGGGAGAGAATGAACAGAACTCTGTTTTATGAAAGCTATTACATGATTGTTTGATGATCCAATAACGACCAATAAAATGATTGAATTCCAGTCTAGCAAGATAAGTCTAGCAAGATGATTGCAAGATAGAGTCTAGCATACAAATAGTATTTAGTTATTGCAAAACATAGGCCAATACAATCTTCAAAGTCTCATTCAATAGTATGTATTTTGTGAATCTACATGTGGTTACCGTATGTGAAACTGAGTACTATCTGGATAGTATGATTGTATATATTTGAAACCCATTGAGACGATGGTTGGAGTTTCAATTGAATTGAATCGTATCTTGCATTACTGCCGCCTATTGGCCCACACAGTAGCCAGCATGGTTCATGGTAGCTACCTGCTTTGACACTTCAATCAGCTTGCATTCAGAATCTGAATAGGCATTGTACGCGAATGGGTGGTGCCCGCGCTTTGTTCAGTCAATTTCTCAACATGTGATGGGTGTTCATGAAGTGTGAACAATATTATTCATCAATCTCAAATGTCATAATAGTAAATTCTATTCCATTCATTCATTTATTATTACAAACGCAAAAAGAGCAAATGTATTTTATTCATTCATTAAGTTACTTCATATCACAATAAGAACAACAACTGAACAACCATTTGATATTATTTTGTTTTCATATTTTGTTCAACATAAACAAAATATGCCTATTAAACTATTCACTATTCCTATTAAACTATACCTATTAAACATTCAACACATTACTTGTATAAGTAATATAACATTATTTGTATATCTTTTAGTGTTTTATTTAACAAATTATTGTTGAAAGGCTCACTTTCTCACATACATATTAATATTATAAGAAACATAATACCATACTCTCTAAACTATGAAGCCTCACAAAGTAATCCTCTCCTTTTCTGTGGTAAAGCCTATAAGAGAAACGCCAGAATGGGAATAAATCTGTAAATATCAGCTATTGGACTAATTGTTGTGTTTTTTATGCAAGTGCATCATTTTAAATTAAAGCTAGGATCTATCTATTTCAAATCTTTGTTTTGTTTGAAACTTGAATATAATTGCATTATTAATTCACCCCTCCCACTGAAAGGATTGAATCTGTGGTAAATAGCCGACAAAATAATTATGTAATTTTTTTCAATACGTCTCACATCAATAAAGGCCTTTGCCTATCTATTAAAGCAAGAAGTATTTTAATTTTGAGTTCCAGTATATAACCTTAATGATAATTTGTATCTCTTATATGAAGCTACTGATTTCTTGTTATTTGTACCCTGCCAGAGATGCTCCTATTCGATTCAGATATCACCCAACCCAGTAGGTGAGTTGCCACCAATTTCCATTGCACCGCACCGGGGCCGTAGCTTTGAGCCGTTTTCATTAGAGATTTGTGCGTTGCTGTTCACTCTCACACACCGGGGCACTTTCTGTTTGTATTTAGGCTCAGGCTCACATAAACTAGGAATTTGCTGACATCAGCTGTTATTATCATGCAGCTCTAAGCAAACAGTGTCAGTATCGATCTGGCCGGTGTATTCAGTAATGCACTGTGGATGATGCCGCCAAACGAATAGGGAATTATCGCATGCCTTTCGCCAATTTTCACGGCAAAATAAAGGACCCCCGGTTGCTTAGCAACCGAATTAACAACATTATCAGGTACTGTTATTGTTACAGTATGTTTCTAACCTGTGTATCCAACTAGCATATTGTCCTCAGTAGAGTGTGATGATAATGATTTGCAAGCAGAACTCGCTTGGCTAGTGCCAGTTGATATGTTGGGCTTAATTTGTACATTAATATTAATATCTATCACGGTTAGCTTACCATCCATGCAGTGATGCATTAGGATCGGCTCACTGTTAATCAGATTTGGATTCAGTTGAATGTAAACTTCCCTAATCAAATCTAGGCACAGTAATCTGTTCAGTATCCTCAGGAGTAATAGGATTTTTCTGAATAATTTATGAAAACAATAATAGGGTATGATTCAGCAGGACTTTCATTCATATTTTGATGGAAATTGATGGCATTAATGCGAATTGGTATTTGATTTCATGGAAATTATGGGCTGCATTCTTGTCATTTATTTCAAAATTTATTCATATTATCAAATTCATTTAATGCAATAACCGCACTTCAAGAGTATTATGATCACCCCGACACATATTATTATAGTGGGGCATCATAATTTAGGATTAGAATTACCTTGAGTAATTTATTGAGTCGGGATTCTCTTAGATATCTGTATTGTATGTATCTGTATTTGTAAATAAACTCCTTTGAATGCATATTATTGGCATTCAGAGAAATTATTATTATTATTATTATTATTATTATACTGTTCAGATTTCTATGAATAATACCTAGGCTATATTAAAAAAAAACAATGAATGTTTTAATGTATTTTCCATTTGATAAACAATTCAGATTCATCGTTCTTATAATTTGAAGCAGTATTATAATTGATTAAATAAAATTGAACTTCATATTCAAAGACATAATATATTTTCCAAATCACCAGTACAATGCTCGAATAGGAACTAAACTTGAAATAACAAAATAAATATGAATGAAGTAAAATGATATCATATGATTGATAATTATCAGATTGAAACTTTTAGTCAAGCAGTTGTTGTATTACCAACAACTTTGTAATGGTTAAATATTTGTGACACCACAAATCTCTCCCTCCTTCGTTCTTTTTTTTTCTTTTTTTTATAATTATTTTTCTTCATCCTCTTTTTTAAATGCTTGTTCAGCTTTCCAGATTTCTTCAGCTGCTCATAATTGTCAACCAGCAACTCCAATAAACGTTTCTCAGATTTTTACAGTAGAATGGTTTCTTTCCGTCTTTGACCGCCTGTTTTCGCATTTCCTTTTCTTCTTTATCCTTCAACTCTTTGAGTTGTTTCTTCTTTTCTTCTCTCTTTATTATCCATCCTTTGAATAAGAATTTTATCTGTCTTTTCTTTCTGCATCAGTTGTATCCATCAATTCTTTTTGAAGCATTTTCTCTTCTTACGACGAATTTTGTCCAAAACTTGTAGTTGGTTTTGAATTTCTTTCCATCGTAAACACCACAAGCATCTTCAAATCTAGGATCCTTGCTACAATTTTATTCTTTCTTCTACTGTCCTTCAAAATCTCATCAATCTCAATTCTTCCCAATTGTATTTTTCTTCCACATTCATTTTCAAATTGTCAACTTCACTCTTCATTATCTTTTGATCTTCTTCACATTTTTCTACATCTGATTTTATCTCGTTCAAATCCGATCTCACCTCTTTCATCTCTTCTCTTATCATTTTCGCCATTTTTATTTCTAAATTCTCAATACCTACTTTCATCTCTGTCATTTCTAATTTCATATTTGTTTCTATTCCTTTCATTTCTTCTTTCATATTTGTTTCTAACTTGTCATTACCTACTTTCATTTCTTCTTTCATATTTGTTTCCATTCCTTTCATTCCTTCCAAAATACTTTCAAACATTTTGCTTATGTTAACATTCTTTCTCAAATCCATTTCCATACTTTCCTCCTTATCTTTACAATTTTCCTCATTTACCAAAAACATTTCACCTTGTAAATCTATATCACTCAACACACAATTCTCTGTTTCTTCCACTTTTTTGTTTCTTACGTTTTTTGGCGGCATTGTTTACTTTTACTTCAAAAAACTTCAAATCCAAATATCGTTTAATCAATTCCAATCTTACCTTATTCACAGGTTCTCCAATAAGTCCACTGATTCTTTTTTGTTTCTCATTCCTTTTGCTTCATTATTTTCGTGGGTTCGTTCGGGATGCCAATTTGAAGCAGTATTATAATTGATTAAATAAAATTGAACTTCATATTCAAAGACATAATATATTTTCCAAATCACCAGTACAATGCTCGAATAGGAACTAAACTTGAAATAACAAAATAAATATGAATGAAGTAAAATGATATCATATGATTGATAATTATCAGATTGAAACTTTTAGTCAAGCAGTTGTTGTATTACCAACAACTTTGTAATGGTTAAATATTTGTGACACCACAAATCAATTACTAAACATTTGACCAATTCATTTAATTTTATCAATTCATCAATGAAGCAATTTCGTAGTATTTTTCTCAACCCTTAGTTTGTTCTGATGAGGAAAATTGGCATTTTTATGTCTTGTTTTTATTTTGGATATAGCGGGTTTCACTTATATAGATTGAGCTTATGTGTTTATGTTATTTGCTTAGGATGAATCGCAGGCAAATTTCTGAGTAATGGAACAAAATTAGGCAATTCGATTTCAATTTAAGTACATGACTAAAATTTGAGTAATTTCAAAGTCAATTGAAATCCTTCTTGAAATTCTATTCCTTTTTATCATTTTAAGAAATGTTCAAAGTTTTTGAACTTTAGCCCCAGTACTCCAACTGTTAATGTGTAAGGCTCAAAAATCGTACCAAGACTTTTGAATGACTTCAACACAATGATTTAACATGAAATTCTAAAGGTACAGTTACACCAAAGCGAACAGGAGCGAACCGAACGTTCACTGGTGTTCGCTGTGGTTCTGGGTTCGGCAGCATTCGCGAACACCTGCGAATGGGAGTCACACCAGAGTGAACACAAACGAATCGTCTTGTTCGTCACGTCGTTCGCTTGTGCTCCAACAATCACAAGAAGTCCACATTGACCATAATCATGGAGGAGTTTTAAATATACAGAAGTTCAATTATTCAGATTATTCCTGCAGTTTGTGAAACTATTATTAAAGCCCTTGACGAGTATATAAAAATAAAAAAATAGAAATTAATACTAATATTAATCTCTATTCTAAATATTTATTCTTCATTCGTGTACGCTGTACTGTTTTTAACCATTTTCATAATGAAACGGATCAGTTTCTAACCTCCAATTTTAGTACGTCTTCAAATCGCACTTTCTACAGCTGACGTGTTAGCGCTGCTGCTGACCTAAATGGCGTGGGTTCGAATCCCATTCCAGGTCACATTTTTTTGACAAAAAAAATCGAACTAAAATCAATATTATCTTTGATTTTTTTATCAAAATAGAATCAATTCTTTGTTTGTTTCCAATTTATATGAACTATATTGATTTTTACCTTATAAAACAATATTTATTCCATTTTTTAGCTTATAATTTTTATTTTGCTGATAATTTTCAACTTGATGCAATATAAACTTTTTTTTACAAATTGCTATAAATTATTATTAGGAAATAGAACCTGATCAAACTTTATAGGAATTTACCAAGTTTAGCATTCTATGACAGCAGCGATAAAAATTACAAAATTGTTATGGATCTATCCAATGGAATAGATGTACTGCAAAGTGTGGTACAATAATGAAAATTTGTAGTGAAGGAGGTATTCACGGGGATCTCAGTTGATTCATAATATTCGCAGTTTAAGAACATTTTTTGTCTGTGGCATTTGCAAAAGTAATGAGGTTAATGCAGGCCATTCTTACAAAATGCTGTCTGCTAACGGGAATATTGAGCTTACAGCTAACTTACTTGACAAAGATGAATCTGTAGCTTACAGTAAAGTAGCATAAATACTACTTACTAATGAGTAAGTATACAGTTATACTTAGGCAGTTCTGTTTACCCATTTGATCGTGGACATAGGCCTTTATAATACATCCATTGCATAAATTACTATAAATATATTAATTAACAAAATCCTTCCTCTGAGCTCTTTGTGTCCTTCACTTTAAATTTATCCATGAGGAAGGCCATCGGGATATAGGCAAATCAAGAAGACTTGTAGACTTCATTCGCAGCCATGCCGGTCTTGTTCCGTTCTCGGCTCAATGAATCAAGAGTAATGAATTAATTCTCTTTACTTCAGTTGTCATCACAGCCGCCAGCAATCTCCAACTGTCATTTTTTTAAATATTTAACAGTTTATAGTCAGCACAACTGAGGTCCCATAAAATTGGCCTAGCTTTATATTCTTCTATCAGCTCCAACACTTTTTCATCAGTCCACTCCATCGTAAATAGTTGAACAATTATTATATGGAATGATAATAAATAAATAAACAAACAACTCTGTTGAAAACAGTTGAAACAGGTAAAGAAGAGAGCTGATAATGTTGAGACAGGTAAAGACATATGTGGTCATAGGCGCACCCAGGGGGGGGCTTTGGGGGCTCAAGCCCCCCCCAAGACCAATTGAACCTGTGGTCAACTCTTTTCGGGGGTCAGCTGCATATAGGCTATACATTTTTCAACAAATTTATTTTTAAATTTTCATAAACTTTAAACCTATCTTTTGTTACATAAAATCTTGAAAATTAGAAGAAACAAGAGGAGAGCGTGACCAAAGCCTATGCAAACTCATATACCGGTACTGTATTGAAAAAAATCAACTATTGACAGTGAAAGCTGAAGATAAGGAATATCAGGGGACACCGAGATTTGCTTGGGAGAACAAAGACATAGGCTACTATGCACAATTCAAAAGAAAATAAGTATTTAGTTTAATAAATACTAATAAACCCACAGGAGGCGCTCTTCGATCGCTTTATTTTCTCCCCCCTTGGGCCCCCCGCGGATGCGGCCAGAAATGACACCAGGCGTTATTTGGGGATGTGAACAAAATCTTCTGAATCTACCCCCCCCCCCCCCAATACCTCAGCTGAACCTGTGTATCATGTTTCTATTTTTTGTTCTATTGTTCTTGAAAAGAAGAGCCAAGAAAATCTATAAAACGTCGATTACTACTGGCGTAATTCTGGGAAAATTTGAAATACTTTTCCTTTTGAAATAAACACTCTCCTATTACTCACCTATGTACTGAATTTACTTGTTTTTGTCAAATCGCTCTTGAAAATCTGAGAAAGTGCAGAAAAACGTTCAAAGGCGCAGATATTGGGCGTATCTTTGGAATTTTTTCAAATCTGTTCAACCGTTGATAATGAATTTGAAATTTCAATTTCATCATTAAAGAATTGAAAGCTAAAACAAAATTAATCCCACATCTTTAAAAGAGCTGATGTAAGCTGTGAGCTAAAGAACTCTAAAATAATATTCTTTAGAAGTCTTCATCACCTCAACACAATAGGATTTGTTCATTTCACTGAGATTGGAGAATTTAGTGATGATTTTTTTCACTTTTTACGTTGGCCAATTTCGACCCTGAAGCACCTCTTTTTGATAAAAAACTGTTTCTAAAATTTTTGAATTAAATAATCGACAATAATTTGAAAACATAATTATTATTTAGGAGAAGAGGGCGAGGAAGACCACAAACCTCGTGGATGAAGATTATCCAGAAGGATATGAAGATTTTAAATTTAACGGAACAAGATGCTCAAGATACAGATGCTTGGAGACTCATCATAGGGAAAGCCGACCCCGTGTAGCGGGAAGGGGCGAGGAAGAAGAAGAAGAAGAAGAAGAAGAAGAAGAAGAAGAATTTAGGTCCAACGGTTTGCAAGATAGATCTCTTCAAAGTTCAACAAATCGGCGAAGGCGGAATTGATCATTTTTTATGTAAAAATTAATTCTGTGATAAAATTAATGTAAAAAAATTCTAAATTAAATGAATGAAACATTTTTACATTTTTTATGGTTTTTGGCGGTGATACGAAAGGTTGTCGAGGTCAAAAACTTAGATTCAATTGCATAATAGAACTTGAAAACCCAAACATGCCATTTCAGGCAAGGTAAAATCACAGAAAAATCACTTAGTAAGTAAGACTAAAGAGTATTGCTTATTTATGGTGAGATGTACTATTTTACTGGGCTACTTGAATTTTGTACTACATTGTTCAATATTCTCAGGGAAATTGAAGACATTAGAATTGAATCGTCTTGTTCTGTAAATCTGTGTAAATTCAACTCGAATTTCACATGTACTTCCTAATTATTAATATCGTATTTGTATAAAAATCAAACCCGCATTTAAACCGCAATAAATCTACTTGCTTTTAATTTTCTTACTTAATCTGACGGTTATGTACTGTGTCCAGTACTGACCGTCTGAGCACATTATTTTGATACTTGTGAAGCCCCCCCAAACCAAAAGTCTGGGTGCGCCCCTGTATGTGGTCACACCGAAGCGAGCATCAAACTAGAGCAGACGGGAATTTCCTTTGATCATTCGCTACAAAACCGACACTGGATGGAGCACAAGCGAACGCGAACGTGCCCCTACCGAACACGTGACAACACGGCGGATTGTTGAGAAATTTGCCTCTAGATGGCGTTGATCGTCATCCTCGCTTGTTGCTAAAGAAAGGAATTTATCTACAGGAATAGGTTAGATTGATTTTATCGAGCATCGAACTAGAGCGAACGCGAATTTCCTCTGATCATTCGCTTCAAAACCGACAATGGATGGAGCAACGCGAACGCGAACATACCGCTACCGAACACGTGAGAACACGGCCGATTGGTGTTCGCTGCCGCTCGTGTTGCTGGTCACACCAAAGCGAATTTAGCATTCGTTACTGCTCGTTCGCTCCTGTTCGCTTTGGTGTAACTGTACCTTAAGGAAAAGTGAAATTGAAACAATCACATTCGTTCCTGTTCTCTATGTGCAATTCTAAAAACAATATTGCACCGAAGTCCTGAAAAAACCGTTCACAATGCCAAACAATTTCGTGTACCGTGTTGCAAATAAATCCAAGTTTGACGTGATGTTTTTTATGAGCGACTGCTGTGCTGGGGTTGGAGGTTTGTTTGGCATCGCACTCACTCGGTTTGTTGAATGAATGAGTAGGAATTTTCCAGTAGTGTAATGTGTAGTACAGTACTGTGACAGTGGCTGTGGCATAGAGCTAGTGCCCTTCCTTTGCAGTGATAGGCCGATGATTGTAGCTGTATCCGACACTGCTCAATAATTCACGTTGTCGTTCACGCTCTGCACGTTGGCTCCCGTTCCCATCCCGTCACGGCCAGCCGGCTCATAATTTATTCAGGGTGCGTGTACGCCCGCGCGGGGAAATTGGCGTGCGTTGGACACACGTACAAGGTTGTTGTACTGTAGGCCTACCTGCAACCGAGCGGAAACCCCCCGCCCCGCACGCTAGCAGAGTCGGCGTGTGTGAATGCATTCTTGTATTGCTCGGAAGTTGAGTAAATAGCTGGCGAAATTGAGGCTGGAATAGCGCGTGGAATTCATATCACTGTGGAAAGCTCGGTCGATTTTTCTCTGACAAGTCTGGTGTGTGTGTAGTATTGAATTTCTCGTTAGGTTAGTTGAAGTTCTTAACGCACACAAACAGTTAGCAGGACTGTTTCATAGGATAGATACATTATGAAAACTAGAATAGAAACTTTGCCCAGTGAAATATGCCTTACTTATTTGAGCAAATAACGCATTCCAGTCAGAGAGAATAGAAGTATTCTTCTAAACTCTCTGAATAGAAATATTATTCTATACTCTCTGGTCCCTGTAAGGAAAAGTTCTATAATATTGTAAGATGACTTATTATGTACTTTGATACTGCTCCCATTTGTTTCATACTTCTCCTATTTCTCATATTTACTTGGAAGCTTGATTGGAATTATCATATTTCACTGAATTCTATTATATGTTTGTCCTTGAAATGACTTATCGCAGAATAAAGAGCCTTCTGATGTGTTCTAACCTTGGTTTGTGCGCCACTTTAACACAGAATCTGTAGAGCACAATGTTCGATGCCATTAAGCTCTGGTGCTCTGCTCTGCTCTGAAGAAAGCACTCATATCTGGTTTCCCGATAACACTTTAGCTCGGCTCCATTTTCTTTAAGGATACTGTCAGCCCTTTATCATTTCTTTTTGCAACGAGACTGCCTCTGGAATTTCAATAATGGTTTCTGGGCGCTTAAATCCGCCTAGGTGAATACTCTTGAATCTTTATGTGGGCCATCTTATGAGGGCGAAAATGTCATTCAATAATCGTCGTCATCATTTACTTCTTCTGGAGTCTTTTCGCTTCCACAAAGAAAAGAAGATGGAATATTGATTAAGGTAGAAAGAGTGAATGCTCCCCAAACAGCGATTACCATTGTGTTCAATTCCTTAATCATTTCTAGTGATCCATCCAATATCATGTCTCTTCCTTCTTCTACTGGTTTTTACCTTGCGTTCATAGTGAAGTTTATCTCCATTTTGTTTTCCCCATCTTGAACCTAAGAGGATACTTCTTCTGAGTTATTGGAGAACTCCACTGCTGCCTTATTGTTGGAATTGATCAAATTCTTTTAAATATATCAAGTCTGTAGCCTTTGCTGAATTTTATTATAAAGTATATGGAATACTCTCTTTCCCATCTTCAACTCGATAAGATATTTCTTCCAAGATTATTGAATTCAGTGACTTCCTTGACTTTGCTTTACTCTACTTTGCTTTACTTTTGCGAAGTTAGGACGCAGCGTGCCCTCTCTTGCACTTGACCTAATTGTGTGAACTCGCTGAGAATTTCACAGCTTGTTGGAATTGATTTAATACTTCTCAATTTATTCAATGGGTAGTATTTTCTGACTTTATTGGCTGACATCTACTAGGAGGACTTACCTATCTATCTTAAACATCTAATCATAAGCCGACCTCATAATTATTTGTAGCTTTGTGAATGTATACCTATACTCCAAAAAGCGTATCGTACTTAAATGTATCAATTATCTCATCTCACTTCTGATTCTTAAAAATGAATGGAATTTTCAGAGTTTGTATTATACTGAGATTTCCAGCATATTCCATGTTGAGCTTTCAAGTTTGCATCATGGTTATGTTGAGGAACCTTATTCTGTGAGATATTCATGCTCCAGATGTGGAAGTGTTTTGGATTTTGCCCTTGGGTGCCACATAGAACTTTGTCTTGAGAGAGGGCTCTTGAAAAAGAGCTACTGTCTCGAAATATGACCCATGAGCTCCATTGCTTTAGTTATGGCTTGAAACTCTCCTTCTCCTGTAGAGTAAGGCTGTAAGTTGGATGTGATCATCACTCCTAACTCGATTCACCCTATCATGTTTTTCATACCGAAAAATATTTTGTAACCGTGTGGTTCCTAATTTCTGAAATTTTAGTTTGAGGAAATGATTTGAAGAAATTCGGATTTTTATGAATTTTTTTGTTGAAATTGCAAAAAGCTTTCGAGTTGCTTGTTCGATGGAAACAATACAATAATAATCGACTAGCTGAAAATAGCTGCATTTTAAAATTTTTATTTTGTCCTCTTCATTGATCTATAAAACATAAAAATACATTATGATCATATACTACATTTGTTATGAACGATGAAAATACTGTATTATAAAAATAAATTATGTCAAATTAATCTATAAGATGCTACAAAATTGAGCCTCTATTAGACGATATAGTATCACGAGTATCAAGAGTATGAAAGAGGTTTAAAGAGTTCATGGTTAAGTGTGACATCCCAATTTGCTTGCATCATCTCAGCTCTCAGTTTAACAGTACAAAAATAACAATAACCAACCAACGGTGAGCATCACATCCTCTATTGATCGCTCTAAAATCAAAATAACAGAGTTGCAGCTCTATTCTACAACGTTTCAAAATTGGAAGATGACAGCCTGTGATGAGTTGAAATGGACGAAAATAAATTGAATGTCGAAATTCCTCATTTAGATGAGGAATGGGATTTAATTTGTCAAATTTATATTTCATAATAATATGCATCACTCCCAACTAGTTAATGTGGCCAATTATTTCTCTTTTGTTAACTGAAAATTTGTATTGTATTTTGTTTTATGAGAAATGAATTTCAATTTGGCTCTATTCTGTCTAACATACAGAAAATAGATTACTACATTCGTGCGGTGCTTATGATGATAGACTATGGGTCATCCATCTAAATGATTATAATAATAAATGAAGTGTGTGGATCAATTCGTATAAAAAATGCTGTATGAAATATAAAATACATGCTAATGTCCATGAACATTTCGAGATCTCACATAGATCTGAAGAACTCTGGTAAGAAGGGTGGCAATATGATGTGTTGTTGCAGTGGGAGCAATAGGCGGCCCCAGCCCGGTTTGTGGTGTATGCTGTAGCAGAAGCCGATTGGAGATGGGACAGAGCAGGCACTCTGGCACAGCACTCTTGCTTCCCTCTGCGATCGTGATCCTTGTTGAAAAGAGCAGCACTCTGCCAACAAATTCTCTGCAGCACAATGTGTGGAGGAAAAGAGCTGGAGGGGATGTAGGTCTAGGAAAAGAAAATGAGATGAGAAGTCTAGGGTTGAGGTTGGGGCAAGAAATTTCTGAAGCTAGAAAATTGGCCGACGGCCAAGTTACAATCGCTTAAGAAGCGTCAGGAGAGATTCGATCTGCAGAGTTTTCCAAAGCGAAGAAGCTTTCAGACCCTCTTGTCCTGTCCACCCCTTCCTCCCGCCCCTTCTACTCCGCCGCCGCACCAACCCCTTTGACATCAGGTCACACGATGAAAGTAGATATCTACCCCCCTCGTAGATAGTGCTGGATACAAAAGTGGGGCGATCATTCTCAGCTTCTGAAAGTGTGCTGAAGTT